>CM045759.1:172703624-173039743 GCA_025200525.1 Camellia lanceoleosa | reverse complement strand
TTTAAACTCTTTTCAAAACTCATAACTAAAAAAAATTTCAACGCTCAAATCACAATTCCAAAACTCATAAACTTAACATTCAACTCTATTTTCAAATCATACTTCTAAAACACTATCAAATGCAACCTAATTTTCTCGTACTTTTTGTGCTTTAATTCATAATTATTCCTTGAACATTTCCTAATATAATGGTTTAAATTAACCATTTTCCAATACTTTAACTAGAATATTCAATAAACCATTGTTTTAGTATATCTGCACATAACATGACACGATTAATTTAAGGTAGTTTTTTGTGTAGGTCTTAATAGATGAATTTATTACTTAATACGTATTGTGATAATTAACATCATTTTTATAATCTGAAAAAATCATTATTTATTAATTTTTAGTGACAGTTTGAAAAATTCGTCATAAAAAAAGTAGTTAATTGTCAATTTTTAGTAACAGATTTAGAAAGACATAAAACATCACAGAAAATGTCACTAATTATTAATTTTTAACAACAGATTTAGTAAAATGTCACAAAAACATACTAATTGTCAATTTTTAGCGACAATTCTGATAGGATCAAGTTTTGGCGATAAATTGATAGGATTTAGTGTGAATTAAATCCAACAATTAGTATCTATTGATAATTTACCACTAATCTAATTACACATTAGTGATTTTAACAATCAATGCAAGAGAACAAGAAAGACAACCTTGCAATTTTATTTGTTATTATTATTATTATTTTATTTTAGCAAGGACCCTTATATATATTTAAAAATTATATTGGTGTTTGCTTAAAGTAAATCATGGTTGTAGTTAAATTGGAGGACCAAATGACAATTAGTCACATGATTAAGGTAATGATGTATAAAATAAGAAACTGCATGTCCTTTACCATTTTTTTATTTTATTTTATTTTTCCTTTTGTGTGAACTGAAAAACGCCCAAAGTCTACAAAGAGGAGTCTAAAAGCAGTAACTCCTTCACAGGATAAAGGACATTCCTAACCCAGCCCAGAGGCGCATTAATGAGTCACACGGTTGGCCTCCCTAGGCACCCAAGAAATCGAACATCCTGAACTTGTTATTAATTAATTATTAACATCACTAACCCTAATGCTACCTTTGTCATTTGCAAATTGCATTAACCTATAGCTTCAGCTCACTGTTTGACTTCGCAATTCATATTTATAATGTTAATGAAGGCACTTTATAACGTTCTTTTATCACTATCTTACGTAAATATTATATTATATTATTTAATTCTTAAAAGTAAGGGGTTAATGCCAAAATGGTGGTGTCATTCGGAAGATTCTTTCATTCCTAGTACAATTATAATCTAATAATGTAGTGTTTTTTTTTAAGGGAGAATTATATGTAAGTGAGAGGAGATATAAATTTTTTGTTTTTTTTGTTTTTGATAACTCAAGCATCTCTAATCCTCTGATTTTAAAGGAAGTCAGGACTAATCCTAAGAGGAAATATAAACTACCAACACAGAGGGTTGTAAGTGACAGTTGAACCCTCACAGCCTTTTATTTGCATCTCATTATAGACAAATTTGCACTTCCATGTATTTGTAATTTTTTTCTCCTTCTATCACCTGCATGTAATTATCAATTTTTTTTAAAATCTATATTCTAGAGAATTAATGATTCATCCCTTAATTTTGTTATCCTAATTCTACCTCTAATAATATGAAATTAAGGAGGTTAAAAATGAGAGGGAGAGGAGTGTGGAAATTACTTCACATGAGAGTGGGTCACTTCATTAGAAGTAGAATTGGATGGAAAAAAAAATAAGGGGATGTAACACCACTAAATTAGAATATTTAATTGCAATAAAGATTTTTCCTAATTTGTTTTGGAATTTATTTCTACTTACTAGTTTGTGGTAGAAACTTATCATTACTGATGTAATTAATTTAAATTTTATAAATTAGAACATTTAAAAAATAACTTTCCTACTTTGTTTTAGAATTTATGTCTACTTTTTAATTTGCGGCGGAAAATTATCATAACCGGGTAATTTATGCAAATTTTATAAACAAAACACAAAATTATCATAAAGAATGTCATTAATTGTAAAATTCCTAATTTGTTTTTGTTGAATAATTTCTTTTTTTAAAGAAAAATGCTTTGATAGTCCTAAAATAGCATGCGACGTTGTTTACGTGGTGTTCACGGAAAATGAAAAATCACAACTTACACTAAGTCATTTCTTGTGACACATCTACCTAACAAAGGTAAGTTATTATATGTTTTTATCTGTAACATTTCTCGCTACACACTGATATGAGGACAATTTTACGTGGTCCTCTGAGAGTATCCAACAATTTGTTCATGGAGTTTTACATTGATTATGAAATGCTATTAACAAACTATGAAAAATAAAGATTTTGCTATTTAAAAAAACAAATTAGTGAAAGCTATTAACAAGGACAAATTAAGATTTATAAAATGAGTAATGCTAGGAACACATACACCAAATACAAAATCAAATACATATGTCTCATATAGAGTTGAGTCTACATAGTGTGGGACCTACATGTGCAACTGATCCCATGTGCGATATATGTGTCTAATTCTGTGTTTGGTGTTTGTGTTCCTAAACTTATTGTTATACAATTAGGAAGGTTGTATTTATTTATTTATTTTATCTTATTTATTTTAATCAAATTAGGAAGGTTCTTTATGGTAATTTAATGTTTTGTGTATAAATTTTGAATTAATTTTTCAGGCACAAATTGGTAAGTAGGCATCAAATTTAAAACTCAAAAATAAAACAAATATATTTAATCCACTCTAAATATTTTTAGTTGCTTCTTTTAGATTGTTGCCGTTCATATAACTGTTCCTGCTAACTTCGTAATATATAGTTTCATTGTTTAATTACTTCCTGTCTTACATGCCAAAAAGAATTAAAAATCACAGTCAGGCTTTGTCCCCTCCCCTATAAATATTGGTCAGATTTGGTTCTAACAAAGTAAAACAAATCCATTGGCATAAACTATTTGACGGTTAACTCATAACTTAATACTCTTAAAGATATGGAGAAGGCTCCAATCAAATTCGCCCTTTTGGTCGTTCTCTTAGTTGTTGTATCTGGTACTCTCTCTCTCTCTCTCTCTCTCTCTATATATATATATATATTAACAGTATTTATGCAAGATGAACCCATTGTCTTCAATTTCTCTTTGAATTAACAAAAAAAAAAAAAAAAATGTTTTAATTACATGTACATTTTGTTAAATTATTGATCACCAACATATCAAAAAGTTAAAGTTATTTGTTCAAAATGGTTCAAAATGCTCCTCAACTATGAAAATAATTTTCTTAAGGTTTTCGCATAAGTGCCTTAATACATATATTATGAAGTGTAAAATATTTTTACATCCTACATAAAAAGGGTGTGCAATAAAATTTTAAATTTTTTTGTTGCTTCTTAAAATTTGGTAAATGTCTCGTCTCTCAATATATACATCTCTCTCTCTATATATATATGATATCTTAAATTACATAAAGGTTTTCAATGAAATTCTTCTATTTCTTGGAAAAAAACTAATATATATATGATGATATAGTTCGTTTCAAGGAACGGGTCGGCCTGATCTACTCAAAAGTTCGTTCTAAGGAACGGGTCGGATTGATTCACGCTCCTCAATCCTACGTTCGAACGACCAAACCCACCAGAAGACCTGCACAAGAGTTCAACGGGGAACGGGGAGTCCCCCTGCGAATCCTCCGACGAGCAAGTTAAAGAGAGAAGTAGAGTGCAGAGATAAATTAGAAATAGGAAGCTTAACCTTCTTTCCGTCTTTGACCTTTGCTTATATCCTCTGGTAATCATTTCGTTGTTCCTTCTGACTTGTCACCTTGGCCGAAAGTCTATGCTCTAGCTTACCTTGTTCATGGTGAAGACGTTTTGTCCTGACGGAGAGGGCTTGTCGCAATAAATGCTGTGAGGGGCTTCATTAATGGCGATGTGCAGTGGCAATAACTTTGCAGATCTTTTTCTGCTTATGTGGCTTGCCCTTCTCTTGACATGTGTCTTGATGTCATTGGTTCTTATTGCTACATGGGGCTTCGGAAGTGCTGGACCTTAGTATTTGAGTTGTGTATTAGGCCCTAAATGGTGGGCTATGATCTTTATGGGCTTATCCATGTCAATATATATGAATGTGGCACAACAAAAAAATTCACTTTTAGCAGCGGCCAAAATTGCCGCTAAAAGTAGGAAAAAATGTCGCTAAAAACTAAAAGAATGTTTGGCATACTGTTTGGCATAAAATTATAACTTGTGTTTGGCATACTGTTGTTTTTATGTTTGTGATTCTGCAATGAACCTCAACTTATGTTTGTAAAAATCATTGTGAAGTATAAGATGTAAGAAAACTCCAATGCAGAGTGAAGTTTAAAACGTAAGAAAACCTCAATGCAGAGTGAAGTTTAAAACGTAAGAAAACCCCAATGCAGAGTGAAGTATAAAACGTAAGAAAACCTCAATGTAGAGTGAAGTATAAAACGTAAGAAAACCTCAATGCAGTGTGAAGTTGTGAATCATGACCTAGCAAGGAGCCAGTCTGACTTAGAAAACGTTGAACCGAAATTTGACTAAGTATGGAAATTATGTTACGATCATGAAGTTGCAATGGTGGCTCAGTCTGGCTGAGGCTTTAAGTAACCCGCCGAAGTCTGGTGAGCTCTTCGGCCGAGGCTTTAAGTAACTCGGTTTGGCCGAGCTTTGCATGCTGAGTCTGGCTGAGACTTTAAGTAACTCGGTCTGGCCGAGCCCTTCATACTCAGTTTGGTTAAGGCTTGTAGTGAGTGCTCAGTCTGGCTGAGGTTTGTAGTGCTCAGTCTGGCTGAGGCTTGTAATGCTCAGTCTGGCTGAGGCTTTAAGTAACTTGGTCTGGCCGAGGCTTGTGGTGCTCAATCTGGCTGAGGCTTGTAATGCTCAGGTTGGCTAAGGCTTGTGGTGCTCAGTCTGGCTGAGGCTTATAGTGCTCAGTCTGGCTGAGGCTTGTAGTGCTCAATCTGGCTGAGGCTTTGTCATGCTCAGTCTGGCTGAGGCTTGGAGCTGAGTGCTGTGATCAGGACGTTATTGAGATACCACACAGATAATTGAGATACAAGATTGTTGTCATGTAAGGTGTAACCCATTTGATCATAAATTTACACCATATGAGGAGAGAATGAGAGCATGCAAGTGCGTAGATTGTCAAAAAGAAAATACAGCGATTGATCAATACAAAAATACAACTTCTATTGAAAATAACGCTTCAAATGCTCAGCATTCCAAGGATGGGCGAGGTCTCGACCTTCCATATCCTGAAGTCGGTAAATACGGACGAAGTCCGGCTTTCACAATGTAAGGTCCTTCCCACTTGGTCGCGGTTTACCCTCGGGCCGGATTTTTGGTGGCAAGAGTTGCTTCTTGCAAAACAAGATCCCCCACTGCGAATTCCCTCGGTCTAACTTTGCGGTTGTAGTGTGTTTTCATTTTCTGTTGGTATGAGGCCCGTCTGACTGCAGTGGTTTCTCGGAGCTCCTCAATTAGGTCCGTGCGCTTTGATGCTCTTTTAGTTAGTTCTGGATTCAAATATAGAACCCTTGGAGTAGGAAGACCAATTTCCACTAGGATGACCGCCTCAGCGCCGTATGTTAAGCGAAATGGGGTCTCCCCAGTGGGAGTTCGAGCAGTAGTGCGGTAGGCCCAGAGTACATTTGGTAGTTCCTCAGCCCAGAGTCCCTTAGTAGCTTCCAACTTGGTTTTGATGATCTTCAGAAGAGAACGGTTGGTGACCTCAACTTGGCTATTGGCTTGGGGATGACCTGGGGAAGAGAAACATGCTGGATTCGAAGCTCTGCACAGAATTTCTTGAAGTTGGCGTAGTCGAATTGTTTGCCGTTGTCGGAGACGATGGCTTGAGGGATGCCAAATCTGCACATGATTGACTGCCAGATGAATTTGGTTGTGTTCCGCTCGGTAATTGTGGCAAGGGGCTCTGCCTCCACACATTTAGTGAAGTAATCAATAGCGATGATGGCGAATTTGGTTTGACCTCGGCCAGTGGGCAATGGGCCAACTAGGTCGATCCCCCATTTGGCGAATGGGTAGGGACTGTAAAGTGTGATCAATTCCATGGGAGGAGCATGGGGGATGGTGGCAAAACGTTGGCACTTATCATATTTGAGCACAAAGTCAGTCGCATCCTGATTGAGAATAGGCCAGAAATAACCAGTGCGAAGTATTTTGTGGGCTAGGGACCGGGCGCCCGAATGATTACCATAGATACCCTCATGGACTTCCCTCATCACGTAGGTTGCTTGAGCTAGATTGAGGCATCGCAGATACAGGCGTGAAAAGCCGCGTTTGTACAAGAGGTTGCTAACAAGAATGTAGTTGGACGACCTGGCCCTCACTTTGGCGGCTTGCTGTTTGTCGGCTGGTAGTTCCCCCGTTGTCAGAAATAAAGAGATGTCGGCCGCCAAAGGAATGGGTTCATTTTGGAGGAAGTAGACTTGCTGTTGGTTTGGGGAAATGGCTGGGTGGGCTAAGTACTCGAGGCGGATAATCGCGTCGAGGTCTCGATCTGGTCTGCCGAAGCCAACTGAGCCATTTCATCTGCCTTGGAGTTTTCGATCCGAGAGATGTGCTTGATATGGAACCAGGTGAAGAGGAGAGCGAGAGGGAGTGCAATATCCCGATAAGCCCGCATTATGTCTTCTTTGGCATCGAATTCCCCGTGATTTGACTGACAATGAGTTGGGAATCGCTGAACACTTGGATATGGCTAACACCAATGTCTCTGGCGAGGTGAAGACCTGCAATCAACGCCTCATATTCGGCTTCATTATTGCTTGTATCGAACAAGAAATAGAGGGCGCATTTGAAATGACCACCCTCAGGGGTGGTAAGGATGAGACCAGCCCCACTGCCTTCCCTACGGAATGATCCGTCAACATTGAGGGTTCAGGAGTGGGGGTCTTCTAGTTTGGTAGGGGTTGGTGGGGATGGAGGAGCTGTGGTTGGGATGAGATTAGTGAATTCCAGGATGAAATCGGCAACAACCTGTCCCTTAATGGCTGTCCGAGGCCGGTAGGAGATATCAAACTGGCTGAGTTCGACCGATGATTGCATAAGTCTGCCGGAGAGCTCTGGTTGTTGCATGATCTTTTTCAATGGTTGGTCAGTGAGGACCACTATGGAATGGGTTTGGAAGTAAGGACGGAGTCGTCTGGAGGCGGTGACCAAGGCCAAGGACATTTTTTCTACCAATGGGTAATTTTGTTCCGCTCCCCTAAGAGCATTGATGTAGTAAACCGGCCGTTGGACGGAGTTGTCTTCCCTGATGAGAGCTACGCTGACTGCGGTGTTTGACACAGCTAAATAGAGGAAGAGGGGCTCGCCTGTGATTGCCTGAGAAAGGAGGAGGGGTTGGTCATGCACTGTTTCAATTGTTGAAAGGCCTCTTCGGACTCGGTCATCCACCCAAAAGTTTGCCGAAGAACTTTGAAGAAGGGGAGGCACTTGTCCGTTGCGCGAGAAATGAAGCGGTTGAGGGTGGCAACTCGGCCAGTAAGTCTCTGAACCTCCTTAATCGTTCTGGGTGACTGCATTTCAATCAAGGCGTTGATCTTTTCGGGGTTAGCTTCAATGCCCCGCTGACTGACCATGAAACCCAGAAACTTCCTAGATCCTACGCCGAAGGCGCATTTCTCCGGATTGAGCTTCATTTGGTACTTTCGTAGGGTGGCGAAGGTCTCTCGCAGGTCGGCCAGATGATCAGTGGAGAGCTTGCTCTTGACTAGCATGTCATCGACATATACTTCCATGTTCCGGCCTATTTGATGATGAAAGACAGCATTGACCAACCGTTGGTAGGTGGCCCCAGTATTCTTCAACCCAAATGGCATCACACGGTAATGGTAGGTACCATGGTTGGTGATGAAGGATGTGAGTTCCCGATCAGACGGGTGCATCAGAATTTGGTTGTACCCGGAGAAGGCATTCATGAAGCTGAGCATTTGATAACCGGCTGTGGCGTCAACCAGCAGATCTATGCGAGGAAGGGGATAGTTGTCTTTGGGGCAAGCTCGATTGAGGTCGGAGTAGTCGACACATAGTCACCATTTACCGTTGTTCTTACGGACCAGGACCACGTTTGATAACTATCTAGGGTAGTCCCCGTTCTTGATGAATTGTGCCTCAAGGAGCTTATCTACTTCTGCGGCAATGAGAGTGTTGCGCTCTGGATGAAAGATGCGCTGTTTCTGGCAGAAGGGTCGGAAATGGGGTTTAATGCTGAGGCGATGGGTTATGAAGGAGGGGTCGATACCTGGCATATCGAAGTGGGTCTAGGCAAATACATCTTTGTGCTCGATCAGGAGGGCGGTAAGGTCGGCTTTTGCCTGGGTGGATAGTTGGCTGCCGATCTTGGCAGTTTTTGCTGGGTTGATGGGATCGATGAGGACCTTGACAAGTTCCTCCACTAGTTCCCCCCTAACTAGTTTGTCCTCGTCTCTAACATCGAGTCCTTCAATGATCATGGCCTCATTCAGCTTGACTTCTTTAAGTGAGGCGACATAACATTCTCTGGCCACGGTCTGCTCTCCTCTTACTATTCCGACCCCAAGATTGGTAGGGAACTTGATGGCAAGGTGGTAAGTGGATATGATAGCTTGGAAAGCATTTAGGGCGGTGTGGCCAAGGATGATGTTGTAGGCAGAGGGGTAGTCAACAACAAGGAAGGTGAGTAACTTGGTGGCCTGACGTGGGTACTCGCTGATGGTGATGGGAAGATCGATAGAGCTGATGGAGGTCACCCGGTCACCAGTAAAGCCGACCAAAGGGGTTTGGAGAGGAGACAGACTTTCTTCCCCGATCTTGAGCTGGCAGAAGCAATTGAGGAAGATGATGTCTGAAGAACTGCCGTTGTCGATGAGAACCCATCTGATCTTGTAATTGGAGAGGAGAGTGGAGATGACGAGAGGGTTGTCATGGGGGTAACGGATGCCTGTGCAGTCGGCGTCCGTAAAGGTGATAGGCTCGGTCCACTGCCGGGGCTGTTTGGGGGGTCGGTCCAATGTGGCAATTTCTTTGTCTGTGCCCTGCCTTATTTTTCTGAGTTCTGCCCACTGAGCCGAGCGGGATAGTCCACCACAAGCAAGCCCACCGGAAATAACTCTGATTTCTCCAACAGGTGGGGTGGGGTCGCCTTGTGCTCGAGGTTGCTGTGGAGGGCGATCATAACCTTAGTTAGGTTGTGCTGGTTGTCGGGGAGGGATGCGCCGGCGGTTGTTTCTGATAGGTTCGGTCCGTTGCCTCTGCTGAGGGAGAGTATCCGTGAATCGATTGAGACATCCTTGACGAATCAAGCCCTTGACCTGATCTTTGAGGTTAACACACTCCTCAGTATTATGGCCGTGGTCCTGGTGAAAACGACAATATTTGGACTGGTCTCTCTGACTGGAAGGAGTCCGTGATGGTTGGGGCCATTTCAGGGGGTAGTCCCACTGAATCTGATTGAGGACTTGTTCCATGGTGGAATTGAGGGGTGTGTACTGCTTGAACCGCCCAGGCGGCCGGGCCGATGCCGACCGGTCGGCTTGGGGGGGTCGGTCGATATACTGACTTGTTGGGTTATTATACCGGGTATGTCTGGTTTCTGAGTCTTTTTGTTTTTCCCGAGGGGTCGGGTTTTTTGCTGTAGGATCTTGGCGAGCGGCTAGGGAATCTTCGGCATTCATGTATTTTTGGGCTTTGGAGAGTAGGGTTGCCATGGAGGTCGAGGGGTTTTTAGAGAGGAAGAAAAGAAAATCAGACGACCGTAGATCGGCCATAAAAGCCGTAAGGATGACCTTGTCATCATTTTCCGCTACCTGCAAGGCATCGGTATTGAAGCGGGTAACGAAACTGCGCAGCGACTCCCCCTCGATCTGATGGATGTTAAGGAGTTGGGTTGCCGGACGCCGCTGGCGCTGGGCTCCAATGAAATGGCTGAGGAAGGAGTCACTGAGGTGTTGGAAAGTGGAGATAGAATCTGCTGGCAATTGACTAAACCAAAGTCGAGCTGACCCCTTGAGTGTCACTTGGAAAGCCCGACACATGATTTCATCAGGGAATGCATGGAGGATCATGAGGGTTCTGTAGGTCTCTAAGTGGTCGACTGGATCCGTCGTACCGTCAAAAGAGTCAATGGTAGGCATTTTGAACTTGGGGGGTAGAGGTTTGTCCCGGATGGAGGTGACGAATGGTAAGTTGGCTGTGTTGGAGGGTTTATGTTGTATGTTCTGCATAACTCCTTGGAGTTGGAGCTTCATGGCTCAGAGTTCTGTATCCCAAAGAGGAATGTGGTCACCACCGGAGGGCAGCGGGGCTGGACGTTGCTGGCCTCTCCTTCAGGGGTCGGTGCCAGGACCGATGGATGTGGGGCTCGAGGTGGGGGATTTATATTTGGAGGAGGGGGTTACAAGCCTTCCAAGTTGGGTGGATTAGGCTGCTAGATAGTATGGCTTGGGGCTCGCTCTTGGTTGGGTGGGATATCTGGAGGTGGTGGAGGAGGCATAGGAAGGTTTCTTTGGAGTAGAGCATTAATCAGGGCTTGGTTTTGCTCGGCCAGGCGGTTAATGCTATTGGTGAGCTCGGTGAAATACTGCGGTGGGTTGTTTGGATTGGGAGGGTCGGCTTGGTGGTCAGGAACATTGGGGTGGGAAACCATGGATCTAGTTGTGACCATTCACCTTTGCAGGTGGTAGGAAGGGGTTATTGGGAAAGGGCCTCTGGCGACAATGACCACAACTAGCACGCAGAGTAAGAGAGTTTCCCACAGACGGCGCCAACTGATGATACAGTTCGTTCCAAGGAACGGGTCGGACTGATCCACTCAAAAGTTCATTCCAAGGAATGGGTCGGATTGATTCACGCTCCTCAATCCTACGTTCGAATGACCAAACCCACCAGAAGACCTGCACAAGAGTTCAATGGGAAACGGGGAGTACCCCTACGAACCCTCTGACGAGCAAGTTAGAGAGAGAAGTAGAGTGTAGAGATAAATTAGAAATAGAAAGCTTAACTTCATTTCCGTCTTCGACCTTTGCTTATATCCTCTGGTAATCATTTCGTTGTTCCTTCTGACTTGTCACCTTGGCCGAAAGTCTATGCTCTAGCTCACCTTGTTCATGGTGAAGACGTTCTATCCTGACGGAAAGGGCTTGTCACAATAAATGCTGTGAGGGGCTTCATTAATGGCGATGTGCAATGGCAATAACTTTGCAGATCTTTGTCTGCTTATGTGGCTTGCCCTTCTCTTGATATGTGCCTTGATCTCATTGGTTCTTATTGCTACATGGGGCTTCGGAAGTGCTGGGCCTTAGTATTTGAGTTATGTATTGGGCCCTAAATGGTGGGCTATGATCTTTATGGGCTTATCCATGTCAATATATATGAATGTGGCACAACAAAAAAATTCACTTTTAGCAGCGGCCAAAATTGCCGCTAAAAGTAGGAAAAAATGTCGCTAAAAAGTAAAAGACCTTTACCCGAGGTTGAAATAGCGGCTTCAAAACTGCCGCAATAGCCCTGTCGGCATATCCTTATAGTGATGTTTTTGTCAAACGCTGGTATAGTTATGTATATTGCAACGGTTACAAATGTTGCTATATCGTAAATTTACCCATTACTTGATAACTTTATAACGACAGGTTGACTGCTGCTATATCCTTCGCTTTTGAAATGTTTTGTGAATCGCTGCTATATTTTGACTATATTCCATCAGTTTTATACCGTCGCTATAGCTATAGAATTCCTTTTGAATTTTATTTGCAGCGATGGTTATTAACCACAGTTATAGGCTATGTTATTATTCAATTACCAATAATATATAACTTGAAATTTTCAATGGTTTGCTAACCATTAATGGTTTTCTCTCACTTATCCCTACTCATATTATATAACTGTAGCGATCCCGGTTTCGATCCTTCTTTCATGTTTTGCCACTTTGACTGTGCCCGTCGGGGGTCGAGCTGCCTGGTCAGCTCGCGGGGGTGTAGGGGGCAGCGCCCCTTGGCGGATCCAAGGGCAGTGCCCTGGTGGGGGTTGAGCTGCTCGGTCAGCTCGTGGAGGTCCAAGGGGCAGCGCCCCTTGGCGGGTCCTAGGGCAGCGCCTTGGCAGGGTTGAGGGGCAGCGCCCCCAAAACAAAAATGCAAAATGCATTCGAAATTGCTTGTACGCTCGAGCGGAGAATGTTTGGTTTCAGAAGTTTGACCTGTCTGCAAAAGTACTGGGTTAGTGTATTTGACGCTTGAGCGGGGCATTCCACGCTCGAGTGGACCATGTTGTATTAGTTCGTGAATCTGATATTTCATATCACTTTTTCAGTCCTCTCTCTCTCTCTAAAACTCTCTAGAATTCCAGATCGGGAGCTTCTCTCTCTAGAAGTCATCTTCTCTATTTGATTTCTCCAAATCCATTGAGATTTAAACCTAAGTTCTTCACCAAAGTTAGTTATCATCTCGAGGGCTTCGTTGTGTGTGGTGAAGATTGAGTTTCGACACCGTTGATTTTGGGAGTTTCATCTCATTTCTTTTTCAAAACTTGAGGTAGGGATTTTCTTAGAGTTATATATATGTTTTTGCAAGATCTAGATGATTTTCAAAATCATCCTTTGATTAGCTTTGAGAAATTGATTGTTGATTTCAAGAAGATGAGTGATTTTGAAAGAGGGTTTAATTTCTTTTCCTTTTAAAATAGAAATTGAAGGTTTTGAACCATATTGATTGAAGAAAGATGATTTTGGGGAGATTCTTCTAAATATTTTTGAGATGAATGATTTTGGTGTGAAAACCTAGAAATTAGGTCTTTTCTTTGAAAGATGTTGAAAATCCTTGGAAGATGTTGTCATATTTATTTTGCGTATCAAAATAAATGGATGTTTTGAAAATTGTTTATTTATATATAAATGACGAATTTTGTGAAAAAATGAGAAATGTTGTTTATTTTGGAAATTGTTGTCAAAATGTTGATTTAGTCTTGAATTGACTAAATTGTTGAGATTGCTCGAAATGTGGGAATTACATTATTCTCTTGAATGAATTGTATATAAAAGTATATATATATATTCATCTTGTGGAATTGTGTTGAAAAGAGGATTGGGAATTTTGATCATAATGGTATATTGTGTGGAACAATTGAATATGGAAGTAATGTTGTATTGCATTATTAAGCATACATTGGCATTTCAATTCATTGGACTATGTTAAGTTTTGAAAATTTGCATTGAGAAAAAAATGTTGGGAAATGGCTTTTCATGAAATGGTTTTGGGGTAAATACGGTGGTAAGTTTTGATAGGTGGTGTAGATGAAATTGTTTAAGTTGACCTGAGTGTCCTTGGTAAAAGACCAGAAAGTCGCGCGGATAGCTGTCGAGCCTTTCGGCTAATACTGGTAAAAATGACAAATTGGTAGTACTGGTATAGTCTACTTGCAGACATTGACCTAGGGATTAGTAGAGTTGTATTTACCGCCCCCTTTAATTAAATTGATAAATTTTGAACATTTGAAGTTGCATAACATCATTGAGCATGATGGTTTTCAAAAGATGAAGATGTGTTTTATTTTCAAAAAGGCATGGTATGGTATGTGCCTTCATTTCTTGAGACTTGTATAAAATGTATATACTTTGTTAAGGATTTCTTACTGGGCTTTATGCTCACCCTACCGGATTTTTGTGCAGCAAAAGATGTGGTGAATCCGCCTAATTGAGGGCGTGGAAATGTGTGTGTTGAGAGCACTAAAGTTCTCATTTGTTGTGATCCTATTTGTAAGCCAAGGGCTATGTATGTGTGAGTTTGAATAATCATTTTGTGTATCGAGCTTAAGCCTTGGAAGATTGTAAACCCTTGGGAGGTGCTTATTTGGTTATTCACATGTTGTTGAATCAATGTAATATCGCATGAGGAACTATTATTATTATGTAATGCAAGTATGGGAAGTTATATTTGGTTTTCCTTTAAGAGAACCATGATTGTTGTATTATCATTTGGGTTAGAAATTTGGGACGTTACAATAACTATAAAAGCACTATTTTATTCTAATGGTTCAATACTCAATAATTGTTAAAGGTAAAAGAGTTTGCATTTTCATAATCCCAAATATCCAAAACACCTTAATTACAAGGTTACATAAGCTTGTCATATCAAAATAGATCAAATATTTCTAGCAAACTAATAGCCACACAATAATCCAAAAGGGACATATAAACTTGTCACATGACAATAGTACTTAAAAGTATTACTCATGATGCCATTTTATAAAGACCTCCATGAAAAATGTTCAAATCGAGAAATGACGTCCATTGTTTGATGCTTTCATGTTGTCTTATTTCCTGCAATAAAAATGATTGATTGAATGAGCATAAGTATCATTTTCAATTTCAAAATTTATAAAACAAATTTAGACTACAAATAATTCTCGACAAGTCTTACTTATTTATTTATTTTTTTGTAAGTATGTGGTTTACATATCAAAAAATAAAGATTATAATGAAGTTCAAGATCATATTTGCATATTAAGAGAGATCAGCTATTAAGAGAGAAAACAACAAATGGAGAAAAAAATACAATAATGCGGAAGTGTGTTGAAGTTGGCTAAAGATTTAAGAAACAAATTGTTCTCAATTTAGATTGAATCAGCCAATAAAGCCAAACATTAGTAGCAGCCACCAAATCAAGCAACCAATAGCAGCATCCAAAGGTCTATTTTTAATTGTATATTACAGTTTGATAAGTTGCTGATATTCAAATTTGTTCGATTGCCCAATTCTCTATTTCACTGGTTTGTTTGGTATTTTTACAGATACCAATAAAGGAAGCAAAGTAGAAAAATCAACCTATCAAATCCCAATTTTGTCCAAACCAACTAACAACTTATTGATAAATAAGTCATTAACATTCGTTCTAAATTTGTGTCAATATATGTGTATTGTAATGATGAGTTACCCCGATTAGAAGGTTATATTTCATGACTCTCAAAAAAGGATCTTTGATGTGTTTGTGGAGAAGCGTGGTCCGGAATGCCACTATATCCATCTGTCACCTAATTTATACAGTAAAATTTTCAAGTCAAACTGTTCCATTTAATCAATGAAGACCATATAGAACAAATAACTCACTTGGGGTTTCTAAGGACAATAATCATAGAATCTCCTCGAAGAAACACCTTGCTAATGAATCGATCTTTATTAACTGGGTGGGCTTTCTTCTTGCCTTTCCCAGTCTTTTGTACTTGAGAAGAAACACAAAATTTAAACACAAACTTTAGAATCTTTAGATGTGGAACTTGCATGGTATTCAACATAATAGAATTAACAAACGGGAAAAAAAAAATAGAAAATAAAAAAAAAAAACCCAAGATTTGTCAAAGCTGCAGAACTAACCTCTGTCCACATCTCTCTAACCTTTTCCAGCACCATGTTGCAGTGCCGATCAAATGCTCTCACACGGCCTAGAAGTTTTTGGTTGTTCCTGCAGTTGATAAGCACCTAATTGTTGCAGAAGAGTCACATATGTGTCATCAACAACCAAATACACAACAAACCCAGTGATAAAAAGTAAGCAAATTAAAATACATACAACAATTCCTTCTAGATTTCACAATAGAATTGAACACAACAAAATTATCTCTCACAATAGGGGATCCTGGCAACTACTCTAGCGTTGCAATAGCATACATGTGCCCTTATGGCCTCTGATCAACTTGTTCATCTCTCAGAGTATAGGCCTGCTGTACTGATTGAGTCAAGGTGGCTCCCTAATTAGCTTGTGAGGTTTGGATTAAATGAGCCTACAGATGGCTCTGAGTCTGCCTCGACCCTAATGTGCCAGATGTGCATTCCAACTACAGGTAAGCTATTCTCAAATGCCTCGATTGACCACACTGAAAACATGTAGGTCTATATCCCTTACTCTAGGACTGACTCTAAGATCGGTTAGGTGGTGGTGGTAACATCTGCTGCCCTCTTCCCTTCTGTGGGCAGGCACTAGCCTTATGACCTTGCTGGCCACACTTGAAACAAGTAAGTCTGCCCTGAGCATTCTTCCTCAGGCCAATACTCCACAATGGAAAAGTGGATCTAGTCTGTTGAGATTGAGGCTGGGGTGAAGCAGAGTCCCTATGCTTCTTGCTAAGTCAAAAGTCCCCCTGCGACTCTTGACCCCTAGACCTCGAACCCCGAAGTCTCTCATTCTTAGCCTGCACTGTAACCTTTACATATGCCGCTGTCTCCACAAGACGGTCATAGTTCCGGATCATGTTTTCGGTTACCTTGAACAAGATTTTTGTTCTCAATCTCTTCTCAAATTCTATACAATGACGTTCTTCCGTTGCCACCAACTTGTCACGCCCCACTTTTTATTACTTGGATTTCTATTACCAAAGCCATTATTATAACTTCAATTTCAGAGATAGCATACAAAAACTCATCATTTGTACAAGGAATACATAAGTAAGAATTCTCTCATTCAAATATAAAATGAATACAACATGAATTTATATTTAAATAAATTGCTCGTAGGCTTACATCATTTAAATCAAGAGGAAGGGTTTAACCCTTTTACACCAATAGCATTCCACCTACACATAAAAGGCCCTGTGGCCAACAAATAAGGAAGATTCGTGACCTTGTAGCACATCCTGATATTCACCTGAAAAGATTAACAACGTGGGATCAACATAAAGTCTAGTAGGGATCTCAACATGATCCACAACAATAACATCTTACAGATAGCAATGATCATAAATGCTAGTCTCATACAATATAAATAATGTGACATTTTATAACCAAAGTATGCTTATATAAATACTTTTCTAAAAAACATTTAGTTCATTCAACAACACCAAGGTTCGCTTTTACTACCCATTTCCTATTAAACAATTATTACACGATAACCATATTTTCCATTTGTGACAAAACACCACATAATATCCGTTTTATTTCTTCCTTTTTTTTTTTTTTTTTTGAAAGCACGTTCGCCAAATCCGATTTCTTCACATTATTTATACCCCATAAACAACCAAGTCTGTCTCCACAAGTTCATCACATCTTCAATCTTAGATTCGAAATTCAACAAGATACCTTCAACAAAATAATGTATAATAGGAAACTCCCTCAACCACTTTCTACCATATCCAAATATACATGAACACATCTACTCAACATATGAGACCATTCAACCTTACAAAATCATAATCATCATAACACATGACACATCGTCAAACTGAAACAACAATGATAAATAATCTCTGCTCTACCTGCCTGAAGCATGGTAAGCCAATGATACATCTTTCCACAATGAAACGCTAATTTACCAGACACCAACTGGAAGTAAATGGTACCTCTGCCAATTCTCCAGGCACTAGCTGGAAGGTAATGGTACCTCTGATTCTCAGCGCATTACACATTTTCCAACCATCACTTCATACAACATTCATAGATAACACAAGTATACTACAAACACATAATCATTTCAACATTCACAATGTCATCCTCCACTGATGACCAAGAACAAAACCTCTAATAGTATGTATTAAACACACAATACCATTAACAATTCCCATGGAACTTTAGATCCAATTACAACAATAGTGAAAATAGAATATATTTGTGATTCAATTTCAAGTTAGTTTCCGAAATTCACACAGTGTTGGCGTTCCATTCTTCCATTTCAAAATCAACTATCTTATTCTTCCTCATTAATATTCTCCACCTTTTGCCTCAATCCATTAATTTCCTTTCACAAAAAAATATGACCAACACAATTTTTCCTTTATTTCAAATAAGGGATTTCCAATCATGGCAACAAAGTTATAATTTACTCAATTTCTATTTAACGGTAGTGTAACCCAATAATACTCAAATGTCAAGGTTAATTCCATTCTTTTCAATGTACATATTATCAATTCACTACAATCAACTTGAACAACACAACACCAAGTCAATGTTAGGAATTCATGAGGCTTAATTAATCTCTAATAATTTAACAATTCATCATTTAAATCCCTAAATTCATAACATGCTTATTCCACAATTAAAACCCTTTTTGTCAAATGAGCATTATTATTAAAAGTTAGGGCTTCACATCTCTCTCTACATAAACAAATTAAACCACTTCCCAAAATTAATCCTACTACAATAAATTTCCCAAATCTCAACCTCACACAACCTATCTTGGATCCCCATTCATGATTTTTTTTTTATAAAAAAAATCCATAACAACATGGTTTTTATTCAAGACAAACTTGCCACATGTTTATCTATAGGTGAAGTATTGAAAAAGAAGAAGGAAATCCCTATCTCAAGAGAGAAGTGGAGATATCCATCGGTCAAGATGAAGCCCTCGACATGCTAATCATTTTGGTATAAGGAACTAGTATCCAAAACTCAATGAATTTATGGGATCAAAAGGAAATGTAAAACTTTGAGGGTTTGGGTAGAAAGAGATGAGAGAAAAAGAAAGAAACATTGTAGAGAGAGTGGTAATTTCAGATATGGATGAAAAAGTGACCAAAAAAACCAAAATATAGCTGAAAAGCACGAAAAATGGAGCAGAACACGCGTTTGGCCACACGTGCGGCGCCCTCTCCTGCACGTACGGAGCGGCCTCCCCACACGTGCGGCTCTCAGCCCCACACGTGCGGTCTCCCCTGCACCTCCACTTTCGCACCTGCCTTTTAGGCAGTGTGCACACAACCCAAACCTCTGCTTCCCGCACGTACGGGCTGATCTCCCACATGTGCGGCCCCTCCCCGCACATGTGGCCTTGGCCCTCTAGTCCAGAAAAACTTCGGCTTCTCCCCCGACCCTCCAGAGTTGACCTCGCACCCTCCGGGACAAGTGAAAACTCGAAATTGAAACAAAGAAGAACGAAAATTCTGTGAAGGAGTTCTCAAAAACAAGTAACTCGACTGCTGACTGGACCACACTTTGAAACCCGACACTTTAACGAAAGCAAACCGACATAACTCAAGAGAACAAGGCAACTCACGTACCGGTCATCACAACCTCCCCACCTTAGGAAATTTTGTCCTCGAAATTTAACCACGCTGAGTTAAAACTAACACTTCAAGAAGGAAACATGGTACCAAAGAAGACCTCTCAACTAACCAAGGAAACACAACACCAACTCCCGGCTATAACCAAACTTGGAATACTTTCCCGACTCTAGGAACGCCAAGGACACCTGAATCAACAAGGACACAAAGAAAGGGTCATAGACTTTCCCTCGATTCATACCACTCACTGGGCCTATGAGACAAGAACAATAACAACCACAACAACAACACGCCTACCCAAAGCATCCACCACCACACGCCCAAATGCTCCCAAACGCTTAACACTCCAAGAAGGAAAAAAATAAAGTTCTCGCCACAAGATCATTGGTTGCTCATTCAAAAGGAAGGGATTACAACAAAACCGAACCCAAGACAAGACCCCGGCCTAACAAGCCCTAACAACTCCAATCGATCCACATAACTGAACATACAAATCCAAGTTTTAGCAATAAGAATAAAGTGGTTACGCCATCCTAACCATAAGGGTATAATAACTAACAACTCAATCCCCCCCCCCAAAAAAAAAAAATTCATCTTTTTCTAAATTCTTGGTAAAAATCATTTCGTTACATATAAAACATTTTCTCAAAGGTGTTCAAAACTCACACTGATCATAAGCCAAATACATTTTTTGCCTTTCAAGCAAGATCCAAATTTCATTTATTTCCAATTCCATTCCCATATAACAACCGGTGAGTCTCTACCATCACCCAATAACGCCCATCACCCACATGGTGATGCCACAACCAACATCAACATACCATTTCTACAATAACAATTAATAGAGATAACAACGGTGCCATCAACACAAGATACCACTATAATGCAATTTCTTTCGGTCAAGATCATTATTATTACTATGCAATTTATCATCCACACAAGGTAACAAAGCAGGCACATATACTAGTTACAACAAGAATTGTTCACATCTTCTTAAATGAAAACTCTTTTCCTTATTTATATCTTTTCTAAAAAATTTACTTAAATTCATACTGTTTTCCAACAAAAGATTCATGTCATAAACTTCAAGTAAAACCACTTTATTTTGCAAACATTTCCCTAAAACATACCTTAAAATCTCACCCCAAGGGTTTTAGTCGAAATAGAAATGCCATGAAAGTTTTCAAAAACTGACAATCATCTTCCAATTTATTTTCTCAACAATTAACCGGTGAATCTCGACCATCACCCAATCACATCCATAACACTTACAGCGATTTCTCAATGTGACAGCCACATTTCCATAACAGCAACAATTAGAAATAAACACGGTACTAAAAGAAACTATGCAACACGCACAAGTTTCGAAGGTTCCATACCAACACAAACATTAACCAAATAGCTATCACTTTACTCCGATTCACGGGTTTCAAAAACTTACACAAAGAAGTGCACATCGATAAACACATACGCAAGGCTCAATGCCCCAAGCACAACCCATAGTACAACACCGCCTTCTAGCTAAATATGTGCTAAATTTCCAAGAGTTCAACTTTACAACCCACATCTAAACCATTCTAAATTGACTATTTGTCACCCGCCTTAATACCGATCGACTGATTAATCACCCAAGAATTTTCTACTTCTGGTCTTCAAGCATTTACATTCTTCTCCCACCCCATTTGCCCAGAGACAGGCTTTCAAACACCGTTCCACATACTCCTAGGGTCTTCTCGGATTCCCCAAAACAGACTACTCCACTATTGTTCCTATAGGAATTCTACTCACACGCCTATGTGGCAAACACGCTCTTACATTTCAATACAAGACCGAATAGGTCAAAAGCGATCACACGGTCCTGGTCACACAAGACAATTCTCACCAATGGTACACTCATCACTTGAGAACACAAACCATTCATCACTCTAGTAATATTTCGAGCGTCTACCCATGAAATTCCTTTCCCACTAAAAACTCCATCCAAAACCTAACAACATGACGAACTTATTCTACACACATATAATTACCAACTCATAACTAACCATAGCACAACACTGACCCTATTCATGGTCGATAGGACCACAATGAACCCGCAATTCAACAATTCAAAACACTAAGCAGCACACACAAGCACCATTCTCACTATCCAAGGTGTAAATCTCACACTCCCTTAGGCATTCCTACATAACCCCCTCCAATCTTCACAAAACTTACATTTCCTTAAACTTAACACAATAAAAGCTTTAAAATTTTGGCCCTCATCCTAACATTACGCTAGTCACAAAATTTTTTCGCGAATTTCTCATTTTCCACAAACAATTTCCAAACTAATTAAGAATCAAGGCTATCACATGACCATCATAAAGTTCAACATCTAATATACAACAACACTAGAATCATCATTACCCTTAAAACCCCTAATGAAGACAAGGACCGAGTCTGGGAGTGAGCATGCACTTGCCTCCACCTTTTACTAAGCCTAGAGTGCTTATGAACTGTAGGAGTTACCGAAGTGGCTTCCTCCCTAACCCGACCAACACTGCTAACCATGGCCTCTACATGGGCCGCCGCCTCAACTAGAGCAAAATAATTCTTCCATGTAGATCCAACCACTTTCTCCCGTATATCATGACGTAACCACCTCTCAAACTCATAACAACGGCGCTACTTTGTTGTCACTAAATCTGGAGCAAACCTCGACAAACTAGTGAACCTCATCTCAAACTAAGCCAAATGAGTAGCATCCTGAAGCAACTCAACAAACTGCTCCCTCAACCTTTCCCGAGCAGAAGGCCTCGGTAAACGCAACCAACGTGGCACCTACAGTACCCTTCATATACTTCCACCAATAATTCGCATCTCTTTTCAATTGGAAGGTTGCCAAAGAAACCCTCAACCCCTCGTCCTCAACTCTGAGCATATCAAGAGTCTTGATAATCTGTTCCAACCAACTCTCCACCTCCAGTGGTTTTGCCTTCCCCAAAAACTCTGGTGGATTGGAGCGAAGAAACTCCTTAGTATGCTTGAGGATACATCTGTTGTCCCCTTCATTGTGAGCTAGAGTGTCTTGCACCGCCCTCAAAACCTCACATGCAACTTCCTCGCCGATAGCCAATGCTGTAACGACAGGTGCTAGGGAACCGCCATGCCCCCACCGACACCCCTACTACTCATCCGTCCTCTATTTCCTCGTGCAGCCATCCTATAAAGTCCCAAAACAAAATCAACTAAGTGCACATCGCAACGACCTCCCAGAGGCACACACTCACAACTACTAAGCTACGAAACACACCTAACCCCCAAAACATACAATTCTCAAAGCAAATAAACAATTAAACATTTAAGGACATAATCGAATCAAGTCCACAAGCATAGTCACTTGTTCCGAAACTCCCAAAGAATTCCTATTAGAAACCACATTGATCAGGCGTGTTTCCAACAGGACCTCAAAGCAAGTTCACCGGCCACAAGTGCTATCCAAGAAACTTAATCCCATGCTCACATAAATGCAACATATAAGTCCTAACACTTATCCCAACCATATACAACGTCCTTACCAAGCATAGTAAACCCACTTGTGGTAAAAACCACTTCCCACGAGCCTAAAGTATTCAAACCCGACTCACTCTGATACCAAGTTGTCATGCCCCACTTTTTATTACTCGGATTTCTATTACCAAAGCCATTATTATAACTTCAATTTCGGAGATAGCATACAGAAGCTCATCATTTGTACAAGGAATACATAAGTAAGAATTCTCTCATTCGAATATAAAA
Organism: Camellia lanceoleosa; assembly: GCA_025200525.1. NCBI lineage: Eukaryota > Viridiplantae > Streptophyta > Magnoliopsida > Ericales > Theaceae > Camellia > Camellia lanceoleosa. The sequence goes on along the minus strand of CM045759.1, from coordinate 173,016,923 downwards.
TGAATGCAACATGAAGTTATATTTAAATAAATTGCTCGTAGGCTTACATCATTTAAATCAAGAGGAAGGGTTTAACCCTTTTACACCAATGGCATTCCGCCAAAACATAAAAGGCCCTGTGGCCAACAAATAAGGAAGATCCGTGACCTTGTAGCACATCCTGATATTCACTTGAAATAGATTAACAACGTGGGATCAACATAAAGTCTAGTAGGGATCTCAACATGATCCACAACAATAACATCTTATAGATAGCTATGATCATGAATGCTAGTCTCATACCATATAAATAATGTGACATTTTATAACCAAAGTATGCTTATATAAATACTTTTCTAAAAAACATTCAGTTTATTCAAGAACACCAAGGTTCGCTTTTACTACCCATTTCCTATTAAACAATTATTACACGATAACCATATTTTTCATTTGTGACAAAACACCACATAATATCCGTTTTATTTCTTCCTTTCTTTTTTTTTTTTTTTTTTTGAAAGCACGTTCGCCAAATCCGATTTCTTCACATTATTTATACCCCATAAACAACCAAGTCTGTCTCCACACGTTTATCACATTTTCAATCTTAAATTCGAAATTCAACGAGATACCTTCAACAAAATAATGTATAATAGGAAACTCCCTCAACCACTCTCTAGCACGTCCAAATATACATGAACACATCTACTCAACATATGAGACCATTCAACCTTACAAAATCATAATCATCATAACACATGACACACACCGTCAAACTGAAACAACAATGATAAATAATCTCTGCTCTACCTGCCTGAAGCATGGTAAGCCAATGATACATCTTTCCACAATGAAACACCAATTTACCAGATACCAACTCGAAGGGAACGGTACCTTTCGCAATTCTCTAGGCTAGCTAGAAGGTAATGGCACCTCGATTCTCAACCTGACCAATTCTCCATGCGCTAAGCCGAAGGTAATGGTAACTCGATTCCCAACACATTAAACATTTTCTAACCATCACTTCATACAACATTCATAGATAACACAAGTATACTCTGAGACACATAATCATTTCAATATTCACAATGTCATCCTCCACCGATGACCAAGAACAAAACCTCTAACAGTATTTACTAAACACATAATACCATTAACCAATTCCCATGGAACTTTAGATCCAATTACAACAATAGTGAAAATAGAATATATTTGTGATTCAATTTCAAGTTAGTTTCCGAAATTCACATAGTGTTAGCGTTTCATTCTTCCATTTCAAAATCAACTATCTTATTCTTCCTCCTTAATATTCTCCACCTGTTGCCTTAATCCATTAATTTCCTTTCACAAAAAAAATATGACCAACCCAATTTTTCCTTTATTTCAAATAAGGAATTTCCAACCATGGCAACAAAGTTATAATTTACTCAATATCTATTTAACAGTAGTGTAACCCCTATAATACTCAAATGTCAAGGTTAATTCCATTCTTTTCAATGTACATATTATCAATCCATTACAATTAACTTGAACAGCACAACACCAAATCAATGTTAGGAATTCATGAGGCTTAATTGATCTCAAATAATTCAACAATTCATCATTTAAATCCCTATATTCATAACATGCTTATTCCACAATTAAAACCCTTTTTGTCAAATGAGCATTATTATTAAAAGTTAGGGCTTCACCTCTCTCTCTACATAAACAAATTAAACCACTTCCCAAAATTAATCCTACTACAATAAATTTCCCAAATCTCAACCTCACACAACCCATCTTAGATCCCCATTTATGACTGCTTTTTAAAAAATCCATAGTAACATGGTTTTTATGCAATACAAACTTACCACATGTCTATCTATAGGTAAAGTTTGAAAAAGATCAAGGAAATCCCTACCTCAAGAGAGAAGAGGAGAAAAGCTTAAAAATCAACCTCGCCGAAATACGATCTCCATCGGTCAAGATGAAGCCCTTGACATGCTCATCATTTTGGTATAAGGAACTAGTATCCAAAACTTAATGAATTTATGGAATCAAAAGGAAATGTAAAACTTTGAGGGTTTGGGTAGAGAGAGATGAGAGAAAAAGAGAGAAACATTGTAGAGAGAGAGTGGTAATTTCAGATATGGATTAAAAAGGAACAAAAAGAGCAAAATATAGCTGAAAAGCACGAAAAACGGAGCTGAACACGCATTTGGCAGCACGTGTGACGCCCTCTCCCGTATGTGCGGAGCGTCCTCCCGCGTCGGCTCTCACCCGCGACGGTCTCTTCTGCACCTCCACTTCCGCACCTGCCTTTTAGGCAGTGTGCACACAGCCCAAACCTCTGTTTCCCGCACGTGTGGCCTGATCTCCCTGCGTGCGGTCAAGGCCCGCATATGCCATGGCCCTCCAATCTGGAAAAACTTTGACTTCTTCCCCGACCCTCCGGAGTCTACCTCGCACCCTCCGGGACAAGTGAAAACTCATAATTGAAACAAACAAGAACGAAAATTTTGTGGAGAAGTTCTCAAAATCAAGTAACTCGACTACTGACTGGACCACACTTTGAAACCCGACACTTTAATGAAAGCAAACCGACATAACCCAAGAGAACAAGGCAACTCACGTGCCAGTCATCACAAACTCCTATGCAAATCGGGACAAACTAGTGAAGACCACTTCAAACTCAACCACTGATAGGTTTAGTTGCTTGGGGTTTTGAAATTCTTGCCTCAGTCTCTCTATAGCTGTGGAAGGTACGTATTTGTCTTGGAAAACGATGACAAAAGCTTTCCATGTGAGCCCCACTTTGCCTTTGGCATACATCCACCATTGGCCCACATCCTCTTTGAGGTAGTAACCTGCCAGAGTCACCCTCAGTTCACTATCATCGATGTGAACCATCTCAAAAGTCTTAACCATTTGTTTGAGCCACTTATTCGCCTTCTTAGGCTCTTGGGCATTGTGAAACTCATCCAGATTGACCTGCAATAACTCTCAAGTAAGAAAGCCCGCCCTTGTCTCCACAGTGTTCTCTCGGGCTGGTTCTCCGCCCTAAAGATGTTCATTGACTCTCTCAAAGCCCCCTGCCATTTCTCGGGCAAGGACACCCATAACGGCTTAACTTGCTTGCTCTAGGACTCCTGCTTGCCCCATTTGCTCAGCCGCGTTAGCTTGGCTTGCTTGCTCAGCCGCATTAGCTTTGCTGAACCCCTCTTCTTGCATCGGAACCTCATGGACCGGTACTTCATGAACACCTTGATGAGGCCTACCACACTTCCAGTCTCTACCACCATGTGCTTGGCCTCTTCCTGGCATCCTAATTACGGATAAGGATAAACAATTTAACACACCATCTCATATGTGCTCACAACTTATCTCACACATCCCACCACAATAATTTTATAAGTTTCCATTTCATGTAAACACTTATTTTCACTCCACATAAGCACTTAATCACGTAAACATATGTGGATTACTCCTTTACGATGAAATTTGTCCTATGAAATATCGAGAATTCTTATTAGAATGAGCATTGATTAGGTGCTCTTCTAATAAGACTTCAAGGAATTTAATAGGTGCAAACAACATCCTAAAAGTTCAATCCCATACCCATCTAGTCATACACACAAATTATTACATAACACCTAAAGCATCGAACATCTCCTTGTTTAGCAAAATGAACCCATTGTGGAAAAACAACCACTTCCCTCGAGCTCCAAGTATTCAAACCCGGTAACTCTGATACCAAGTTATAACGCCCCAAAATAATTAACATAAGAAAGCTCAACATAATCCACAACATGATCTTGTTTCCAACTTAATAACTTCCATTGCATAAATGTATATGAGATATAATTCCTCATCATCAACATCATCATCAAATCTCTAACATTTGTATTCATTATACTCTAGAGATTAACAAAATTATTCCACATGCAATTATACATTCAGCATTTCCTAGAATATGAATCTATAGCATGTGGCACATCAAGTTGAATACAATTTAATGCCCGCAAGGGCTAAAGGTTCCAACGCTTATGCCTGGTTACACAAAATAGTTATTGAAACCCATACATGTAAAGCCCTTGGCTTGTCAAAAATAACAACAAAAGAAAAAGAGCCTTGTGCTCTTAAAATACACTCCACGCCTTTAACTCAGTGGGATCACCACATCTTTTCCTATGCAAAATCCACTAGGGTGAGCACAAAGCCCAGTAGAAAAATCTTAACAAAGCATATACATTTTATACAGTCTCCTGATATGAATGCATATGCATGTAGACACCTCATTTTTGACCGCCTTTAAGACTTTGGCACCTCACATTGAACACTCGATGATGATAATGTTACGCTGTACAATTGTTCAATTTCTTCAGCAAAAGGCGTTGGTTTTGTACTTGAGCCTAACCTTTGCACCCCATTTGGACCAAATCCTAATTTTTCTATCCTGAACCCCAGAGGCCTGGCGGCCAACAATTGGTACAGTAGACCATTTTGGTTGGTGACCAACCCTTTTGATGGCCGACACCATGTTTCAGCAGTAGATATTTTACAACCAACTGTCCCCCCATGTGCATGCCTTGCACCAAAGCTTATTACAGATATTTTTGACGTAAGAAGACTTTCTTCTATAAATACTTGACCATCCCTCTTGGTTTTAGGTTAGAAAATTTTTTAAGAGCCAAAACTTGTTCAACGCACTACCCCTCTTTCTTGCAAATATACATACACTCTCCATACACTTCCTAAGCCCAAAACTTGAGGCCTCTTGTTGAGATTCTTGATCCTAATTTTTAGCTCTTGAGAGTGTTTGCCTTGTGATTTGCTTAACCAAGAGTACTCCTCTTCAAGAGGTATAACCTTTGCCATCTTTTGCTATGTTTACACCACTCTTTTCTTATCTTTTTCATGTTTTTATTTACACTATTTTGGGCTGATTTTAAGTGCTGAAACTTGTGATTAAAAAGCTACCGAAGGTGGAGGGGTTAACCACCCTTTTTTGAACATTATCCCATAGCTTATATCCTTGTTTTTCCATTTGTTTGTTTGCTTCTAGCTACTATTTTTCAGAGTTTTCAGAGGCTAAAATATGTAATTTTAAGGTCAAAAAAGTGGAGAGGTTAGCCACCTTTCCTTAGGCTTGCTTATTAACTTTGTTCTCTTCCATTTTCATTTACTTTTTATAGCTTTTTGAAATGATTTTCAGCACTGTTTTGTGCTATTTAGGGGCTGTTTAAGGTGTTTATTTAGTTTATGCTTTGAATATTATTCTTGTGGTGTTGTAAGTCCTCATAGATTTGGTGGTTTAGGCCATAGTCACCAATCTATTTGAGTTGATAGCTTTCTTTACATAGTTTTTATACATATATTCACACTTGTAATAATTATCTTTGCATAATCATCTCTACAACCTCCATACTTTCTTTGCTTTCTTTGATTAAGAGTTGTCTCAAGCACATAGTTGTTGTTTAAGGAATGAGAAAGAGACTTTCCATGCTTAATGGTTTAATCTCTTCAGAGGTTCATTACCAAGGCATTACATCTCTCTCATGCTAAGCATAACTTCTTGTTTGACACTTCTCTTTATTGCTTTTTGCACTTAGTGGACGTAACTATCACTTTTGGACAAAAATGAACAAAAGGTAAGGAATGAAAAGGTAATTTACAAAGTGTTAATAAAATTGGAGTAAAAAAGGTAAAAGAAAAAGAAAAAGAAAAAAAGGTAAAAAAATGGAGTTGGGTTCAATCAGATGTTATATTGAACCTATTGCGTCTCGAATCATTACATACTCTTAGTGATGTTCAATGATTCAAGAAGCAATGTCCACCCTGTCCTTGAGGTAACTCCATGATAGGGAAAAGGTGTTGTTGGTCTTTCATTTCCTTCTATTAAGCTTTTGTCGTATCGATTTATAGATCATCACACAAAAAACTTGTGACGATTGATGATTTGTGAATCGAATCTACTCCTCCCTGATTATCTTCATGATAGGGAGAAGCAAAAAAGATAAACATCCCCTGTAAACACTCTGTTTTTGCTCTGTTTTAATTCTGTGGTAGTAGGGTAGAGCCTAAAAGCAGTGGTCAGCTGATCACCTTTCTATCTGGCTGACCACTTCTCAAGGCTGGTCGGCCACCATTATTTATGCAAGCAGTGTCATTTTTGTGGCAGAACAGAGCATAAGTTGTGGTAAAAACAAAATAGTTTTCTGACTACGAACAGAACTAGTTCTAGTAGCAAACAGAGAGGTTTCTAGGAGGATGTTATCGTTTGTGCGCGTGTAACTCTTTGCTTCCCGTAGTCCTATTACTGCTTTAATAGTAGTTTGTTGTACTTAATTAGTAGCTTTATTCGAATTTGTAATAGCTAGTTAATTTAGTTAATTTATTTAGTATTTGTAATAATTAGTTTAACATTCAAACCCTCTTGTGCGAGAGCAAATTGTAAACACTTGTAATATTAGTATGTCTTCTAACCCCCATTTCTTTCTCCCTTTTATTTATATGCTTACCGAGGTAGTATCATGTTTTTCATTCCATATCATTACCATGCTTAAATATCCATTTTTGCATGCATCAGGTTTGGTTCATCATTCTAAACATTGTTGTCATTTCCTATTTACTTGAATACATTCGTTACCATATGCCTTGAATTGATCCATATGTCATGTTAAGAAGTCGAATCTGCTAGTTGCATTTTGTATGTATTCATTAGTCACTTGCATATTAGAGAACACATTTTTCTAATTATTTTCTTCTCTTTAGCTTGCCTTGGTTGAGTACTAGGTGAACATTTCTCGCTTTAGCATATTGCATGTATGTTTGTGTTGCCATATCAAGCATACTTCCATGAGGCTAAGTGCTTATTTGATATGCCTCTTGAATGCCTGTGGATGAAGGCTATTTCGCTTAAGTTTGGATGATTTTGATTAATGTACATATGAGCTCACTTTTTCAAGTAGCACATATTCAAAGCTCTTTTCAAACAAACATGAAATCAATGCATTTCAAAGTGCGTGACAAGTTTATACTTGTGTTCCTCACATAGTAAGTTAGCATTAATAATCAGAATAGGAGAATATAATGTACATAAAAATCACATCATGATTAGTAGAGGCCAATCTTTGATAGAGTGAATGGGGTGCTCAATTCATGACATTCCCCTCTCATACCTAAGTTCCCGAGCCGAGCACTTTGGTTATGACGGACAAGTGGCCTATGGCACAAGTCACGGGTTTCCTAAAGTTTTCAAAAATATTTAAGTGGCGACTCTGAAATCTGGCAATGTAGTCCATTTTTAGCATTTCTGATTGTAAATCAATTTTTCAAAATTTTCCAAATTTGGACTCTCATTTGTGTTTTTCTGTTTCACATTGCACGTGTGAAACCAAATTCAGAACCACGGGAGTCCAAACTATAGGGCTATCGTATCTGAGGAGACTAAACCCTTCCAGGGAGCATGAGAAACCAGCTACAATGCCATGTTATGCTCAAAATATATTTCTCTATCTTTTGGAAATCTTCTGCACAATGCAAATTTGAAAACACAACAATTCACTAACTTCAATATAGTTCAAGGGGTGGTAAATACGACTCAGGTAATCCCTAGGTTGGTGTCTGCAAGTAGGCATATCAGTGACCAATCACCACTTTACCGTTGCTAATTGGAAGGCACGATTATTTCTCCGCTGTTTTAGTATTTCACCGTGGACACTCAGGCCAACTTAACCAATACCAAACTACACCCCCTATCCAGACTTACCAACATATTTACCTCTAAACAATTCAAGATGATCTTGTTTCAAAACACAATTTCTTTCTCAAAGCAATAATTTTCAAATGCAAAATTCAAAATCAATGATAACGAACATGAAATTAAATGGCAATGCAACATGTAACAATGAATTATAATAGTTCCATTTTTAATTCCACCACACAATCTTCCATGGTAATCAAATTCCAACATCTCTTCTCAATGTATCATCATAATATATCTTTTGAGAGATAAATGACAATATCATCATACTTGTATTCTCCACGTATTAATCATCATTTCCAAACTTATTATCGAGACAAACCAACAATAAGCTATTCATCAAGCGTTAAAATCAAACATTTCTCGTATATATATATATATATGTTTCCATGGAGTCCCTCATTAGATACAATCGTAGAAATCCCTTCATCAATTATTCACCATAATAATTTATCAAGCACAATTTCCTAATAACTCAACATTTTACCCAAAATCCCCAAATTTCTAGGGTTTCCACCAACAACTAGATTTTTCCCAATTTTGAAGGATTTTTCCAAGACAACACCCACACTTAACAACATCACTCATACTCTCAAAGTTTCAGAAAAATATAAAGACAATCCACTTTTAAAATCATCTAGAGTTCAAGAACCCAAAATTATAGTTCAAATGTAAGAGAAAGGTTCCGAACAAGCATAAACATGCAATATATATATAACTCTAAGGATATCCCTATCGCAAGCTTGGGAGTGGAAGGAAAGAAGAACCCTAAAATCCAACATTGATGAAAACTTGATTCGATCGATGAAAACGTTGCCCTCTTCGCCATCTTCGATTTGGTGTAAAAAGCCCTATCAAAATTTTGATAGTTTTTACTAAATCTTAGAGAGAAGTTTGGGTTTGGGTTGATTTATACAGAGATGGAGGAGACAAGATTAATATATAGAGAGAGAGAGAGAGAGAGAGAGCTATGAAAAAGTGTGTAAAACATGTTTATGGCATCAAATTTGAGGAAAATAGTTCAAAATTTGAGGCAGATGAGTCGAAAACACCACGAGCGATTCAAAATCTACTCGAGCAAATTCTCATGCCTCTTACGACCGGTTTGAGCCCGAGAAAAATCCAGGGTGTGTTTGGTTTGTGTTTTGAGATAAATTTTCAAAAAAGAAAAAAAAAATTAGGGGAGAGAGTTTAGAAATCTTTTTGGTTTGTTTGGTTATATATTTTGAAAATAATTTTGGAGTTTGGAAGTTTGGGATGATTTGATGTTTTGTTGTAGCTGAGTAGATGTGTGTAAGAGAAAAAAATGATTGAGAAAGAGAAAGGAGAGAGAAAAAATGATTGATTGGTGTGTAGGAGAGAAAAAGTGATTTTGGAAATTTTTTACAAAAAATTTGAACCAAACAAAATATTCAAAATTTTTATCAAAAAATGTATCTTGAGATACAAACCAAACAAGCCCCCATAATTTTAACCAAATCTGCATGAGCGGTTTTCAAATCCATTACTCTAGCTTTTTTTTCTCGTTTAGAATTTTTCCCAAATCCCTATGTTTTTTCCACCGAGTGGCCACTAAATCCACTTAACCACACAACCATTTTGGTTTGCAATCCAAAGTCAAAATTTTTGATTCCACAAATCTCGACACAAGTTCTAACGCCCAAAACTCAAGGCCCTTTCCATTACGGAAATGTGTAAGAGGTAAGAGAGGTTAAGTAATGAGTGGAATTGAAATCTCAATGACCCAATAACACGAAAATCAAATGCCAAAAAGTAAAAACAAACCACCTGACTCGCGCACACACGATCAAGTCTAGAACTTTGGGACATCAAATCAAGATTAGAGTTAGAGGAAATGATACAAAATGTCTTAACGGCTTACAATTATCAAGGGAAGGCCTTGTTACAACAAAATGGACACACGGTCCCCAAAACATATAATAACTTGGAGCTTCCATATAACACACATACACATCCATTCGTGGTTCAACAAAACAAAAGAAATCCACCTCTTGCTCCATAACAGAAAGGTGGTTACATGTCACCGTGTCCTCGAACATGTTAGATAGAAATGAGTTAGATGCCCGTGAGAAATACTTTTAACAGTAGTTTCTAATTATTCAAAAAATCCATATATATAGTATTATCACAATCCAACATATTTAATTCAATTCGGTAGAAATTAATTTAGAGAAAAGATGCTTAAATTCATAACTTCTATAATTTCCACAATTAGAACAAGCATAAACATGCAATATATATATAACTCTAAGGATATCCCTATCGCAAGCTTGGGAGTGGAAGGAAAGAAGAACCCTAAAATCCAACATTGATGAAAACTTGATTCGATCGATGAAAACGTTGCCCTCTTCGGGCCATCTTGATTTGGTGTAAAAAGCCCTATCAAAATTTTGATAGTTTTTACTAAATCTTAGAGAGAAGTTTGGGTTTGGGTTGATTTATACAGAGATGGAGGAGACAAGATTAAGATATAGAGAGAGAGAGAGACAGAGAGAGCTATGAAAATGTGTGTAATACATGTTTACGGCATCAAATTTGAGTAAAATAGTTCAAAATTTGAGGCAGATGAGTCGAAAACACCACGAGCGATTCAAATCTAATTGAAAGCAAATTCTCATGCCTCTACGACCGGGTTTGAGCCCGAGAAAATCCTGTGGTGTGTTTGGTTTGGGTTTCGAGATAAATTTTCAAAAAAGAAAAAAAAAATTAGGGGAGAGAGTGTAGAAATCTGTTCGGTTTGCTTGGTTATATATTTTGAAAATAAATCTGGAGTTTGGAAGTTTGGGATGATTTGATGTTTTGTGGTAGATGTGTGTAGCCGGTAGAGAAAAAATGATTGAGAAAGAGAAAGGAGAGAGAAAATGATTGATTGGTGTAGGAGAGAAAAGTGATTTTGGAAATTTTTACAAAAATTTGAACCAAACAAAATATTCAAAATTTTATCAAAAATGTATCTTGAGATACAAACCAAACAAGCCCCCATAATTTTAACCAAATCGCATGAGCGTTTTCAAATCCACACGAGCTTTTTCGCTCAGAATTTTCCCAAATCCTATGTTTTTCCACCGAGTGGCCACTAAATCCACACAACGATTTTGCAATCCAAAGTCAAAATTTTTGATTCCACACCTCGATACAAGTTCCAACGCCCAAAACTCAAAATTTCAACGTGGAAATGTTAAGAGAGGTTAAGTAAGAGTGGAATTGAAATCTCAATGACCCAATACGAAAATCAAAATGCCAAAAGTAAAACAAACCACCTGACTACGCAATATCGATCAAGTCTAGAACTTGGGACATCAAATCAAGAAGTTAGAGGAAATGATACAAAAATGTCTTAACGGCTTACAATTATCAAGGGAAGGCCTTGTTACAACAAAATGGACACACGGTCCCAAAACATATATGCTTGGAGCTTCCATATAACACATCCATTCGTGGTTCAACAAAACAAAAGAAATTCCACCTCTTGCTCATAAAGGTGGTTACATGTCAACGGGTCCTGAACATGTTAGATAGAAATGAGTTAGATGCCCAGTAGAAATACTTTTAACAGAGTTTCTAATTATTCAAAAATCCATATAGTATTATCACAATCCAACATATTTAATTCAATTCGTGAAATTAATTTAAGAAAAAATGCGTAAATTCATAACTTCTATAATTTCACAATTCCCCGAGAAAGTCCCAATACATAGTTATATTTATAGGTTTATATCCAAAATTATCCCAATTCATAGTTATATATATATAGGTTTATATCCAAAAATATCCCTACATTTGTCAGTTGTTAATACGGCAGGGAATGGATACCCAAAATCATCCGCTTCTCCATTTTTACTGCTGTCACAATGGCAGAACCAATGGAACCCAAAAATATTTTCCTACATTCATCCGGCGATAAGCTCCAGACAGGGAAATTGGGCACCTAGACTTTCCCTCGTGCTGGTACCAATAACACACAACCCTTTTCAATGCTACTTACCACACCCTTAAACAATATTCCAAGATTCAAGTATTCATATATTCTTTATATAAAGGGTAATGTACACCACTCAAGTAATTTAATAGAGTAATGAGAAACAATATTCATAATTCAAGAAAAATCTCAAGAGGTTCTAATTTCACAAGTCTTAATATATATGTATTCAAAATATCATAATCCATCCATCAATTTTAAAGAATTGAAAATCAATTTCATCTTTCCCTAAATTTTACAACTAAGGTTTTCATAAATTTGGGGGTTTTACACCTAAATCATGTTAAACACTAATTCTCAAGTCCAATATCCATAATCCAAAAGCTTTATTCAAAATCTTAAGAAATTTTTTGGTAACATTTCAATTTGAAAACACAAAATCCAATTTATGAACACTCTCATGAAATATAGCATCAATGTCACAATAACACTACATAATCATTATCAAGATAAAGAGATACATGGTTAAAAGTAATCCTATCTCAAGGATAAGAACAAGAAGCTAGCCCCAAGATGAACCCTTTGAGATACAAAAAAATCCAATTCGTGGAAATGCTCTATCTTCACCCAAACTTCAATTTTTGTAAGGAATTGAGGGGTAAATCTGAGTAGATTGAGAGATTTCTAGAGTGAGAGAACTAGTGTTTTTAGAACTAGAGAGAGCGAAGAGAAGAAAGAAAAGAAAAGTGAAAAAATGATCCAGAAAGCAACTTTTTAAGTTACTGAAATTGGGCAGACCACTCGAGCGATGAACTTAAACTCTTAGTATTTTCGTCTACAAAACGAGATATTGGGGAACCCCCTTATCTTTTCTCGAGTGATCACTTGACTTTCGAGGGTCCCTAACCTACAAAGCAAACTATTGAAAGCCTCTCTTCTCGACTCAATTTGTCTTTTCACCACTCGGCGGTCACTTGGGATGAATTATCACACTTTAGCACATATATATCAAATGGATATCTAACAAAAGGATGATTATGAATTTAATAAACGTTGATTAGGGTTGCAAAAATTGGTGTGTTACATAATTTTCATCATGTTCCTGAACTGTGCTAGTTTGATTCCTTGCAAAGGAATATGTAGGCAACCTTTGGGTTTAGCCATTTGCATTTGCATGTTTTGTTTGCCCAAATAATGAAAAAAGGGTCATCTTTGTTCTTTGACATTCACTTAGATCATGAAGTGACAGATTGACTTCTATCAAAGAGAGGCAACCGTAGATATCCCATTTTGGCTAGCCCTAAGACTTGGGCACCTTCCTCTAGTCACCCGATGGTGAAACTATGATGCGTAACTTCGATTTTCTTCAGTAGATCCCAACCTTGTACCCATTTTAGCCAAAACAGTTTTAGACCTTTCAAATCATTTTTCAAATTGTTTTTAGACTTGTAGAATCCAAGCATTCTGATGTTTAAGCTCTTATTTCAATCAAAACTTGGCACTTTTTGAAAAATGGGCAAGAACGTAGTATAAATGGATGGAAATAAGGAGAATCCTTTGAAAATACACAGTTTGCACCACATTTTGACCTTGGCCATATAAAATGCACCTAGTCGTACAACTTTAATGTACATCCATAGCACTTTTCCATGACCATACATTAATAGTTTGGTCGGATGAATTTTGGTCAGCTGGACAGCGTGGTGGCAAACAGAGCATTTTCTAGAATATGGTCCCCCGTGCAAGTAAGCAAGTGCTTCTTCTACAATTATTTGGAAAATTGTGGAGTAAGGCACCTTCTAGGCTATAAATGCCCCCTTTTATCAAGGGATTAGGGGTTGAAAGAATTAGAAGTGCATAGAGACTCTCCTCTCTTCTCAAGCACTTAGAATTCCCATACACTCTCTCTCTCTCTATATATATATTGTAACTGCTCGGCTCAAGATCCAACCCTTATTCTTGTTCATATAAAGATGGTTGTACTAAAAAAGTTTTCTGTCAAAGATTGGACTTACCTAAAAATTTTGTAAGTGTAAAAATTGTATTTTTCAAAACTTGCAGTTTAGAAAATAATTTTTGGCAGTAATTGTTCCTTATATATTAATAGTCTAATTTGATGTGATGATATTTTTTTATGAGGTATTAATCACTTTACTTCAACGCCAAACATAGAAATTTCTGTCAGAAAATTATTTTTGTACTAAAATTACGGAAACACTTTTTGATTTAATTGGATTTTGATTTTTTTTTTTTGTCCCTTGAATCCAAATGTGTATTTCCTTATTTACATTGTAAACTTAAGTAAATCAAATATAAATGTAAGAGGCTAAATGAAAATATTTACTTAAATGGTTACATATGGAAATAAGGTTAATGTCTGCCGATGGCCTTAGAAGAGCCATGTGTCTAAAGTGTCGAGAGACCGCTGAGCGCTTGGTTTACTACTCAAGCGGTGAGGGGTGCATCTAGTAGCTTACTTTGAAGACCGATATGTTGAGAATTTAAGTTCATTTGCCGAGTGTTGGAAAGACCGCTTGAGCGGTCTGTGTATTCAACTAACTTAAAATCATTTTTGCTCCTTTCTTTCTCACATTTTCTTTTCTTCTTCTCTATCTCTTCTTTGTCCGGAAAACCCTAGCTCTAAACTTTTGATTTCACCCATTTCCACTATAGATCCACCTTAGATCGTGCAAGAAAAGTGAAGAGATAGTGAAGATCAACCATCTTGACCGATTGAATTGCGATTTCATCAAAGTTCTTGCTTAAGTTTTCTTTGTTAGCTCTCATCTTTGAGGTAGGGGATTCTCTTAAACCTATATTTTTGGTTTAGTGTGATTTTGTAACATTTTGAGGTTATGGGTTGAGATGAGTTAGAAAACTTTGATTTGAAAGATATTAATGTATAAATATGGGGTTTTCACTCAAGTTTTTGAAATGTTTTGAATGTTTAGACATATTGATGAATAATATTTGATGATTTAAGGATTTGAGGAAGAAATGAGGAAAACTCCCAATTTTTTTGAAACCCTAGATTTGGAATTTTTATTTAAAAGAAGGTTTGAACTAATTGGTACTTAATGTTGAAATTTCAATTGATTTTCCTTGAACATATGTGAGTGTTATGAATTTTTGATTTATGATGATATTATTGAGGATTCATGGAAGTTGAATCGTGTGGAAACCTCGGAATGTTGAACGGATGTAAAGTTAATATTTTTGTTGGAATTATTGTTGGTAATGAGAAAGACTTGGAGTCATGGAAAAAAGAATATTGCATTAGTTTTTACTCATTGGATTCTTGTGCAATTAAATGGAATTTTGGGTAAATTAGAATATTTATAAATTCATGCATTGCATTGCATTTTGATGGTTTTGGACTAAGTGTCTGGTGATTTAAGGTGTATGTTTGTATTTTGGAAATTCATTGTGTATGTTGAGGTGCCCAATTGCCCTTCCGTGCTCGTAGGCCAAAAAATGTGGAAATGTTATCGGTATATTATTAAGGTGCCCAATTGCCCTTTCGTACTTGACGCCAATAAATGTGGGGAATATGGTTGAATAGGTTGTTGGGTGTCTAATTGCTTCTCCATGCTCGGTGGCCAATAAATGTGGAGATGCTTTCAAAATGAAATGGGTGTTCAATTGCCCCTATGTGCGTGATACGGTAAATGTGAAAATGGTTATCGGAAATGTAATAGGTGCCCAATTGTCCTTTGGTGCTCGGTAGCCGATAAATGTGCGATTGTTTTGAGTCATGTATTGGGAGTTTTATTAAAAAAGTAATTGAGAATTGCTCGGCTATGATAAAGGTTCAAGAGTTTGTTTCAAACATAGGTTTTAAGTTACACATTGAGCATTGAGTTTCAAAACGAAGTCAAGAGTCTTATGGATAACATGACATTGCATGAACATAATCATATTGAACATTTATATACTGTGTTTAGTTTATTTTCTACTGGATGTAATAGCTCACTCCCTTTTTATGGGCTGGATATCCAAAATTCTAGGTGATGAAGATGTGTATCTAACCCGTTGAGAAGCAAACAGAGTCCTAGATGAAGCACTGAAGCTCCTTTTGATGTTACTTTGTTTATAGCTATCGAGCTTACTTGTCAGGATAGGATTATATATTGTTGTAATCAAGGCCCTTAGCCTTGCAAGATGTAAGCCCTTATGGCAATTTGATATATATTTTATAATTCAGTTTATTGTAAATTGATGTAAGGAACTTGATGAAGAATTGATGAAAATTGGATGAGTTTTTGTCTATAAGATTGTTGTCTTTTATTTCTTGTTCACATTAATGTTATGGAATCGTGTAATACTAACAGATTGGTAATCTATATAATGGTATAGAAATATTGGGGCATTACATACATATATACTTACATATACATACAAAAACCATTGGAGCTGATTGATGAAGCATTTTATTGGGAATTGAAAACTCTTTTCAGAAGTTTGAGGGTGACTAGAGTGAGGATTGCCAATCAAAGAGCCCTACCTTCTTTTTTTGAGGTAATCTCTTGAACTTTCTCTTCTAGTTTCTTTTCTTTTATCTCTTGCCAAACACTCTTTATTTTTGTATATTTAATTAATTATGATGTGATTGGGTACGTGGATAGTGGAGGGGATTTGCCACCCCTCCATAGGAATTGTTGAATTATGTGAATTATAGTTTTCCTGCACTTTCTCTCTCATTTTGTCACCTCCAAAACACTCTATTTTCTATATTTATTTGGTTGTTTTGATTGATGGATAGATGATGGTAGTCTAACCCTTTGATTAGCTTTGATAATTGTTTTGGTTTTCCTTCATTTTCTCTTATTTTTATCGTCCAAACATGGTTTGATTGTTGCAATTCAACTTTTGCTGGTGGATTGATAAGCATGAGTAGTTGATTTGTTTATTAATGGGATGGTTAATGAGGATGATCATTGCTTTTTCTTTGATTTTCTCTTCCTTTTCTTCGAAAGCCAAACAAGTGTTTTTTTCTTCAAAAAAATTGGAATCTAGTCTATCCAACCCTTTGAACATGGAAATGGATGTCTATATCCATCTTCCATATTGCTTTGGATGAGTTTCATTGATTATAGAAGTTGTTTTGCACGTTCTAGCTTTTTTCTTTGTTTTCTTATCACTTTCTTTTCAATTTTCTTTGAAGCCAAACATTGCTTCTTCTCAGAAATAGGTGGTAATCTATTCCCTCTACACCTTGTTACTTAGATTTGAGCATTTATTTGCTTTTCTTCCAAGAGGAGAGATATTTCTAGTTTCATTATGTTGAGTTGCTTCCATGATCATCATGTGTAGTTCATATCACTTGATGATCAAAGAAGCCTTTTTACCTTTTTCATGATTACTTCTACGGTGGAAGTGGTGGATTGCATCATATTTTCTTAAATTGTTTAATGATATTCCTTCTCTCATCTCCATTGCTTTGATGTTGAGATGGAAATTTTCTATTGCAACTTTTGGAAAGCTTCCATAACTTGTGTGGATCTTGTCCTCTCATCATCTGTGGTGATTGATGATGGATTCATCTTGTTTAGCTTCCATTGATGCTTGAGAGGATTAGTGCTTCTATCTTCCATTTCTATGGTAGAGAAGCACTTTGCCTTCATCATTTTATTTTTATTTTGCTTTTTTAGACTCTTTCGATAGTTGCTCCTACATTTTTATTTGATAGCTTTGTTAATATAGTTTAATTCATTCATATTAGCTTCTATTTTGCTAGTAATGGCTTCAATTATTTTTGTTGGATTGCTTCTTGTCCTTAGCCTTGATGCATGATGCTTCTCTCTCTCTCTCTCTCTCTCTCTCTCTCTCTCTCTCTCTTATTTCCTTTCCTATTCTTTTTATTTTTCGCTTTCCATATTATTCTTGGCATCACATTTTATTTTTCATCATCTTTTATGCTTTGCATCCATTTTTCATGTGATAACCCAACCCGTATTTTGCTTAATTATGTATGTGATTATGTGTTTGATATGAATTTGCAAGTTTAAGTATGGAAAATGTGTGAATTTGGAAAAATATTTGTTGAAAGTAGGAATATCTATTGCAATTGAAATTTTGAATTGAAATTGAAGGCCGTAAACGAACGATAAACAAAAATTGATTTCATAACTATGATTAGCATGATTTTTAGAGCCTGTGGTGAGGTTTTGAAAAATTACAATTCGTAATGATTAATTAAGATTTATGAGTTATATGAACATAGCCTCTTGTGTTCTTTATTTTGTTGAGAGCTCTAGAGAGTGAGTTAGAAAGAGAAGAAAATGAAGAGCTAGGGATTGCAAGAGAATCAAGGGGCAAACCATAGATTTGAGTTAAGGTATGGAAATTTACTTACAAACTTTGTCTCTAACTCATCTTTGTTAAGAAATCATGAAAAAATTAGGAATTTTGGTGAGTGGTAACGAGCTAAAGGCATGAAATTGGACCCTAATTTCTTCATCTTTGTTTGATTTGAGTTCATTCTTGTAATTGATCCATGAAACAAGCCCTAGATGGTTCATATAAACAACATTTGTAAGAAAATCATTCATGAATATATCTATTTTGAACTTGTGTATGTAAACCTTGAAATTGTGAAAAGATAAGTCCATGAAATTGTCATTGATGCAAGATTGATATGTTTAATGGGAATTACACTTGTATCATGCTTATATATCATGTTTTTGAGTTGTTTTTACATAGATTTGGGCTTGGAAATGAGAGGAAAATGTTTGCATCTTTGAGCCACTTTTGGACTGCCTAAGTGAGCCCAGACCGCTCATGCGGCCACAGGCTCTGCACAAGTGCCCATGAATCAAACCTGGATCAGCCTCTCTGTATATTTGTTTGAGGCTAAAGGTAATCAAGTGATTATCGGCCGGTTATGACCCAAACGTTTAGGGACGGGTTCAGGTCATGACATTTCATGCATTGAAATCGATTCATTATACCTAGTGCTTCTATTGTCCATAAATAGTTTTGTTTGCAATCCCATTTTTGAGATGACTCACATGACTGATAGCAATTAAGTGCATAGTTGCATTCTTATTAGTGTATTGCATTAGTTTCTCGCATCTATGATCATGCATGTTTTCTATCCCCTTTCGCGCATGGTTGGTCCAAATGGATACTAGATGAGTTGCTTTCATCTTTTCATACCGCTTGCACATTCTTTCTTTATTATGTCTAGCATGCTACCATAAGGATATGTTCTTACTTGAGATATCTCTATGTTTGCCTATTAATTGGAGGTTGTGAGCGGGGGTGCTCAATTCATAACCTTCCTTCGTCATACCTATAAGTTCCCAAGCCGAGACACTTTGGTCATGATGGATATTGGCTTTTATTTGGCACGAGTCAAGGTTTCTTAGATTCTCCAAAAAGATTAGGTGGGGACTCCGAATCTGGTGATATAGTCTGTAACGATCCATAATTTTTTCCTCCGCTCGACCGGGGGAGTTGACGCTCGAGCGGACTTGAGAGGTTTCCAACATTTTTGCAGACGGCCTGAAATTTTGAGAGTTGTGAATCTCCGCTCGAGCGTGGGACTGGTCGCTCGAGCGGATGGCTTTGTTGTTTTGTGCGCACTCGAGCGTGGGAAGCAACGCTCGAGCGTGGAAAGTGAGATTGCCCTTGACATTTTTATTAGTGTGTTTGGAGCCTTCTGATTTTATTTTGGGGTATTGATTGATGTGGTAACATTATGATAAAGTAAGATTGGACCAAAAACTTTAATTCGAATAATTTGCCTACGATCAGCCGTCACTTTTTGTCTTTTTCTTTTTCCACACTTTGAATTTGGGTGTGAGGCTAGAGCCATTGGAAAGCTTGTTTTCGGGGCTTCAATTTGGACACAAGAACGACCTAAAACGGAGTCCAGATGAGAGAGTTATACCTGTTTGAAGTTTTGGAATCATCTTTGGAAGCAGTACGCTCGAGCAAAAAAAGAAACGCTCGAGCGGACTGTGCAAATTCAACAAGTTTAAAGGGGCTTTTCTAGATCATTCTTCACACTTTCCTCTTTCTTCTTCATCCCTCTCACCCTAGGTCCGAAAACTCTAGGGTTTTGACCTCAAATACCTTCCATTTCCCTAAGGATTGGCCAAGATCTCTTACAAAGAAATGAAGAAGGCTTGAAGATCATACTTTTCAACCGATTGAAGTTCGGATTTGTGGTAGAATCTCATCAAAGCTTTGCTCCTTTGCTTGATTCTTGAGGTAGGGGTCCTAGTTCTTTTTCAATACTTCCATAAATAGATAGATTTGTGGTATTTTGATTATACACATGCAAAATATTCATTTTTGAGCATATGGTGAACATCATGAGGTTTTGGGGTTTAGGGTTTGAAGTGTTGGGGGTTCAATGGTTGGGTTAATATGGTGGATTATGAACCTTAAGTGTATAATCAAGGGGGAAATTGAAATTAAAAGTAGTGGTTTAGGAAGTTTGAATTTTTGTTAAAAATCTTAATTTTTCTTGAAAACCCTAAGTTGATTCATTATGATAATTAATGATTTTGCCCAAATTGAAAGTAGAATAATGAAATTGGTAGGTTGAATTATATATGTACAAGTCTAATTGGATTTTGGAGGTGTTTCAAAGTTATGTTAAAAATTAGCGATTGAACCTTTATTATGAACATTGTAAATCATGCTATAATGTGAAAGGAAGATTGGAGAAATGATTTATTAATGATATGGATAACATAAACTTGGTTATGAATGTTGAAATGGGATTCAAGAAGTTATCTTGAATTATGTTGAATTGCAAATAGTATTGTTAAACTAAGTGATGTTGACTTTTGTTGAATTATGTTGTGTTGGATAATGTTGAATTGAATGGTGTTGAACTATGATGAATTGTGTCTGAATCATGTGAATTGTGTTGAGTTGTGTTGGGTGTATTGAGTTTGGATTGAGTTGTGTTAGGTTGTGTTGAGTTTGAGTTGTGTTGTGTTGGGTGTGTGGAGTTTGGGTTGAGTTGTGTTGGTACCCGCGCAGGGAGTTGAAAAATGGTTTTAAAAATTGAAGAAAAAGTTTTTTGGAGGCCCACGTCCCGCCGTATAGTAGCTGGAAAATTTGGAGGTGATTTTGGATTAAAGGTGCCCAATTGCCCTGTCTAGGCTTATCGCTGGACGAATGTGGGAAAATGTTTTTGGGTGTCCACACAGTCCCGTTGTATAGTAGCCGGCGAAAGTGGAAAAATGATTTTTGAGTGTCCACACAGTCCTGTTGTATTGTAGCCGGCAAAAGTGGAAAAACGGATGGTTTTCGAAAATGTTTTGGGTGCCCACATCCCGTCGTATAGTAGCCGGCAAATATGGGGGATGGTTTTCAAAAGTTGAAAAATGATTTTGGAAAAATATGGCTTTTGGAAGAACATGGCTTTTGGGAGTTCATTTCTCGCCGTATAGTAGCCGGTGAAAGGTGAAAAGTGTTATGGATTGGGTGCTCGTTATCCCGCCGTAGTAAGTTGACAAAAGGTGATTTGTTGATATATGTGTTAAGTTGATGATGCTATTTGTGACTTGTGATGAATCTATGAAATTGTAAATTGATGTGTATATTGATATAAAGAGGAAATGTATATAGACATTGTCTGTAATGTATGGAACCCAAAAATGAGTAGGGGATTATGGATTGGTGATAGTGAATATAATGAATTAGTTGTGACAATAAAGGTAAATTGTGAGTGTTGTTCTGCAAATAAACAAGAGATTGAATTGAAAGGGGTTTATTAATTTTGTGTCATCTTGAAATGAAATTTTAGAGTGTAATTAACGGTGTAAATTGAATATAGGAGAATCGTTAATAAATTTAAAAGGAAAACTGAACTTAAGTGATGGAGTCTAATTAAATTTAATGAGAAGGAAAGAAGAAAGAAAGAAAAAGAGGAATATTAGATATGAGAAATTAAATGAGAAATATTTTGGAATGAGTTAATAAATATAAATGATGTGGTTTCTTACACATAAATGTTTTAAAAAGGATTTATGATTTCCTAATGAAAATGAGTAGTTTTGATGGTTGAAGGTTTTCCATAAATGTTCACATGAATTTTGAGAAAAAGATACTCTATGTATGGTATTTTGAAATTATAAAAATGTCACTCTACTATATGGTATCACCGTGCATGCATGATCATTTCTATCTGTTTGTTAGTTAGATTATGAGATTCCTATTGGGGATTAGTGCTCACCCCGTGGTTGTTTTATCTTTTTATAGGAAGAAAATTTAGATTATTTGATTGAAGATTTATGGAGTTCTTGAGTCCTTTTGTATAACTTTGTAGTAGATGTAAAGGAAATGAATCTTGTATTTGTATTTATTTATTTGTAGCACAGTAGGAGACCGACATGTATTGTTGTCATTGTAATATTCATTAAGAAAGAGAGAACATGTGTCATTGTATTTCTATTACTCAAGTGTAATAGATATTCGTATATGTATAAAAAAAAAAAATGGACCTAATTTAAAGGCTTTGGTAACGTTTTCGAGTAATTAAAATTTGGAGTGTGACACAGTTCTCGTTTGGCGTTTCTTGTGATTAGTGGATATTCTATGGGTTTGCCAGATTCGGATCCTCGCTTTACATTGCACATTTGTGAACTAAATGGGGGTGAACTTTCGGGCGCACCAGATACCCTTTTGGAGATCCCACAATATGGAAATGTGGTGGAGATATAATAGATGCATTTACTTGTCCTTCAAGGCATATGGCCGAAATATATGGAAATATCATTAATATTATTCACGGATTGATAGATAGTTTGCTGAGATTTCCTTTGATTTACCTATTATTGTGAACCGTTAGGTATTGGTGTTTGGATTTAATTTCGATTACACAATATCTTTGAAATCCCTCAATTTGCAAAAAAGGTGAAATGAAATGTTAACGAATGGATTTTTTATTTATTTATAGGAAAATGTATAAATGAAAGAGAACATTATATATATCACTACTAGAAAAGGGAGCTTTAGCCACGGAACCTTTTGCGACGGTTTAAGTGCCGTCGCAAAAGCTTGCTTTTTGCGACAGTTTAAGTGCCGTCACGGAATTTATAGTTTTTGCGACGGAAAAAGTTAGACCGTGGCAAAAAATAAGGTTATATGCGACGGTAAGTTAAACGTGGCAAATTGTTTCTGGTTTAAAATTTTTTTTTCCTGTTTTGCGATGCTCTTTTGATAATCCGTCGCAAAATTTTACTTTTTTCTCTTTCATTTGCGACGGCCTTAATAGCGTCGCAAATAATAAATCCTAATTTCGCGCCAAAGACCCCTCTCCCACTCTCCCTCTTTCCCGATATTCCCAACTTCACTGTTATCTCTTCAGATCAAAAAAAAAAGCCCTAATCTCACCGCTTCTCCTCCTCTCACCCAATCAGAATCTCTCTTGCAACGGCGACAGCGTCTAGGTAAGCAACCCTCTTTCTTCCTCTCGCTCTTGCACACGATACATTCCTCTCACCCATTGCCGTTTCGTTTCTTCTTGGTAAATGACCGATCAAGGCTCAGAGTCATGCAACAACAAATGCCTCTCTCTGTTCTCTTCGGCATCCGTATAGCCTTCCTTTGCTTTCCTCCGCTTCCTCTGCCTTCTATCGCTTTGTTTCTCCTCGCTCATCAATTCAAGAATTTGTTGGTGTGTGTGTTTGATTTGTGCCAAAATTGATTTTGTGTTTGTGTTTGATTTGTGCGAAAATTAATTTTGTTTTGGTGTGTGTTTGAGTCGCATGAAGTGGCCTCTCTACACTCTTGCCTAATGGCAAAGTATACTGGTGAATTTTGGCAAACCCATGATAATCACCGAATGTCTGCATGTTATCAACAATAGTGATGTTGTACTAAGAAGGGCTAAAGTATATAACTTGCACTGAATTTGTTGACACATTAATCTTCCACAAACATGCATGAGTTATTTCAACTTCTCAAGCATTCAAATGGTGCCTTAACTCATATCTGAGTTTGGGAACTCAATTCATGTTCATGAATGGATGATAAATAATATTTGGGGGTCAATAACACAAATATTTTTGGAATTAATTAAAGAATTTCTTTTTTCTTTTTCTTAGGTAGAGTTGCCCTAAGTGCCTATCTGATATAAGCCCTATAAATTAGCTTGAAGTTGGAATGTGATTTGGTGTGATTTTATCACTCTTGATGCAACACATTTAATCAGATGATGGAAGCAACTAACAAAGAGATTTATGAATGTATAGTTCATTTTCTTCTGTTGAATCGTAGAAAAAATAATTATGACTTGTATAACCAGATGATGAAAGCCTTTCCTGGCCGGAGTTTTGAATTTTGTATTTCTACTTTTCATGTAAGGAAAATAATGTAAAAGTTCACTCAAAATGATCTAAACCCTGATAGATTGGTTAACGGTTTCTAAGGCTGTCTTTGTCCTGTATTTCTTACTCAGTTTTTGTCAAATTAAAAGCATTTGAGAAATAGATACAGTCTAAGCTCGCTCTCCTCTCCTCTGGGTGTTCTGTTGGTGGTGTTTACTGCGTGGGTTTAGTATTTGTGTGCTAGTTTTGTATAGGTAGTGGAGGGCTGCAAGTCTTGCTGATTGATTTTGGTGGACTGCTATGGTGGGCTGGTAGTTAGGTTTTGAGGAGTGTCTGTGCTAGTTAGGTTTCCTTGAGGAAAGGAGGCATCTGTGCCAGTTGAAATAATTGGATCGAACTTTTTTTTTTTTTTTTTTTTTTTTTTTTTTTGTGACTGTTAGCAAAAAGTCCTAATAGGAAGATGGGTACATTTGATAAGGCTTTTTGACTTTTTGGTGCATCAAAAAACCATGTTTACTTTTAATTGTTACCACAAAATTCTTTTCTTTTTTTTTTTTTTTAGTGGAATTTTCATAAAAAAAAAAAGTGTATCTAATTGTTAGTTTCTAGCAATAGTTGAAAAATTAGAAAATTAGCCTGCTAGTAGTAGGTTAGTTGTGGATAAGGCTGCTGTTTCTGCTGGTTTCAAGGCACCAGTTCAGGTTGCTAGTTTATGAGGTCATTGCTTATGTTGGATTTCAAGGCACCTGCTTTTCCTTAGTTGTCTCATCGCCGCTAAAGCAAAGAGCAGACCAAAGACCGATCCAACATTGAAACAAAGCAATCCCATATACTAGAAATATTCAAACACAACAAAATCACAATTTCATTTACCAAACACCCCTATTTCAGATGGTAGTGCTGTGTCTTTAAGCATCCTCCACATAACCCTCTTCCTCTTCATACTCTCCTTCCTCATCGCCAGCTTGCATCCCGACATCGCCGGTACTCAGAGACCAAATCATTCATGTTGCTCTTAGCTTCTGTGAACTCCATCTCATCCATTCTCTCTCCAGGGTACCAATGCAAGAAAGCCTTTCTACGGAACATAGCTGTGAATTGCTCACTGACCCTCCTGAACATTTCTTGGATTGAAGTAGAGTTTCCAATAAAGGTTGAAACCATCTTCAGACCCGTCTGCGGGATGTCACAAACAGTGGACTTAACATTGTTTGGGATCCACTCAACAAAGTATGATGAGTTCTTGTTCTGTACATTAATCATTTGCTCTTGAGAAACAATGTAGGAACTTCTTTTTTTTTCTTTTATGGGTCTAGGAAATATTGATGATTGGTTTTGGAGTCAACCGTTGGCATTTTCTATGCAAGATGTTGAATTTTTTTCCAGTTTGTTTTATCATTTTTATCCCAATGAATAACTTGATACATAATTATAATCAAATAATTATTTCATTTATCTTGTTACAAAATTGAATCATGTTAATATTCTCTTGATTTTTATTATTTATTTGTTTATTTATTTTCTATCTCAAAAGCTTCAGCGATAAGACTCTTGTCAAAGGACATTCGTGCAACCATCTTGGTGAGTGGTGCATGCTATCAACCAACGAGAAAATTGTGATTCGTTTCACGATACTAGGATCTTTGAGTTTATAGCTTATGCTATGCCCCGCACGTAAGCACGTTAGAATTAAAAGTGCTCGATATGGTACAAATAAGCATGTTCATTACGAATTATGCTCGATTAGTTCTTTGAGTCCCATCTATGCTCGTGGAAGTGGCCATTAAGGGTTGTGCCTATGTTGTCACATTAATGCAATATTGTGAACCCTTGGATCTCAGTTGGTATGATTTATTGCCCAATAATTTCTATGAGGTTCATCTTATATGATGATTGGCCATGTCTCTGTGCATTATTACTTTGTCGCTTTTGCCGCCAAGAACACTATAGCCTTGTCACGATAATTATTTCGGTTTAATTTCCGCCCAAAAAATGCGGAGGAATAGTAACATGTGCAGAGTTTTCTGTATGACATGCATTAATTTTTCAATTTTCAGTAATTTGATTTAATATTAGCCTGCTCAAAGTCGGGAAAAAATCCCTTAAAAATCTATGCATTTTTCTTGAAAGAACCCAAAAGCAGTGCTACTTTTTCTGCCCTCTAGCATTTTGCTTTTGAGAAACAAACATACAAGGTTCTTAAAGGAGATGATACACATGAGATAGATTATACTTAGTGAATGAGAAACAAACATACAAGATTCATAGTTTTATTAAAGTTTTACTCACCAGTCTCACCTTTTGTTTGACCAGCCAAGTGAATGCTAATGAATGAACAACTTTCTTTGGTTACAAGTCATAAACACATGCCAATTTTTTTTGTGCATGATATATTTGCTCACCTATTGGAATGTTTTCATTTTTGTCCATGATATATTTGCTCACCTATTGGAATGTGTGCATTTATGATGTATAAAATATTAGAATTGTTGTTATGGTTAATTAATATGCATGTTCATGTATACAGAATATATATTTAGGAGAAGTAAACAAAATGGACAAGAGTTGGATTGATTTGCCCAATAGGATGTCGAGAGAATACATGAATGGGATCGATCGATTTCTAGTGTTTGCATACACCAATAGGGCTACAAGTTCGATGATTTGTTGTCCATGTAGGAAATGTGAGAATCGCTATCATCTTGTCCGAGATAGTGTGCGAGAGCACTTGATTTCAAATGGTTTTCTAAACAAATACAAACATTGGATTAATCATGGAGAGTCGTATACTTCTGTGCATGGTAACCGAGATAATGAAGCCTTAGTGAATGAAAACATTAGGGATGATATGGTGGGAATGATACACGATGTTACTGGTATTTCAGTTCCTAGTACAAGTGTTGTAGGTGATGAACCATGTGCACCAACTAATCCCAATGTAGCGAACCACTTGCAACCGATCCGAAGCTAGGTCCGTGATGCAGAGATCGAAAATTACTTCAAACTTTTAGAGGATGCTCAGAGTGAATTGTATCCGTTGTCAAGTTCACATCTTTGTCGTTCATTGTTTGACTTTTTACATATGAAGGTGCTAAATCGGGAGTGACACTGTTACCATGTTACTTGAGTTGTTGAATGAAGCTTTCCCTGAGGGTGCGAAACTTCCTGATTCTTACTATAAAGCTCAAAAGATCACTACAGATTTGGGCTTCACATATGAAACGTGGGATGTATGCCCCAATAGTTGTATGTTGTTCCGAAATGAATACATCAATCTTGATGAATGTGTCATATGCAAAAGTTCTAGGTGGAAACAAAATGGAGCTGATAGTTCAAATGTTCCTCGTGGAGGCGGTAAACAGATACCCTCTAAACAGATGAGGTATTTCCCTTTGAAGCAAAGATTGCAGAGGTTATATATGTCATCGAAAACGGCCAAGCTCATGAAATGGCATGCAGGCGAACGGCAAGATGATGGTGTCTTAAGACATCCTCGACTTTGCATGGAAAGATTTTGACCGTCAAATAACGACTTTTGCCGATGATTGTCGAAGTGTAAGGCTTGGGTTAGCATCTGATGGTTTTAACCCATTCAGATCGATGAACATAGTTCATAGCACCTGGCCTGTTGTTCTCATTCCATACAATTTACCGCCATGGATGTGCATGAAACAACCATTTTTGATTTTGTCTACACTTATCGATGGCCCAAAAGGACCTGGTGACAAAATTGATGTGTATATGCAACCGTTGATTGAAGAGTTGAAGGAACTATGGATCTGTGTCTACATTTGATGCATCAACAAATCAAATGTTTCAAATGCATCTTGACTTTTGTTATGGACAATTAGTGATTTTCCAGCATATGCGAACTTGTCAGGATGGAGCACGAAAGGAGAATATGCATGTCCATGTTGCAATAAGGAAACTAGATCGTGTTGGTTGAAACATGGTAGGAAACATTCATATTTAGGTCATCGCAGATTCTTATTTAGTGGTCACAAATTTCGAAAGGATAAAGTATCATTTGACGGTACTCGAGAATTGAGTCTCAAACCGAGATTGTTATCTGGATCAGAGATTTTGCTACAAGTAGAATCTGAGGGTATCTTAACCCAATACAAGCTGGATGACCATAAAGAGAGGCATAGGAGACAAATGGAAAGGGAGAAAGCTGGACCTCGCACTCATAGTTGGAAAAAAAAAGAGTATACTTTTTGAATTGCCATATTGGGAGCACAATCTAATAAGACATAACCTTGATGTGATGCATATAGAGAAGAATGTGTGTGACAATGTATTGTGGACAATACTGGGGGTTGTAGGGAAATCGAAGGATAATGTCAATGCTCGGCGCGATCTGCAAGAAATGAATATTAGAAAACCCCTACACTTGCAAATAAGGGACGAATAAAGCTTATTTGCCACCAGCACAATTCACAATGACCAAGGATGAGAAATATTTGTTCTTGAAAATGCTTAAGGACGTTAGAGTTCCTGACGGGTATTCATCAAATATCTCTCGTTGTGTACGATTACAGGATAGAAGCATTTCGGGTCTAAAGAGCCATGATAGTCATATTCTAATGCAACAACTTATTCCTTTGGGTGTACGAGGATTGTTGCCTAAGAATGTTGTTCAAGCCTTGATTGAATTAAGTAATTTCTTCAGACAATTGTGTTCCAAAGTAAATCGTCAAACAGATGTAGCAAATATCCAAGGTCGTATAGCACTAACACTTTGTCATTTGGAGAAAATATTTCCACCAAATTTTTTGATATAATGGAGCATCTGCTATACACCTAGGTGATGAAGCATTGGTGGCTGGAGCGATTCAATTTCGATGGATGTATCCAATTGAGAGATATCTTCTTACTTTAAAGCAATATGTACGTAATCGGGCTCATCCAGAAGGTTCAATGGCTAAAGGTTATCTCATGGAAGAATGCATGAATTTTTGCTCTCAATATCTGAATGATGTGGAAACTAAATTGAATCGGCATGTAAGGAACTACAATGGTGCAGCTAATATGGGTCGTGCTGTTGGTGAAACCACAACTTTCAACCTTGGTCATACTTCTTATGTACAGTATCATCGATATATCTTGTTCAATACGAAAGCAGTTGAACCATTCCTAAAGTAGGTACCCCTCTTACTCAATATTTGACAAGTTTTTTTTTTGTTTTTTATTACATTTCAAATATTAATTTGTAATTGATAATTTTTCAACGTATATAGGAAACACCTTGAAGAACTTAAGATGAAAATGCCTCGTGCTGATGATCATCAACTCCAAAATGAACATTTCAAAACTTTTCACACTTGGTTTAAAGAACATGTATGTATGGACAAATCTAGCTATAGATTACAACTTAGGTCGATTTGCGTTTTGAATTTGCTTTCATGTTTTAAATAGGTTCACACTTTGCGAAGGACTGATAATGCCACATTTTCCGAAGAGATTCATACATTGGCAAATGGTCCTCATACCGGAGCAAGAAGGTTCACTGGTTACATAACTAATGGGTTCCGTTTTCGGGTCAAGTCTATGGATGACCGTCGAGCCAGTCAAAATTCTGGTGTAGCTTTGAAAGCAGATACTATTAGTTATGCAAGCCGGAAGGACAAAAATCCTCGTGTGGCAGCTGTACTATTATGGACAAGTAGATATCATTGAACCGCACACCAATGCGATGAAGTATGTATTGTTCAAGTGTGACTGGATAGACAATGTTCGGGGTAAGAAAGAAGATAATTTCAAGTTCACGTTGATTAACTTCAACCATTTGTTGTATCGAGATGATCAAATCACCAATGAACCTTTCATCTTGGTATCCCAAGCTGAGCAAGTTTGGTATGTTGTAGACCCTATAGAATCAGATTGGCAAGTGGTTGTGAAGATGTCTCAAAGGGGTTTATTTGATATGTATTCTACTGATCCAGAAACTGAGCCATATATGAGTCAACAATTAGAAGAAAATATAATGGTCCGTGATGAAGAAGTTGGTGGGTGAGGAAGTCGAGAAGGAGAAACTGTTGATGTTGAAATGAGAGAGAATTAAGATATTTTGTAATAATTTTTGGATTCTCAGAATGACACAGTAAATTTTCATGCATTAAAGACTTGCATATTTGGGCATGTTACTTTATTTAACATTTGTGTGTGCTTCCAATTTATTTATTATGTTTGTTTTGTATTTACATTATTAACTCCAAACTATTCTCTATATTTTCAATTATATTTGTTCTGACTTGTTATGGCACGGAAGAGGAAGCTTAATAATCCCTCTCGCACTATGGCTAATGTTTTGCGTATGCTGTCACAATCACCACCACCATCACAGCCATCGATACAGCCACTACCACCATTACCATACCACCACCACCATCACGACCACATCGATACCACCACCACCATCACAGCCACCGATACAACCACCACCATCATCACAATTGTCTCGACCAACGTTGTCTTCACAGGCCACCACAGGTATACAAATTTGTTATGTACTAAAATTATATTAAGTAAATTATTTCATTTTCACTATACATAAGCTTTATAATTTCATATGCTAGGACCGACGACTTCTTCATATCCCACCTCAGGTACACGGAAGAGGAAGCTTAATAACCCCTCTCGCACTATGGCTGATGTTTTGCGTATGCAGACACAATCACCACCACCATCACAGCCATCGACATGTACCACCACCACCATCACACCACCACCACCATTACTACCCGACATACCACCACCACCACTATCACAAACCACCGACATACCACCACCACCATCACAACCACTGATACAACCACCACCATCATCACAATTGTCTCGACCAACGTTGTCTTCACAGGCCACCATAGGTATACAAATTTGTTATGTACTTAAATTATATTAATTAAATTATTTCATTTTCACTATATATAAACTTTCTAATTTCATATGCTAGGACCGACAACTTCTTCATATCCCACCTCAGGTATAGGTTTGTTTTCATGTATTTAATTTATGCTTTTATTTATATGTTGTTTATTATATTCTGATATAATTTGTTTATTCTTATAATGTGTTCCAAATCCAGCGACTGATTCACAAGCCAACTCAGGTATAACAAATGGCTATGTATCTAATTACGTTAATTTAACTACAAGTTATTTATTATCAATTTTTGTAATATGTGTTTTTTTTTCCATTAATCCTCACGTGCTCTACAGGTTCTTTATCTTCCCCTCGAGGTCGAGGATTTAAAAGGCATTAAAGATTGGGGTACGGGCAAGAAGTTGGCCATTGATTTTACGACTTCAATCCTACTGGAAGTAATGAGACTAAGTTGACTAGCCAGCTTGGGTTCATGGTACGTAATGGGAACATTGTTTGTCTTACGTACGTTAATTGGACCGAAGTGCCTATTGATGTTCTTGAGTCAATATGGGCGGATGTTAAGGTAAAAGCATATTTACTACATTGTTCAATTATATTATTATTTGAACTAATGATTTAAATTGTCTTGAGGATAATTTACAAATTTGTCCGAGGGTACAAACCACGTTGTTTGAAAAAGTGCAATGAGTTGTGGAAGGATCACAAAAGCAAGATCAAGAATAAGTATTTTAAGCCTAACAAGGATCATACTAATATCAAAGACATGGTGCCTCGCAAATTGTTCCGCAACGCTGGTATGATCTTGTTGATTATTGGAAGACTAAGAAAGTAGAGGTATATAAAATAAGTTAATTACAAAGCACGATCTTTAGAAAAATTATTAACTTTGCATACTTGCGAATTTACATTTATGCAAACTTTATAGGACATTGCA
Organism: Camellia lanceoleosa; assembly: GCA_025200525.1. Taxonomy (NCBI): domain Eukaryota; kingdom Viridiplantae; phylum Streptophyta; class Magnoliopsida; order Ericales; family Theaceae; genus Camellia; species Camellia lanceoleosa. Next base: position 172,985,148 of record CM045759.1, on the reverse strand, counting down.
GTCCACAATGCTTTGGAAGTCGTTCTTTTCATTATATTAATCATACGACGTATGCATTTCATTCACTCGCATTGAAGGAAGGTATATATTATTTAGGTAGATATCAATATGAATGTAAATTCGCGATAATAATTAATTTTTGAATTTTCGGATGGTTGTCAAGGGTTGCCCACGGATAAAATGAGTGTTTGGAAATATACACGCAATCAAACTGACCCTGATGTTAGGCAAACCATGGTATTTTCAAATCCTAAAATTTGTATTTATATTTGATTTTGTTTGAACTACTTAATTATATTTACTTGTTATTTTAATTTATAGGATGAGTTTGAGCGCCAATTGTCCATGTTGCCTGAAGATTACCGCACTACCGAAGATGCTCGAGACAGAGTTTTCCACGACGTGGTCGGTGAAGATGGGCATGGGTATTGTCGTACTTACGGCAAGGATGTGCCTTGGAGCATGGTGTATGGAGATAAATCTAAGTCATCACAGTTAGGATCTCAGTCATTGATTCTGATATTGTATTGAAAATGAGGTATAGCAGCATCCTTTCCAAGTTAGTTTGACTAAAGACATAAATGCTTTTTATTTTTCTTTTAGAGACAACCACGCACTCGAATAAATAACTTAATAATGGTTCAATGTGAGCGCTGTACTAAATGTAACATCAAAAGACCACAAACCATTAATACTTCATAATTGTTTATTTTGTCAATCAGATTTGGTTTCATCACAAGCAAGCAATCCAATGAAACCAACAAAAAGAATCGATCACTTCAAATGCTAACAAAAGAAGTAAACTAATCCTTCACACATATTTGCTCGGATGGATGGTCACTAATCACTATTATTCAAATTAACTTCATTAACGTAGTATTTTGCTTTCTCGCATTAGTCTACATCTCACTATAAAGTGTAATATGATGAACAACACATTTCATGATTACTTTTCATATTTGCTACTAACTCTCATATTTGTCGCATTAGTCTACATCTCATATTTGTCTGCATTAGTCTTGTAGATTTTGAGGATTAATTCACTGCTAAACCTAACATGCATTCAAGGCTCGATAACCGGTGTTCCCAATGAAGTGCATGATTTTTAAAAATATGAATTGAATAGAATTAGGAAATATCGTACATGGGGAGTTTTTTTTTGCCCCTGCTCCTTATTTTTCTTGGGCCTTTCCTGCTGCATATGGAAATGATTTTCTCAAGACTATGCATGTGCCCATCATACCAGACTATCTTAGAAATTTGACCTTCTAAATTCATCATCACTGTTTACCATAGTTGGTACTTGTGTTGACCACATACGTGTACTACCATACACTTGAGAGAGAGAGAGAGAGAGAGAGAGAGAGAACAAATAAAAGAAACAATATATATGTAACTATCTATTCATGTTTTTCAAAACTAATAGTAATGCATTACTGATAGCCTCTTGGTGATGATTGTGATTTGTCCCTTGTAAAGTTTTGTTGTTTTTAATTTTTTTACTTTCAATCCAGTTCAGAATCAGATAAGACATATTCATGGAGTTACTACTTGATTGTTTCATCAGTTTTCTCTTCTTCTTCTTCTTATGGAAAACATCTTTAGTATTTGATGATGTGGCCATATAAAAAAAAACAGGTATTGTATTCATGCAATTGGACTGAAAATGTACATGGAATTTTAGAATTAGTCCCTTGGATTTCAATTGATTGGTGATCAAACATGACAGATTATGTTTAGCATATCTGTCATGTTCAAATTCTCATACATGGTTAAATTCAGCTTTGTAAGGTGGTCTGAAATCATCCATGAAGTGGTGGACAAGTTTTTCTTGCTCTGTTCAAGTAGTCCTTGATAAGTATATATTGTTTCCGTTAATGAAAACTTATTACTTAATAACTCTTTTTCAAATTGATAAGTATATATTGTTTCCGTTAATGAAAACTTATCACTTAATAACTCTTTTTCAAACCGGATGACGCACTAAAATGCTCAAACGGGTTCGGACGTTAACGAAACTTGACACGCACAACATACTAGGCACACGTGACTTGTAGGAGAAGACGGAACTCAAAACCGATTCCCGGTTTTCAATCTAGAGCCTAATTTCCGTTAATGAAAACTTATTACTTAATAACTCTTTTTCAAACCGGATGACGCACTAAAATGCTCAAATGGGTTCGGATGTTAACGAAACTTGACACTCACAACATACTAGGCACACATGACTTGTAGGAGAAGACGGAACTCAAAACCGATTCCCGATTTTCAATCTAGAGCCTAATTTCCGTGAATGAAAACTTATTACTTAATGACTCTTTTTCAAACCGGTTGGCACACTAAAATGCTCAAACGGGTTCGGATGTTAACGAAACTTGACACGCACAACATACTAGGCACACATGCCTTGTAGGAGAAGACGGAACTCGAAACCGATTCCCGGTTTTCAATCTAGAGCCTAATTTCCGTTAACGAAAACTTATTACTTAATGACTTTTTTTCAAACCGGTTGACACACTAAAATGCTCAAACGGGTTCAGATGTCAACGAAACTTGACACGCACAACATACTAGGCACACATGACTTGTAGGAGAAGACGGAACTCAAAACCGATTCCCGGTTTTCAATCTAGAGCCTAATTTCCGTTAATGACAACTTATTACTTAATAACTCTTTTTCAAACCGGATGACGCACTAAAATGCTCAAACGGGTTTGGACGTTAACGAAACTTGATACGCACAACATACTAGGCACACATGACTTGTAGGAGAAGACGGAACTCAAAACCGATTCCCGGTTTTCAATCTTGAGCCTAATTTCCGTTATTGAAAACTTATTACTAAATAACTCTTTTTCAAACCGGATGACGCACTAAAATGCTCAAACGGGTTCGGATGTTAACGAAACTTGACACTCACAACATACTAGGCACACATGACTTGTAGGAGAAGACGGAACTCAAAACCGATTCCCGGTTTTCAATCTAGAGCCTAATTTCCGTGAATGAAAACTTATAACTTAAGGACTCTTTTTCAAACCGGTTGACACACTAAAATGCTCAAACGGGTTCGGATGTTAACGAAACTTGACACGCACAACATACTAGGCACACATGACTTGTAGGAGAAGACGGAACTCGAAACCGATTCCCGGTTTTCAATCTAGAGCCTAATTTCCGTTAATGAAAACTTATTACTTAATAACTCTTTTTCAAACCGGATGACGCACTAAAATGCTCAAACGGGTTCGGACGTTAACGAAACTTGACACGCACAACATACTAGGCACACATGACTTGTAGGAGAAGACGGAACTCAAAACCGATTCCCGGTTTTCAATCTATAGCCTAATTTCCGTTAATGAAAACTTATTACTTAATAACTCTTTTTCAAACCGGATGACGCACTAAAATGCTCAAATGGGTTCGGATGTTAACGAAACTTGACACTCACAACATACTAGGCACACATGACTTGTAGGAGAAGAGGGAACTCAAAACCGATTCCCGATTTTCAATCTAGAGCCTACTTTCCGTGAATGAAAACTTATTACTTAATGACTCTTTTTCAAACCGGTTGGCACACTAAAATGCTCAAACGGGTTCGGATGTTAACGAAACTTGACACGCACAACATACTAGGCACACATGCCTTGTAGGAGAAGACGGAACTCGAAACCGATTCCCGGTTTTCAATCTAGAGCCTAATTTCCGTTAATGAAAACTTATTACTTAATGACTCTTTTTCAAACCGGTTGACACACTAAAATGCTCAAACGGGTTCGGATGTCAACGAAACTTGACACGCACAACATACTAGGCACACATGACTTGTAGGAGAAGACGGAACTCAAAACCGATTCCCGGTTTTCAATCTAGAGCCTAATTTCCGTTAATGAAAACTTATTACTTAATAACTCTTTTTCAAACCGGATAACGCACTAAAATGCTCAAACGGGTTCGGACGTTAACGAAACTTGATACGCACAACATACTAGGCACACATGACTTGTAGGAGAAGACGGAACTCAAAACCGATTCCCGGTTTTCAATCTAGAGCCTAATTTCCGTTATTGAAAACTTATTACTTAATAACTCTTTTTCAAACCGGATGACGCACTAAAATGCTCAAACGGGTTCGGATGTTAACGAAACTTGACACGCACAACATACTAGGCACACATGACTTGTAGGAGAAGACGGAACTCAAAACCGATTCCCGGTTTTCAATCTAGAGCCTAATTTCCGTGAATGAAAACTTATAACTTAAGGACTCTTTTTCAAACCGGTTGACACACTAAAATGCTAAAACGGGTTCGGATGTTAACGACACTTGACACGCACAACATACTAGGCACACATGACTTGTAGGAGAAGACGGAACTCGAAACCGATTCCCGGTTTTCAATCTAGAGCCTAATTTCCGTTAATGAAAACTTATTACTTAATAACTCTTTTTTAAACCGGTTGACACACTAAAGTGCTCAAATGGGTTCGGATGTCAACGAAACTTGACACGCACAACATACTAGGCACACATGACTTGTAGGAGAAGACGGAACTCGAAACCGATTCCCGGTTTTAAATCTAGAGCCAAATTTCCGTTAATGAAAACTTATTACTTAATGACTCTTTTTCAAACCGGTTGACACACTAAAATGCTCAAACGGGTTCGGATGTCAACAAAACTTGATACGCACAACATACTAGGCACACATGACTTGTAGGAGAAGACGAAACTCAAAACTGATTCCCGGTTTTCAATCTAGAGCCTAATTTCCGTTAATGAAAACTTATTACTTAATAACACTTTTTCAAACCGGATGACGCACTAAAATGCTCAAACGGGTTCGGATGTTAACGAAACTTGACACTCAAAACATACTAGGCACACATGACTTGTAGGAGAAGACGGAACTCAAAACCGATTCCCGGTTTTCAATCTAGAGCCTAATTTCCGTGAATGAAAACTTATTACTTAATGACTCTTTTTCAAACCGGTTGACACACTAAAATTCTCAAACGGGTTCGGATGTTAACGAAACTTGACATGCACAACATATTAGGCACACATGACTTGTAGGAGAAGACAGAACTCAAAACCGATTCCCGATTTTCAATCTAGAGCCTAATTTCCGTTAATGAAAACTTATTACTTAATGACTCTTTTTCAAACCGGTTGACACACTAAAATGCTCAAACGGGTTCGGATGTCAACGAAACTTGACATGCACAACATACTAGGCACACATGACTTGTAGAAGAAGACGGAACTCGAAACCGATTCCCGGTTTTCAATCTAGAGCCTAATTTCCGTTAATGAAAACTTATTACTTAATGACTCTTTTTCAAACCGGTTGACACACTAAAATGCTCAAACGGGTTCGGATGTCAACGAAACTTGACACGCACAACATACTAGGCACACATGACTTGTAGGAGAAGACGGAACTCGAAACCGATTCCCGGTTTTCAATCTAGAGCCTAATTTCCGTTAATGAAAACTTACTACTTAATAACTCTTTTTCAAACCGGATGACGCACTAAAATGCTCAAACGGGTTCGGATGTCAACGAAACTTGACACGCACAACATACTAGGCACACATGACTTGTAAGAGAAGACGGAACTCGAAACCGATTCCCGGTTTTCAATCTAGAGCCTAATTTCCGTTAATGAAAACTTATTACTTAATGACTCTTTTTCAAACCGGTTGACACACTAAAATGCTCAAACGAGTTCGGATGTCAACGAAACTTGACACGCACAACATACTAGGTACACATGACTTGTAGGAGAAGACGGAACTCGAAACCGATTCCCGGTTTTCAATCTAGAGCCTAGTTTCCGTTAATGAAAACTTATTACTTAATGACTCTTTTTCAAACCGGTTGACACACTAAAATGCTCAAACGGGTTCGGATGTCAACAAAACTTGACACGCACAACATACTAGGCACACATGACTTGTAGGAGAAGACGGAACTCAAAACCGATTCCCGGTTTTCAATCTAGAGCCTAATTTCCGTTAATGAAAACTTATTACTTAATAACTCTTTTTCAAACCGGATGACGCACTAAAATGCTCAAACGGGTTCGGATGTTAACGAAACTTGACACTCAAAACATACTAGGCACACATGACTTGTAGGAGAAGACAGAACTCAAAACCGATTCCCGGTTTTCAATCTATAGCCTAATTTCCGTCAATGAAAACTTATTACTTAATGACTATTTTTCAAACCGGTTGACACACTAAAATGCTCAAATCGGTTCGGATGTCAACGAAACTTGACACGCACAACATACTAGGCACACATGACTTGTAGGAGAAGACGGAACTCAAAACCGATTCCCGGTTTTCAATCTAGAGCCTAATTTCCGTTAATGAAAACTTATTACTTAATGACTCTTTTTCAAACCGGTTGACACACTAAAATGCTCAAATGGGTTCGGATGTCAACGAAACTTGACACGCACAACATACTAGGCACACATGACTTGTAGAAGAAGACGGAACTCGAAACCGATTCCCGGTTTTCAATCTAGAGCCTAATTTCCGTTAATGAAAACTTATTACTTAATGACTCTTTTTCAAACCGGTTGACACACTAAAATGCTCAAACGGGTTCGGATGTCAACGAAACTTGACACGCACAACATACTAGGCACACATGACTTGCAGGATAAGACGGAACTCGAAACCGATTCCCGGTTTTAAATCTAGAGCCTAATTTCCGTTAATGGGAACTTATTACTTAATAACTCTTTTTCAAACCGGTTGACACACTAAAATGCTCAAACGGGTTCGGATGTCAACGAAACTTGACACGCACAACATACTAGGCACACATGACTTGTAAGAGAAGACGGAACTCGAAACCGATTCCCGGTTTTCAATCTAGAGCCTAATTTCCGTTAATGAAAACTTATTACTTAATGACTCTTTTTCAAACCGGTTGACACACTAAAATGCTCAAACGGGTTCGGATGTCAACGAAACTTGACACGCACAACATACTAGGCACACATGACTTGTAGGATAAGACGGAACTCGAAACCGATTCCCGATTTTCAATCTAGAGCCTAATTTCCGATAATGAAAACTTGTTACTTAGTAACTCTTTTTCAAATCGGTTGACACACTAAAATTCTCAAACGGGTTCGGATGTCAATGAAACTTGACACGCACACCATACTAGGCACACATGAGTTGTAGGATAAGACAGAACTCGAAATCGATTCCTGGTTTTGAATCTAGAACCTAATTTCCGTTTATGAAAACTTGTTACTTATTAACTCTAAACCGGTTGACACACGAAAATGCTCAAACGGGTTCGGATGTTAACGAAACTTGACACGCACAACATACTAGGCACACATGACTTGTAGGAGAAGACGGAACTCAAAACCGATTCCCGGTTTTCAATCTAGAGCCTAATTTCCGTTAATGAAAACCTATTACTTAATGACTATTTTTCAAACCGGTTGACACACTAAAATGCTCAAATCGGTTCGGATGTCAACGAAACATGACACGTACAACATACTAGGCACACATGACTTGTAGGAGAAGACGGAACTCGAAACCAATTCCCGGTTTTCAATCTAGAGCCTAATTTCCGTTAATGAAAACTTATTACTTAATGACTCTTTTTCAAACTGGTTGACACTAAAATGCTCAAACGGGTTCGGATGTCAACGAAACTTGACACGCAGAACATACTAGGCACACATGACTTGTAGGATAAGACGGAACTCGAAACCGATTCCCGGTTTTCAATCTAGAGCCTAATTTCCGTAAATGGAAACTTGTTACTTAATAACTCTTTTTCAAACCCGTTGACACACTAAAATGCTCAAACGGGTTCGAATTTGAACGAAACTTGACACGCACAATATACTAGGCACACATGACTTGTAGGATAAGACGGAACTCGAAACCGATTCCCGGTTTTCAATCTAGAGCCTAATTTCCGTTAATGAAAACTTGTTACTTAGTAACTCTTTTCCAAATCGGTTGACACACTAAAATTCTCAAACGGGTTCGGATGTCAACGAAACTTGACACGCACAACGTACTAAGCACACATGAGTTGTAGGATAAGATAGAACTCGAAATCGATTCCTGGTTTTGAATCCAGAACCTAATTTCCGTTTATGAAAACTTGTTACTTATTAACTCTAAACCGGTTGACACACGAAAATGCTCAAACGGGTTCGGATGTCAACGAAACTTCACACGCACAACATACTAGCCACACATGACTTGTAGGATAAGACGGAACTCGAAATCGATTCTTGGTTTTGAATCTAAAGCCTAATTTCCGTTAATGAAAATTTATTACTTAATAACTCTAAACCAGTTGACATACTAAATGCTCAAACGGGTTCGGATGTCAACGAAACTTGACACGCGCAACATACTTGGCACACATGACTTGTAGGAGAAGACGGAACTCGATCAATACTTCTTCTTTACAAACTGTTTTTGTGTTTATTCGATTATTGTTATAGATTATAGCTCATTGTATACAATCATTGCCTATTTTTAATAGTATTATCATCATTGTAGGATGTAATTAAAGTTTCTTTGGAGAGTTCTGTAATACCAAGAATCCAATTGGCGGAGGGACCTCTTATTAGTGTTGATCCGTTGTGTGAAATTGATGGAGTTCCAATTGGACCTAGATTTTGCAAAGTTTTTGTTTTAAAAGCGAACAAGCCGAACGCTGTTTTGGAAACAACTTGCCGATGTCTAAGAACAGTTGGAGAAGCTGTGGGAAGATACATTGTGTGGCGCTCGATTAATGTATATGTTACAATCTTATTTATTTATTTATTGAAATAAATATCAAATGTTTTGCATTTTCTGTAAACTTGAAATTAATTATATTGTAAATGATTTTTTTTTTTTTTTGCAAGTGCAACCCTTTTGAGTACGTGATGATATCTTCGCATATCGATATTAGAGTTTACAATCTTATTTATTTATTTTTTTTTAAAAAAAATATCAAATGTTTTACATTTTCTGTAAGCTTGAAAATAATTATGTTGTAAATCATGATTTTTTTTTTCTTTTTTGTTTTTTTTTGCAGATGCAAACCTTTTGAGGACGTGATATCTTCGCATATCGATATGGGAGCTTACTATTGACATCAAAACAAGCTACATTATATCTGTTTTTATTTTTTTATTTTTTTATTTCTATTGTCGATACTAAAAATTAAAGTTCTTGAATTTTTAAAATTATTAGTATTGTTAGAAGTTATTTTATATATTTTTGTAAATAAATATTTGATTGACAATTGTTACAAGGTACATATATTATTCTTGGTATATATGATTTTTTGAATGTGAATTTGGATGTGGATGTGGATGTTTTTTTAAAAATATTAATAATTTGTATAGGAAATATTTAATAAAAAATGATTTTATAAAAAATAATTTTGTTGCGACAATGATAAACCGTCGCTAATGTAATTCTCATTTCCTTATATTTTATTAGCGACGGGTTAACCTGTCGCATATACATAATAGTTCTAATCTTTTGCGACGGTTTCAACTGTCATAAATAAATCTTTTGCGACGGTTTAAACTGTTGCCAATATGGTATTAACTTAATACTACTTTTTAGGCGACGTTTTAGACCATCGCTAATAATACCTTTTGCGACGGCAATCAATATCGTCACTAAAAATGTCATTTTTCTCACTTTTTTTGTGTCAGGCGAAACCGTCGCAAAAACTGTTGATTATCCGTCGCAACAAGAATGCGACGGTTTGTAACCGTCGCAAATACTTTTTGTCACGCCCCTTTCCGCCACCCCTCATTTTCTGTCGTTGCTCCGTTGCAAAAAGTCTTTTGCGACGATATATGGACCTTTTGCGACGTTTGAGACCGTCGCAAAAAGCCAAGTTTTTAGTAATGTATATATATGTGTGTGTGTGTGTATGTGTGTGTATCATGTGGAATATTATGATCATATACATGTATAAGATTATATTAATTCGAATTATTAGAATTCTTACTAGACTATATGTTTATCCCATGTTTAACCGCTTCCAAGTATAGGTTTAGAAGATTGTCCATGAGCTAGAGAAGTTCCCTTTATTCATTTCAACTATAGGCCTTCTATTTGTAGAGTGATTTTTGTACTTTTGTAACGAGGGTTACACTCATCTCTATGTAAACTTAAGGGCATTTATAAATGTATTGTAATTAATGAGTTATCATGTATATACGAGAGATGACTTTTATTGTTTAATTCAAGTTAATGTTGTAGCTTCTGCAATGTTATTTATGAAAATGGATATGGTAATGTGAATCAATTCTAAAATATGGAGTGTTACACTTATTGTGCAGTTAGTTATGACTTAGTTATGACATAGTTATGACTCATTACGGTGTTAGTTATGAATTGGTCATAACTAATTGTGGTGTTAATTATAACTTATTGTAATTTTAATTATGACCTATTGTTATTATTATTTTCGTAATGATCAAAAAGTTTTCGTTATACTTTATGTGGTGTTTGGTTATAACTAATTATTTGTTTTTTAATTTTAATTGAAAATGATTTAGTCATGACATTTGTGGTAATGAACACCACAAATATCAAAAATTGCATATTGTGCATACTTTAAAAAATGGTGCGTTGAGTAGCATGATCCTATATGATGATACAGTGAGTCCCAGTGAATGGGTTGGACCGATCCAAGCTCTTCAAGCCCACTGGATAACCTGCAAGCAAGTCCAATCGGGGAACGGGGTAGTCCCCCGGCGAACCCTCCGGCGTGTGAATTAGAGAAGGTGATAGACAGAAAAAATGTAGAGAGAGAGAGAGAGAGAGGAGATGGAAAACTTAACCTTCTTCTTTTCTTCGAGTTTGGCTTATATCCAACTGTCATCATTTCGCTGTCTCTGTCGTTCTGATTGTCCCCGCCGAAAGCTTGAGGCGTGGTTCGCCTTGTTCGATGCAGGGTGTCATTCGTGAGGGTGTTGTGCAATAAATGCGGTGATGGGTTGCATTAATGGTGATGTCTTTGGCAATAACTGCGATCTTTGTCTGGCCGACGTGGTTCTGCTCTACCGCCACTTGTCCGTGCATCATTGGTCTTCCTGCCCGATTGGACTCAAATGTGTCGGGTTTGGCTAACCGGGTTGTACAATGGGGTTTGAATGGTGGGCCGTGGGCTCTATGGGCCTATCCCTGTCAGTAGTCCCCCATTCCCGAGTGCAGTTTTAGTCCAACGAAGGGAATAATAATAGTAAGGAGGGTGGCCGAGTGGGTGCCAAGTGAGGCCGAGAGGCCGACCGTGAGGGTGGCCAGTGGGAGAGGCCGACCGTGAGGAGGTGGCCGAGTGGGTGAGGCCGACCGTGAGGGTGGCCGTGAGCGGGTGAGGGCCGACCGTGGGGTGGCGGGTGAGCCGAGAGGCCGACCGTGAGGGTGGCCGAGCTGGAGAGGCCGACCGTGAGGGTGGCCGAGCGGGTGAGGCCGACCGTGAGGGTGGCCGAGCGGGTGAGGGCCGACCGTGGGGGTGACCGAGCTGGTGAGGGCCGACCGTGGGGGTGGCCGAGCTGGAGGGGGCACGGGGCTCAAGGGGCGGCGTGTCACGTGGTGATTTGAAGTGGAAAAGACAAGGTGAGGGCAGAAGTCAGTGCATCTGGACCATACACGTGGCAAAATGTCGGAGGAGGTGAAAGGTCAAGCGTTAGATTAGGAGCGAAACGTCAGGGCATTATTATGGGCGTTGATGGTACAATTGTGGCGGATGATTTGAAAAGTTTTCAAACTGGCGAAACTTAACTTGGATCCTTGGAATACGGGTAAACCTTGGGCCTTTGGGATCATTCGATTTACTTACTTCTTCTCAAAAGCGAAAACGCCCAAGTACGGTTCGCCTTCACGATACTCCATTGAGGCATTTCTTCGATTTGTTAACACCTGCAGCAGCAGCTATTCGCAGACATTGTCTAGAAATGGCTAAGGAAGAGACCGCGATTGTTAGGGTAGATCCACTAGGGGACGACGATGCGGAGGAATTGGTGCCTGACAAGAAGACGGAGAGGGTGGGGAATCGACGAGGCTTTCCATGGTTCCACCTTGGTGGCGACCGACGCCGATTAGTGAGGTGGGGCGGATCATTGGCATACAAAGGCGGACAAATCGACAGAATCGAGGCGGAGTTGGAAGCTATCCGCGAGAAGTATCAAATTCCAGCAGAAGTGGAGTTGCCATTGCCAACATCAACGGAGAGGCCATCGGACAGCAGGCCAGGGGAGTTCTCCTTGTACGAGGAGGCTCGAAGGAGGACCGAGGTCGCCACGCCTCAAATAGTGGTGGACGTGCTTAACCACCGGAAGTGGCGCCGCCGCTTGATGCCCAACGCTCGAAAATCGTGGCCGCTCGCGCGAAGTTCGTGGGAAGGCGAATGAGGGGAGGGGGATGGCAGTGGAGGAGTTCTTCGCTACAAAGCCTCGTCGAAGAGACGTGGGTAACACTGCAGGCGGTGGCGGGGAAGGGGCTGGTGACTGGTCTGCCTACATCGATTAAGGGTTGGCGTACGCGATGGTTCTATGTTTCTGGCAACGGGGGAGTTGGGGTGCGCACCATTTGGAGGGTGCCAATCAAGACGGTGGAGGCAAGGTTGGGGGCTGAGGCAGAGGAGAGGGTGAAAAGGGTGAAAGAATGGAGGGAAAAGGAGAAAGTTAGATGGGACGGGCTTGTCAAATGCCTGCATTGTTTGAGGCGGGGCTGGGTCCGCAGCCGACCAGAGGAGATGTGGGCCGAGCGGAGTTGGAGGCGAGAAGGAAGGCGCAGGAGGTTGAGGATCAAGCCCTTCTTGCCAGAGCTGCTAGGTTCCAGAAAGCTCAGGACGACCGACCTGCCCAGCCAATTGCGAAGGAGAGGATAAGGCCTCGGTCAAAACCGTTGGGAGGAAAGGACTTGAGCACTTTGAACGCGGAGGGCCCCTATGGCCCCTTTGAAGGAGAAAGCCAGAAAAGAGGGAGAAGCTCTGAAGAGAAAGAAAAAGAAGAGGAGTGTCTCAGAAGGGGGGGCAGAGCAGTCTGGGCCCAAGAAATGGAAAGAGACCCCAGTTATGGGGAGATCAGAGTGGAGGCTGTGAGGGAGACCCCAGTAGTAGTAGAAGCATCAAAGGTCGTCCCAAGATCGAGTTAAAAGGTTGCCCCAAAGAATTCAAATGGCGGGAGTGTAAGCGAGGGCCCGAGTGGAGAACAACAGATCACAGGGGTCCTGCCGCCGAGGGAGTGGTCTCGAACACCGCTTTCTACCACGCGCAGCGTCTTGCCGGGAGGGTGGAAGGGGAAGTGGGGCCAGCCAGGGCAGGGGCTGACTGTCTGTTGAAGATTGCCGGCGGTCGACCAGGCGGCCGCCAGTTCAACGGCCGACTTCTTGGGGTTATGCTCCGCTCAAATGGAGGTAACTGCCCTGGCAGGGGCTCTCCTTAGGAAGGCGGGGGGAGCCAGGTTGAAGGCAGAGAAGGCGGAAGCACAGTTGGAGAAGTTGAAGGTGGAGAAGGCGAAATGGACAAGTGGCCAGGCTGAACTGCAAGCAGTCAAGTCGGAGTTGGAGGATACACGCCGCAGGGTTGTGTCACTCGAGTTCCAGCTTGTCAGTGAGCAGAAGAAGTTGGCAGAGTCCCAGCAGGCCTGTGTCATTGCCAACGATCGGCATGAAGAGGCCATGAGCAACAACGAAGAGCTGGTTAGGCAAAAGGACGAGGCAGATGCTAAGGTGGAGGCTCTGCAGAAGGTGTTGGCGGACGAGCTGGCCAAGGCAGAGGAGGAGAAGGCGAAACTGAGAGGGGAGTTGGAAGTGGAGAGTGAAAAGGCGAGGGCGGAGAGGGAGAGCCTAAGGAAGGAGGTGGAGGAGGAGAAGATGAAGTTGGTCACGAGGGGATGCCGGAGGAGAGAGTTGGAGGCCGAAGGGTCAAGGCCACACCGAGAAGGAGGCCCTCTGAAAGAGTCGAACGAAGAGAAGGCGAGGGCCTCGAGAGGGCAAATACCCCGATCTTTAATATAGCGGCATTCTTTGAATTCAAAGGGTCTCTGAGTTCGGATGGTCGTTGATGCAGAAGCTTGCCGCCAGCCTTGGCCAGGGAAGAGTCTGGGGGGGCCCATCACAAACGACCGCTGAAAGAAGACCAGAGTCTGAAGTCATAGAGAGCTTCCAACGGTCAGATTTTTATAAGCATGAGATGGCGGAGTTCTGGGACGTGGTGGAGAATGTTCAAACGAAGGTGAACAAGCTCCCGTGAGCCGACTTGAGGAGGTAGTGGTGGAAGAGGATGACGTGGCCTGCACTTCACCGGATGAGGGGTTGAAGAGGCCGACCTTGTTTTGGCGAGGAAGAGGAGTGATCTTCATAATAAGTAGACTTAGCGCTTTTTGTTTCCTCCTTGTATATATCTTTTTGTTTCTTTTGTTTTTGAAATGTTGTAATAAATGGATGTACACATGTTTTGAATGAATAAAATGGTTCCAGTTGATGATTTCAATATACTTCCTCTTGTATTGGCTTGATTGTGATTTACTTTTCTTGTGATCATTTTGTGTCTTTTGATGTGTTCAAAAACATGACTTAGTGTCATATTCCGTGAAAAAGGTAGACTAGAATGTGAAGTTGAAGGTGTAAGTTGCCAATGAAATGTGGGCAAACATCTTTGAAATATGACTAAGTGTCGATTGTATTGAAAAAGTAGGTTGAAATGCAATGTTGAACATGTGATTTGCAAGTGAAATATGGGCAAACATCTTTAGAATATGACTAAGTGTCGATTGCCTTGAAAAATTAGGTTGAACGCCGGACCATGTGAGTGTGTTGTTTTATGACCCTTCATTCATAGGTCGACTAGAGCTTATGAAAGTGCTCAGTCCGCCGAGGCTTTTGAAGGTGCTCAGTCCGGCCGAGGCTTTGAGTACTCGGTCCGGCCGAGGCTTTCAAGGTGCTCAGGTCGGACCGAGGCTTTGAGTGCCCTGGCCGGCCGAGGCTTTGAGTGCCCTGACCGCCGAGGCTTTGAAGTGCCTGTGTCCGGCCGAGGCTTTTGAAGGTGCTCGAGTCTGGTGAGGCTTTGAAGGTGCTCAGTCCGCCGAGGCTTTGAGTGCTCGGTCCGGCCGAGGCTTTGAGTGCTCGACTGGCCGAGGCTTTGAAGTGCTCAGTCCGGCCGAGGCTTTGAAGGTGCCTGAGTCCTGGGCCGAGGCTTTGAGTGCTCGGTCCGCCGAGGCTTTCAAGGTGCTCAGCCTGACCGAGGCTTTGAGTGCCCTGGCCGCCGAGGCTTTGAGTGCTCTGACCGGCCGAGGCTTTGAAGTGCTTTCAGTCCGGCCGAGGCTTTTGAAGGTGCTCAAGTCGGACCGAGGCTTTGAGTGCTCTGACCGGCCGAGAGGCTTTGAGTGCCTGACCGGCCGAGGCTTTGAAGGTGCTCAGTCGGACCGAGGCTTTGAGTGCTCGGTCCGCCGAGGCTTTGAGTGCTCTGACCGCCGGGCTTTGAAGGTGCTCAGTCGGACCGAGGCTTTGAGTGCTCGGTCCGCCGAGGCTTTGAGTGCTCCTGACCGCCGAGGCTTTGAAGGTGCTCAGTCTGGCCGAGGCTTTTGAAAAAGTGGCGCCAAGAAAGAAAAGTTGCGTGAAAGTTACATTGCAGCTTGAATCATAGAAAGTGGGAGCTCCAATGACATTTGTATTATGTCTTGAAAAAGGAAAATACAACAACTTTGACAATACAAAAGTGAGGATTTATTGATAGTAACGCTTCAGATGTTCAAGATTCCGAGGATGGGAAGGTCTCGCCATCCATATCTTGAAGTCGGTAAGTGCACGGTGTGGTCCAAGCTTTCACTACATAGGGCCCCTCCCATTTGGTCGCCAACTTGCCCTCGCTTGGATTCTCTGTGGCAAGAGTTGTTTCTCTCAAGACAAAGTCGCCAATGGAGAACTCCCGTGGTCTGACTCATGGTTGTAGTGTGCTCTCATTTTCATTGGTATGTGGTTACCGACAGCAGCTAGCCTCTCGAGTTCCTCAATGAGATCCAGTGTCCGCCGTGAGTTCTTGGTTGCTGAGGCGAGGTCCGATGTAAGACCGAGGGTGGGCAGCCGACTTCTACAGAATGACCGCCAATACCATATGTTAGTAAAAGGGTTTCTCCAAGAGGAGTCCCAAAGGGTTCTTGAAGCCCAGAGTACATGTGGTAGTTCCTCAGCCCAAAGGCCTTTAGTAGCCTCAAGCTTAGTTTTGATGATCTTCAAGAGAGAGCGGTTGGTGACCTCAACTTGACCATTTGCTTGGGGATGGCCGGGGGAAGAGAAGCATGGTTGAATTTGGAGATCTGCACAAAATTTCCTGTATCTGGCGTTATCGAACTGTTTGCCGTTGTCGGAGACGATGGCCTGAGGGATGCCAAATCTGCAGACAATCGATTGCCAGATAAACCTGGTGGTGTTCCGCTCGGTGATTGTGGCAAGGGGTTCTGCCTCGACCCACTTGGTAAAGTAATCAATGGCAACAATTGCGAACTTGGTCCGCCTCGACCCGGGGAAGTGGACCTAGTGTCGATACCCCATTTGGCGAATCGGCAAGGGCTGCAAAGAGTGACCAACTCGGCGGGGAGCATGGGGATGTTGGCGGTTACCGCACTTGTCGATTTCAGATCTAAATCGAGGCATCTTTGCCGAGGGTCGGCGGTATAGCTCGTATGAGCACTTTGTGTGTGAGAGACCTGCCACCTGAATGATTATCGCAGATTCCTTCTAGGATCTCTTGCATCACATAGGTTGCTTAGGCGGATTGAGACATCGCAGTATGGTCGTGAGAAACCGCTTAGAAGAACACCGTCGACCGTGGTGTAGTTGGCCGTCAGACTCGACCTTGGCGACTGTTGTTGGTCATCTGGGAGTTCACCAGTGGTCAAGAAGATGAGGATGTCGGATGCCCAAGGGACGGGTTCTGTCTGAAGGAATTGCACTTCTTGTAGGTCGGGTGAGATGGTCGGGTGAGTCAGTATTCGAGGCGACTCCATGGCCGAGGTCGGATTGGTCGGAAGCCGCTTGAGCCATCTCATCCGCTGGAGTTTTACGCCTAGGTATGTGTCGATTTGGAAGGTGTTGAAGAGACGAACAAGGGTGAGTGCCATGTCCCTGTAAGTCCGCATTGTGGTATCCTTGGCATCGAATTCACCCGTGATCTGGCCGACGATAAGTTGGGAGTCACTGAACACTTTGATGTGGCTAACACCAATGTCTTTGGCTAGGCGAAGTCCGGCTATCAATGCCAGACGGCCTCGTTGTTGCTGGCCGCAAACAAGAGGCGGAGGGCACATTTGAAATATCCCCCTTCGGGGGATGTGAGGATGAGGCCAGCCCCGCTTCCCTCCCTGCGAGACGAGCCATCGACGTTGAGTGTCCAACAATGAGGATCTTCGGGCTCTGGGGGAGGTGGTGCAGTGGAGGGTTAGTGGTTGAAAGGATTGGTAAATTCCAAGATGAAGTCGCCACTACCGCCTTGATTGCTGTCCGGGGCAATAAGAGATGTCGAATCGCTTAGCTCTACCGACCAACGCATTAGTCTTCCCGAGAGCTCGTTGTCGCATGACCTTCTTGAGGCCGGGTCGGTGAGAACCACTATTGAATGGGCTTGGAAGTAGGGGCGAGTCGTCTCGAGGCGTGACTAAGGCCGTGACGCTTTTTCTAACAAGGGTAGTTCTGCTCCGCTTCCCCTTAGAGCCCTCGGCCGATGTAATAGACCGCCGTTGAATGAGCCTCTCTCGATGAGTCCGCAGACCGATTATGTGCTCGACATCGCTAGGTAGAGAAAGAGGGCTCGTCGGTGATTGCTGTGAGAGAAGGAGGGTTGGCCATGCAATCGCTTTCAACTGTTGAAAGGCTTCTTCGATTCGCTTGTCCATTCAAAAGTCTGCCGCAGACTTTGAAGAATGGTAAGCATTTATCCGTTAACGGAGATGAAACGGTTAAGGGTCGCCACTCACGGTGAGCCTTTGGACCTCTTTAACGGTTCTGGTGATCGTGCATCTCGATCAAGGCCTTGATCTTCGTGGTTGGCCTCGATGTCACCGACGACCATGAAGCCTAGGAACTTGCTGATCCTACGCCAAAGGCGCACTTCTCCGGTTGAGCTTCATCCGATATTTATGAGCGTGGCAAAAGTCTCACGCAGTCGGTGAGGTGGTCACAGAGAGCTTGCTTTTAACTAGCATGTCATCCACATATACTTCCATGTTCGTCCGATTTGATGGCGGAAGACCGTTGACCAAACGTTGGTAGGTGGCCCCAAAGATTCTTTAGTCCGAACGCATGACACGGTAGTGGTAGGTGCCCGATCGGTGATGAAAGATGTGTGTTCTGGTCGATGAGTGCATCACGATTTGGTTGTACCGAAAAAGCATCCATGAAGCCGAGCATTTGATGACCGCCGTGGCGTCGACCAAGAGATCAATGCGGGAGAGGATAGCTATCTTTGGGACAAGCTCGGTTCAAATCGAGTAATCGACGCAGACGCCATTTGCCATTGTTTTTGCGGACCAGACCACGTTGGATGACCACTTGGGGTAATCCACATTCCGGATAAACCGGGCCTCGAGAAGTTTATCAACCTCTGCGGCTATGAGATTGTTATGCTCGATGGAAGATGCGTTGCCTTTGTCAGAAGGTCGGAAGTGAGGCTCGACATCGAGGCGGTGGGTTATAAAAGATGGGTCGATGCCCAGATGTCCGCATGAGTCCAGCGAAGACGCTCGTGTTCAACAGAGAGCGTGAGGTCGGCTTTGGTTGGGGAGGCGCTGGTCGCCGATTTTAGCGCTTTTGAGTGGGTTGGTGGGATCAATGTTAACTTCCACGAAGTTCCTCCACAGTTCGCCTCGATCGGTTCATCCTCATCTCGACGTCAAGTCCTTCAATGATCATTGCCTCCTTCGCTTTGACCTCTTTAAGTGAGGCCACATAACATTCTCTGGCGATGGTCTGTTTCTCCTCTCCGTTCGACCCCAAAATCAGTAGGGAACTTGAGGGCAAGGTGGTAGGTGGATGTAATGGCCTGGAAGGCATTGAGGGCGGTGCGGCCGAGGATGACATTGTAAGCGGAGGGGCAGTCGACAACAAGGAAAGTAAGCAACTTCGTGGTTCCGCTGGTACTTCCAATGGTGATGGGGAGATCGATGGAGCCGATCGAGGTCACCCGCCACGGGTAAAACCAACCAGAGGAGTTTGGAGTGGGGACAGGCTTTCTTCCCCGATCTTCAGCTGGCGGAAACAGTTTAGGAAAATGATGTCCGACGAGCTGCCATTGTCAATGAGGACTCGTCTGACTTTATAATTGGAGAGGACAGTGGAGATGACAAGGGGATCATCATGAGGATAACGGATGCCTGCACAGTCGGCGTCCGTGAAGGTAATGGGCTCTGCCCACTGCTTGGGTTGCTTGGGGGGTCGGTCGACCGTGGCGACTGTCTTGTCCGAGCCCTGTCGTATCTTTCTAAGCTCTGCCCTCTGAGCTGAGCGTGATGGTCCACCACAAGCAAGACCACCGAATAACTCGATTTCACCAACCGTGGCGAGGCGGATTTCCTTGAGGCCGAGGTTGTTGGTGAGGTCGATCATGCCTCGTCTGGTTGAGCCGGTCGCCGTGGGGGTATGCTGCGATCGTCTCTGTGGGCTCGGTCCTTTGTCTTTGCCGAGGACGGCATTCGTGAATCGGCCAGCGCTCGGCGAATGAGGGTCTCTACTTGGTCTTTGAGGCCGATGCGCTTGCGGTTATGGCCATGATCTTGGTGGAAGCGCAATACTTAGACCGGTCTTTACCGAGGGGTTCCGTGGAGGAAGCGGCCACTTGAGGGGTAGTCCGTTGGATCCGTGAAGAACTTGTTCCATGGGTGTATTGAGCGGGTATATTGCTCGAACCGACCGGGAACTGGTTGAGGCCGCCGATCGGCACGAGGGGGTCGGCCAGCATAGCGGGATGTTTGGTTATGAGGCCGGATGTTGCTGGGCTCTTGGTCTTTTCTTTTTTCTCTGGGGGTCAGATATTTAGTTGTGGAGTCTCCGCCGACGGCTAGAGAGTCCCGGCGTTCATGTACTTTTGGGCTTTGGAGAGCAAGGCCGCCATGGATGTTGGGGGTTCTTGGAGAGGAGAAGAGGAAATCGGATGACCGCAGCCGACCATGAAGGTTGTGAGAATGACCTTATCGTCATTTTCAAAGAACTTGTAAGGCTTTGTTGAAGCGGTGACAAAGCTGCGTAGTGACTCCCTGGTCCGACGGATGTTGAGGAGTTGGGTCACGGACGCGCCGGGCGTTGGGCTCCAATGAAGTGGCTCAGAAAGAGTCACCGAGGTGTTGAAAAGTAGAGACCGAACTGTGGCAATCGGTCAACCATAGCCGAGCCGATCCCTTTAGGGTCACGGAAGGCTCGCACATGATTTCGCTGGGAAAGCATGGAGGATCATGAGTGTACGTAGGTTTCTGTGTGATCGACGGGGTCGGTGGTTCCGTCGAAGGGGACGATGGTAGGCATTTTAAACTTGGGGAGCAGGGGTTTGTCTCGGATGGAGGCGACGAAGGGGAGTTTGCTGTGGTGGAGGGCTTGTGTTGGATGTTTTGCATGACCCCTTGAGCCGGAGTTTCATGGCTCGGAGTTCTGGCCCCAAAGAGGAATGTTGTCGCCTCGAGAGGGATAGGTGTTGACGCCTGGCCGCTCCCCTGAGCCGGGCTATGGCAGAGGGACGTGGGGGTGGAGGAGGAGGATGTATATGTGGGTGAGGGGTCGCAAGCCCGAGTTAGGGAGGATTAGGTTGTGGACAAGATGGCTCGGGACTTGTTCGAGATGGGGTGGAATGTCCGGAGGTGGTGGAGGAACGGGAGGTTCCATGGAGCAGAGCGTTGATTAAGGCTGGTTTTGCTTTACCATGCGGTTGATGCTATTGGTGAGTTCAATGAAGCATCTTGTGGTGGGTTGTTCGGGTTGGGGGTCGGTGCAGTGATCGAAGATTGTGGTGGAAGCCATGGATCTGGTCGTTACCATGCACGTGACGGATGAGGTGAAAAAGGTTGTTGGAAAAGGGTCTCCGGCGGCAATGAACACAACTGGCGCACGGATAAAACCAGTTTCCCACAGACGGCGCCAACTGATGATACAGTGAGTCCCAGTGAATGGGTTGGACCGATCCAAGCTCTTCAAGCCCACTGGATAACCTGCAAGCAAGTCCAATCGGGGAACGGGGTAGTCCCCCGGCGAACCCTCCGGCGTGTGAATTAGAGAAGGTGATAGACAGAAAAAATGTAGAGAGAGAGAGAGAGAGAGAGAGAGAGAGAGAGGAGATGGAAAACTTAACCTTTTTCTTTTCTTCGAGTTTGGCTTATATCCAACTGTCATCATTTCGCTGTCTCTGTCGTTCTGATTGTCCCCGCCGAAAGCTTGAGGCGTGGTTCGCCTTGTTCAGGGCGAGGGGGTGTCATTCCGGCTGAGGGGTGTTGTCGCAATAAATGCGGTGATGGGTTGCATTAATGGTGATGTGCTGTGGCAATAACTTTGCAGATCTTTGTCTGCTGACGTGGTCTGCTCTGCGCCTGCCACTTGTCCGAGCATCATTGGTCTTTCCTGTCCAGTTGGACTCCAGCTATGTTGGGTTTGGCTAACCGGGTTGTATAATGGGGTTTGAATGGTGGGCCGTGGGCTCTATGGGCCTATCCCTGTCACTATATATAAACACACATATGAACATTTGTAACAGATAATTTTAAGGAGTCGCTATTCTCATTCTACTTTATTCTAAATATATTTGTCTCTATTATACATAGTTATATTAGTAGTACCTTTGGAATTTTAGTTTTTTCAAAGAGTGCATTTTGTGTGAAAGGGTATAGTACCTTTGGAATTTTAGTTTTTTTAAAAAGTATATTTTGTGTGAAACGATATTATTGTAACTATGTATAATAAAGATAAAGAATGAAATATATTTAGAGTAAAGTAAAATATGAATAAAGACTCCCTAATTTTATTAATGAAATAATGTAATATAAGATGTACAATAGAAAAGCATCAATGAAAGTAGCCGACGCAAGAAGAATCAATGCTTTAGTTTCACATCTCAACTAAGTTGGGATGTACAAAATCCAAGATCAAAGAAAACCAAATAAAATTGAAAAAACCAAACTACAAACTAAAACAAGAAAGAAAATCTTATTGATATGATAATTGTAGTCATATTATTTTATTACATCTATTCATAAAAAATAATAATAATAATAAAATAAACTATTTATCTTCAAAATATTCATACCATCTTTTTATTTTTTATTTTTTATTTTTTTTGTAAAAATTATGAAGAAAAAAATATGGATATAATTATCATATCAATCTGATTTTTATTTTTATTTTTTATTATGAGTAATGTACATATGAAGACTTATAAAATAAACAAATTAAATTATCAAAATAAAATCTGTGATAGACTAAGATTGTATGCGGACTACAAACAAGATGGTTTCGTCATGTAATTCCAAAGATCTTCGCAAGAAAGTTATTTGGTAGTCCAAATTAATGTGGTATCCCAATTCAACATTGATTAGTTAAAATATGAAAATTGAGTTTTTTTTTTTTTAAATTTATTAAAAGACAACTTAATAAATATTAAGTGATAAATAATATAAAATAATAATTAAAAACCACCAAATAACCACTCCTCACTGTCAACATAAGCAACCGTGATGTGAAATACATGGTAGCTATTAAAGCACAATGGGGAGGTCACGACATGCAGTGCCAAGACAAGTTGGTTGGTTTTCTGCAGGGAACAATGATAATTGCAGAACACACCCAAATCATGTGAAGAGATAGGAATAGAATTAAATTTGTCTACTGGGCTGGCCTCTGTGGTGGGACTGAGCGGACAGGATAAAAAATCTCTAGGCCCCATCACAAGAGTTGATGGGATGGGCTTCTGACAGACCTTCCAACATGGAAAATAATTTACATGGGTCACTGCACCATCAGAAGGAACAACATTTCATGCATTACTAAATGCTAAGTTAGACAGATGTATATAAATCAGATAGATGTCCCAATTAATGTCAAGTGTTTATGGGGAGAAAACCAAAGTTTGTTCATCACATTTTCCCACAGAAGTGGAAGGCTAATTAAACACATTCCTAAGCTGTATATGAACAGAACTATAGAGAAGGAAAAATATTATATCTTAAATTTTTTATCAAATAAATAATCAAATATTTTACATCGGTGTGGGATTCATAATTTGATATCTCTAACATTACTCATTAAGAAATAATAAGATTCATATAATGCTTCAGTTTGTGTTCATAAATGGTAAGATTAGGCTCAACATGAGTCCAATTCAATAAGTCCGAGTTTACTGTTCATCTTTAAAAAATTCATTTCTATTGAATTGGTGCTTTTTTTATGTTTACATTTTAATATGAGAGAAATTGAAGAGTCAGTGGGACTCATTATGGGTTCTATTTCAACATTTCGTACCATTCATTTTGCAAGAGTCTTAATGTATATCATCTATAAAAAAAAAGTTAGTTTGATATGATAATGGTAACATTTTCATTTTATCACGCATATCTTCAAAAAAGACCATTCATTTTTTAAGAGATAAACACAATAAAATAAAAATGTTATGATTATGAGATCAAACTATTTTTTTTCATAATGATATAAATTAAGAACCTTACAAAATGCACAATTAAGATCATTAAAACGAGACCCATAGTAGATCTCACTAGCCATTCAAATTCTCTTATGCTGAGATATGAACATAAGAGAAACACAACCATATACCTTTAGACCTATGTTGTATGGATATGTCATTCAGGTGCAAGTGTTAGATGCATGTGTGTATTTAGATGTTGAACTTATCAAATTTCAAAATTTAAAAGTATAAAAACTTCGTAAAAAAGTGGCTATATTTTTAATTTATAATTTATTATATAAGATGAAATGGTGTTATACTTAGCATGCAGTGTTTCAAATAAGATTTTACTCACTTTATAGTATATATATTGTGGGGAAGTATCTTGCGAATGACACCATGTGGATAGCCTCGAGATATCGGCTAAGGTGCTACGTGGATGAGTCATGTTTCCAAGGTGACCATGGCATTGCCGAGATGTTCTGCAATAATGCTGGAATCCAAAGGTGTACGGATAAGGGACAAGAGTCCTAAAATAGAGGAGGCTCTCAGTCTGGATAAGGATAAGGCTCATGAGGAGCTTATCCCCATCTAGCCAAGAGTCCAGGATAAACATTGAGCTTGAGTCCAATGGAGTAAGGCTTTTAGGGGACCGGGTCACTGCTAGTTATAAAAGTGAGGCACCCTTGTAGGTCTGAAGTGGGTTTTGAATTGTGAGTTTTAGTACTGTTTTGATATCTGTGAGAGATAAGATTCACTAACTTGACCGTTAGAGTGCCCCCAAGTGGACGAACCAGCACGGTATTCTCATCTTCTTGTTGGTAGGTAGTTGGCTCAATCTATTCTGCCGGTGCTCTCCAGCTATGTTATATGTTTGGTTGTGTGGTCGGAAATCAACACCCACAATTTGGAGTCGTTTATGGGAACTTAAGAAGGATAGATGGCTAACAACGAACAGGAAGTGAGAATTGGGAACGACATCTATAGTGAGGAGGAGGAACATGCGAATCCTAATGCTAGAGGAGAGAACGGTAATGAAGGAGCGCAGGAACCAAATCCTGGGGCGAATGATGTCGGCAAAGGACGTAACAACCCAAAGAAGGGAGGCCAAGATGAGTATTAAAATGAAAGCAATCTCCAGGTATGAAAGGATAGATGTCTGAGAATGGATAAGGAGATGAAGGACATGGCGAACAAGTTGATAGACCTGCAGATAATGGTCAAAATTCATGATGCAAAATAACGTGATGCAACCATCGTTCCCATTGCAAAACACACCGGCACAGCAACCAAAATCAATGCCTAGAAAGAATGATAGATGACAATCCCAACTATCCCACAACATAACAAGTGACAGGAAAACTCACATCGGCCGTCACAAGATGTCGGGCAAACAGAGTCAGTATGAGGTGAGTCGCAAAGGACACCATAAACCAAAGGGACCCATGTCAAGGGATCTCAACAGATCCAAGGGAAGGGCCTCTGTTTAAATGTAGTGGACAGAGGGAAGTCCAAAAGAACGCACAACTACACTAGAAGCAGCATGCCAAAGAGAATGAAGGCTATTGATAGCTAAGCTCCTGGTAAATCAAAAGAGGACTTGAGAGACTACCTCCAGAGGAAGAGACTCAACGCCAAGATCACATCCAACGTCCAACCAAAGACGCCATTCTCTTTGGAGTTGGATACATTTGAGGTGCTGAAGAGATTCAACATGCCAAGGTTTCAAATCTACTATGATAAGTTTGATCCAAACTTTCATGTTGGTTTGTATTTGAATTCGATGGCTCTATGGAGCGGGAACGAGCAACTGTTGTGCAAGCTATTCCCATCGTCGTTCGGGGAGGTAGCATCGGATTGGTTCCATAAGTTACCGAAAGGAAGTGTAAAGAGTTGGGAAGGCTTGGCCGAGATGTTTATGGCCAGGTTTGTTACAAATAAGGCGCAACCATCGAGGGTAGACCCCCTATTGGCTTTGAAGATTAGCGATGGTGAAGGCCTCAGGGCTTACGTCAAGAGATACTATGAGGTGTACAATTTGATTTTGGCTTGTAACCAGGACCTGCCAGTCATGTCTTTCAAAAACGGCCTGGATGATAATTCCTCGCTTCAAAAATCACTTGCAAAAACCCTACCAAAGAGCATGGAAGAGGTTATGGCACAAATTGAGAAATATGCCAGAGTAGAGAAAGACACACAAGGAAAGGGGACACCAAAACAAGAAAGGAGAAACGGCTCACCGAAATGAGACCAAGGGAATACCGGCTTTAACAGGCCGGAAATAGGAATAAGGGCTATACAGGCAGTTAACACAGTATTTAGAATTCTAATCTATAAGGTTTTGGAGAGGATCAGGAACCAGCCATACTATAGAGTGCCGAAGAAGGTCCCTGGCAAGTTCATGGACAGAAGCACTAGGAAGCATTATGATTATTATAACGAGGATGGTCACATGGCTCAGCGATGTAGGGCTCTGAAGTCACACCTAGAGGACATGGTCAAACATGGACACTTGAGAGACCTAGTCAATGACCTGAAGACAAGAAAAGAGCACGCGAGACTACCACAAGCACCACCAGCACCACCTCTAGCACCACCACCACCGCAGCAAGCGGATGGACATCGGGTAATCAATGTGATTCATTCGAAGGTCAATGAGAATGAAGTTTAAAGGGAGACCCAAAGAGTAAGGCACCTGTAGCATATATATGAGGTCCAGCAGAAGAAGTCCAGAACAAATGCGTATCGGGGACTGATGATTTCTTTCACGAGGCAGACTTGGATATCGTGCAGCATCCGCATAATGATGCCCTGGTGGTAACTATAAAGATTGGAGATTACTAGGCGAGACATATACTGATTGATCAGGGAAACTCTTGTGACATCATGTATGTCCGATGTTATAAAGAGCTTGGCCTCCACCAGGATAAATGAGAACAATCTGATAGCCCAATGGTTGGATTCAATGGGACGCCAATATGGCCTTTAGGAGCCACGGGTCGGGAGGTGCAAGTAGGAAGCAAAATGTTAGGAAGGCAGAAAGTGCATAGATTGAAAGCAAAGACCATGAGGTCTTGGATGATGTTGGCAAAGAATCTGTCGAGAAGAGTGAAGAACCTTTGAAAAAGGTTCTGGTGCAAGAAGGTGATGTTGAACGATTCTTCCTCCTTGGCTTTGGCTTAGCCGAGGAAGAAGAAAGAGAATTGGAGGCTTTCCTGCAAGAGAACATAGAGGTGTTTTCCTAGACACCCTATGAGATGCCAGGGATCAGCTCCGAGGTCACCTATCACAGACTTAACGTGGACATGTCAGCTATGCCAGTCGTCCAGAGAGCAAGGAGGCCAACATTGATACATGTGCAGGCAATTGAGAAAGAAGTAGATAAGCTACTAGAGGCACATACCATCAAAGAAGTGAATTATCCCACCTGATTGTCCAATACAGTGGTGGTGAAGAAAAAGAATGACAAGTGGAGGGTCTACGTGGACTTCAAAAGCCTAAGCAAGGCTTGCTCCAAGGACAACTTCCCACTACCCAAGATTGATCAGTTGGTAGATGTCACATCAGGGCATGGGCGGGTGAGTTTTATAGACACATACAGAGGTTATCACTAGATAACAATATATGCACCGGATGAAGAAAAGACTGCTTTCATCACCTCCAAAGGACTCTATTACTATAGAGTAATGCCTTTTGGGTTGAAGAATGCAGAAGCGACATACCAAAGACTGGTCACTAAGATGCTCAAACATCTAATTGGGAGAACAGTGGAGGTCTACATAGACGATATGATTGTTAAAACCAAGGAACTTAGGAACCATTTGGCCAACCTGAAGGAGGTTTTTGACATATTGAAAACATATCGGCTTCAATTTAATGCCTCGAAGTGTGCATTTGGAGTTGGATCTGGTAAGTTCTTAAGGTATTTGATTACTAGGAAGGGTATTGAAGCGACCCCAGATCATATCAAGGCTATCCATGATTTGAAGAGCCCGACAATAGCGAAACAGGTCTAGATTTTGACCAGTAGAGCAATAACCCTGAACAGGTCCATTAGCCAAAGTTCGGATAAATGCAAACCATTTTTTTAGTTATTGAAGAATGCGAGGTCACCTTGGCTAACTTGAAAAAGTACTTGACAATCGCACCAGTATTGTCAAACCCAATACCAAGAGAAGAATTGTTCTTGTACCTAGCAGTTTCAAACCATGTTGTGAGTGTCGTGGTTATCCAAGAATGAGAAGATAAGCAAAAGGCAATGTACTATGTGAGTAACACCCTGGAAGATGCAAAAACCAGGTACTTGCCTTTGGAGAAGTTAATATTGGCCCAGGTAATGCCCTCGAAAAAGT
Source organism: Camellia lanceoleosa (assembly GCA_025200525.1). Taxonomy (NCBI): domain Eukaryota; kingdom Viridiplantae; phylum Streptophyta; class Magnoliopsida; order Ericales; family Theaceae; genus Camellia; species Camellia lanceoleosa. The sequence goes on along the minus strand of CM045759.1, from coordinate 172,957,121 downwards.
AGAACCACTACTTTCAAGCCCACAAGATTGTGGTGCTAACTGAATATCCACTAAAGTCCCTGTTGTAGCGTGGAGACTTGATAGGTAGAGTAGCCCGATGGGATATAGTTATAGGTTAGTATGACTTAGAATTCAGGCTGAAAACAGCATTCAAGGGCTAGGTTTTGGTCGACTTTGTGGTAGAATTCTCTCCAAGTGCGACCTTAAGGCGGGCATCGGTGAGCTTTGACCTAGCATGTGCAGGAGAGAAGGAGGAAAACCAACCGGGGCCACAAAATCCCATGCTGGCAGAACAAAAGAAGGGAGAAGAAAGGCTAAAACCCTGCGACATTTACATCGGCAACTCCTTCCACCTCTGTGTCGACAGCAGCTCAAATTAACAAGAAGCAAGGGTAGTAGTGGTTTTGGTATCGCAAGATGGCCAAATGATAGAATAATCCATCTCTTTGGGGTTCAAGGCCTCAAATAACGAAGTAGAGTATAAGACATTGATTGCTGGACTAAAATAGGTAGCGACTGTGGAAGCTGACGAGGTTGTAGTCTTTTGTGACTCCCAACTCATTCTAAATCAAGCAACAGGCGAGTACGGAGCCCGGGATGAAAGGATGATAGCCTATGTCAAGAAGGTTATCAAGTTATTAATATGTTTCCAAAACTACCTACTGTAGCAGGTTAGCCGAGATGATAACAGCCATGCCGACGCACTGGCTAACCTCGCCAGTGTGATGAAGTTAGGAAAGGCCAAGACAATTGAAGTCGGCCAGGTTATGCCTGTCAGTAGAAGGCCATCTGTACAGGAGATCTTTCACTGGACCACTTCCACGATGTGTGCTCCCTTTCCAGGTAGAGGACTTTTTGTATCAGATCCATGAGTGAGTGTATGGAAGCCATGCTGGAGGTAGATCACTTGCCCACAGGGCCATATCTCAAGGATATTGGTTACCCTACATGCAGAAAGATGTTGAAGTTTATGTGAGAAAATATGAGAAGTGTCAAAGGTTTGTACCTTTGATACACCAACCAACTGCAGATTTGAATCTAGTGTCCAGCCCTTAGCCATTTGCCCAGTGGGGCGTGTATTTGGTTGGCCAACTACCCCAGGAAGCTAGACAAAGGAAGTTCCTGTTGGTAGCAACCGATTACTTCCCGAAGTGGGTAGAAGCTGAACCCTTACCCAAAATTCGAAATATGGACGTGAAAATTTTCATCTGCAAAAACATAATTACCAGATTTGGAATCCCAAAAGCCATAGTAGCAGATAATGGCACTTAATTCGATAGCAAGTTAATCAAAAATTTCTATACAAAATACAAGATCAAGAAATATTATTCTACTCCTAGCTTCCTCCAGAGCAATGGACAAGCAGAGGAATCCAACAAGACCATCTTGGATGGAATCAAGAAAAGGCTAGAAGCTGCCAAGGGCAAGTGGGTGGAAGAATTGCCTAATGTCTTATGGGCATATCAGACTACGTCGAGAAGATCTACAGAAGAATCTCCTTTCACCATGGCATATAACACCGAAGCAGTTATCCCACTTGATATCAGCATCCATGGAATCAAAACCTAGGGAGTGGAGAATGGAACAAATGAGACATTCCTTGCCCAAGATCTTGATCTGATATAAGAAAGAAGGAAGAGAGCAGCAATTCGATTGGGGGCATACCAGCAGCAGCTTGTTAGGGCATACAACAAGAAGGTCAATCCGAGGGAGTTTCAAGTTGGAGACCTCGTCCTAAGGAAGGTTGTCAGCAATAAGAAAGATCCCAGGGAGGGCAAGCTTGGCCCAAACTGAGAAAGACCATATCACATCATCTCGGTAGCAAGTAATGAAGCTTATCGACTTGAGGACACTGATAGCAAAGAGTTGCCAAGACCCTTGAACACAAGCAATTTGAAGTTTTTTTACCATTAATTCCTATTTTTCAAGTTTTTCTCTATGTAAAGGTTTATTAGTCAAATTATTAGTGAAATACTAGCATGATTTTATTTTATGAAAGTGCTGTTGAAATTTGTGCGATAAGACTGAAAAGTCTTAAGCCGATGTTCCCATGGCGAACATGACAAATAACTTAGACTTGCTATGATGGTAGAGTTGAACTAAGTCTGCGATGTTTTCGCATGAAACATGATGATTAACTTAGACTTGCCATGACGGTAGAGTAGAACTAAGTCAGTGATATTTTGGCATGAAACAAGGTGAGACTAGTTCAGGGTATAAGAAAAGTCGAGGTAAATAAGTACTCTCGGTGTGCTAAGGTTAAGCCTTAAGTGCCTCATTTGGGCAAGCCAAACATGATGACCTCGGTCAAGAATGTTTAAGTAAGACTTTGGCAATAACCAGGTGATGTGTCCTTAATGTGAACATAAGTGGTACTTAGGTTCACTTAAGGGGGCAGGAAAGAGGAATGAGCATAACACTTGTGAAAATATTTGAAATATTTTCACAAGTTGAAGTTATCCGAGATCATTGACAAAAGATACTATCCGAGATAAGTCAATATGAGATGATTGTACTGCACTGTACCCAAAGTGTTGTTATCTGAGATGTTGATGTATCTGAGGTGAGGCACCAAGTTGTCAGACTTGGAAAGACAAGAAAATTCTAAGTGTGAAAAAATATGCAAGGCATAAAGAAAAGGCAGTGAGTATACATGAAAACAACATTCAACACTGAAGGAAAAAAGAAAGACTTGCATTGAGAAGAAACAAGTTGTTGAAGTACATAAACAGGCACATTGGCCAGACAAAACAAATATTGTTCAAAAGAAAGGTGAAACTGTTCAAAACAGGAAAGAATAAAGTACAACTACAAAGTAAAAGTGCATAGGAAAGAAAAATTCCTAAGTGCTAGGATCTTGGGCATTGGTCTCAGGCTATTCAACCACAGTTGTTGGCATTGTCTCGGTTTCGGCAGACAGTGTTACAGATTTCTCGGCCGTGACCTTAGCATCAATTTCAAGTATGGCCTGGTTCAGGCACTTCTCGGCGGAGAGGATTTCGGCTGCAAAGGTAGCCTTCTAGAGAGAGGTGCCTTTGGAAGCCTCATCATCTTCCTCTCCAGTCAAGCTCAGCACTTGGCCATTTAAAGTAGGGGACTTAGCTCCAGCAGTGGCTACAGATTTTTCCCATTCAACCTCAGCCGCTTCCTTGTCTTTAGGCTTGTCCTCACTGGCTTCTTTTGTTTCCTCAACCTCATCCTCTAATTGATTGGGAGAGAGAGGGAATGGGACATTAAGCTGGCCGATGTCATGGAGGGGTGAATCCTTGGGGATAGATAGGTTTTTTAGGGCTGCCGTCCAACCGAGATAGTAGCATTTGTTACAGGCCATGACTTGTTTTTTTGCACGCCTCTTGCGCATCAGCTTGCCCCTTAGCAATAGGCCTTTTCATCGGCCACCTTGATCTCGGCCTCTTTAGATTTCAAGGCCTCCACTAGCTCTTCCTCGACTTTGGCCACTTCAACCTCGGCTTCCTTAGCCTTAGTTTTGGTCTCCTCAGTCACGGCCTCGATAGCCCTGGCTTTTTCCTTAGCTAAATCTTAGGCATTATGTGCAGCTTTGGCCTTGTCCAGCAGTCCTCTAATGTGAGCCTCGCCTTGGTTGAGCGGGGCAAGGTGACCAGCGACCTCTTGAGTTTTCTTTGTCAGGTGCTTCTTTATTAACTTGGTCTTCACCGCATGGGAGTGCACATGCTAGATGGCTTGGAAGAGAATAAACAAGCAAGTTAAAAAGCGGTACTAAGGGTAGGCGATTGAAATAGAAATTAAATAAGAAAATAGAAAGCCTTACCAAGATGGCGTGCTGTATCGTCAGGGAAAAGTTCTCATATTGATTGAGCTCGGATATACGGTTCATGTCATTGGTAGAAGCTGCGACAAGAGCGTAATCAGCCGACTTCAAAATTGTCGATGGCTTGACCGCTCTTATAGGTCGGTCTCCGATCAGGACTGTTAGGGCCCAGATTTCCTGGAGGTGGAAACCGTTCAGGCTTTCTGCGTACCCGGATCTCAGTTTCTTGGGCGGTGGTGCTTCGGTTGATTTGGCCTTGACAGGCCTCTTTCTGACATCGACAACCCCCTTTTTGGCCTCAGCCAATTTCAAGATGGGCAAAATGTCTTCTAAGTCAGATATGATGGCAGTGACCTTGGTTTTTGCCTTAGCCTTTTTCACTCTTTTTTGTTTGGGTTTCTGTTGGGATTTAGAAGAGGAAGATTGGATCGTCATCAAGCCAGGAATGTTAACAAGGACATCGTTGACAACAACTGGTTTTTGGCCCATCTCTTCAGCAGTTGCAACAATGATAACTCTGGTGCCGAAGTTCATGGTGGGTAAAGCAATCAAAGGATTTAATTGCATGTCTTTCCGGTGGCAACGTTGGGAGGTTGGTGACGGCACTGCTGTTGCGTTGGTGGAATGAGTTGAGATGCAGCAGAAGTAGAGGGCTGCTCTACAGGATGAGAACTAGATGCCTAGTCTAGCCTTCGAGAAGAGGTAGTTGGTGGAGTCGAGGCAGATATGGTAGCCCTGCTCTATCTAAGGGTGTTAGAGAGAGGAGAGTTGTAAGTTGGCACGTAGTTCAATAGAAATGGTGCCCTTGGTTCAACAAGAGCCGTTTGAGATCTCAGTTGGGTATGTAAGACTCCCAAAATGATTTGCTCGGTTAAAGAAGAGCTGCAAAAACAGGAAAAATATTAAACTTAGAACATATATAAGAGTTAGATGCATAAGTGCAAAAAGAATTGCATTTGTGGCTAAGTTTTTACCCTCATCCTCTCTTAAAACTTCTCGGCGCAGAGGGAAGAGATGAAGATCATCATCAGGTGCAAATTCCCAATTGCCCAAGGCAATCAGGTAGTCATCTCCAGTGCCGTTGTTGGAGTTTTGAAGGTTGGCTATGAGTTTGTATGTGGTGGACCTGGGCTTGAGATAGTAAGTGTAACCACTAGTGGACTTGAGGCCACACATGGTGTATTCAAACTGGATGTCGGCAAGCGTGATCCTAGTGTTCTCTCGGTGTGCTAATTCAACAATACCGTGGATAATCTTAAATGTGGCTATTTGCATGTGGTTAAGTTTGTAGAAGTGCAAGACTTCTAAGAAGAGGATGTCAAGTGGGAATCGGATTCCCCCTTCTATGATGGACACAACAAGAAAAGACATATAGGCTCTGTTTGGTAGAGCTTTGGAACGTTAGTTCCAGGGGGCTTTGATTTGCACATGGTGTTTGTTTACAGTTTTCAAAAATTAATTCCATGTTCACTTTTGAAAACTCTCCAAGGCGGGAAAATTTGGACTAACCGGTCGTCCCAGCGGTCGTCTGGCCGGTTGACCGGTCTTTTTTTTTTTTTGGACACATGTTAATTTTTATATATTCAATAAAAAAATATTTTCTGAATTTTTAAAATTTTTTTATGAGTTTTGAATAGAATTTTGAGTTGTGTGTTTGGTTATGAGTTGTAAGTTTTTGTATCAAATATCATATGTCACATCAAAAATTCCGTATTCAATTCAAAACTCTTTTCAAAACTCATTCACCAAACAAATTTTCTACACTTAAATCAAAATTTCAAAACTCACAAACTCAAAATAAAACTCTATTATCAAATCGTATTTAAAAAACTCTACCAAACGCAACTATAGTTTTTTCCAGGCATGATAGAGTCCTCTTTCCCAGCCAACCTGAGTTGAACATCGGCTGGAATAGAGAACTCCTGGTGAAAGTATTCTAGTTTGGTTAGAGAGTCTACCCTCCATTTGAACATCCCCATGACTTGACTAAGGTGATTTGGAGTCTTGATTCTGACAAAAAAAGGGTTTAATGTGGGTTTAGGGACCTCAGCAAGACCTTAATAAGCACTAGGGCAAGAATTCGAGTAAAAACAGGGGAGCTCTTCTTTTAATTTTTCTAAGAATATGGTGTCTAAGAAAATCCCAAGCCTAAATCTATGAAGATAAATGAGCTACAAGGGCAAGAATATGGAAAGAAGCCAGAGAAATGGAAAAAAAAAAAACATGATTCAGAATGAAGAATTGCAATCAAAGGCAATGACAAACTTATGAGCATTGATTCAATAGCATCTAGTGTAGGTGTGCTAAAGACAATAAACAGACACGACGAAACATGAGGATGAGGACAAGAATGCGAGCAAATATAGTAAAAATGCAAATCGCAAAGAGCATATGGAAAATTCAGAGAAAAATAGAATATAAGATTGGGAGATGGAAAAGAGAAAAACAGAGCAATGAAAAGAGTGCCGAAGGTGATGAACAGACTTCTGCAACAAGCTCGTAAGAACAGCAATGGCAGTTTGAGAGAGGTTTGGTAGAGAGAGAAAGAGAGACAGATAGAAAATTTGAGAAGATAGAGAGAATTATAATTGCAAAATAAAGAGATGGAGAGAGAAGGGAGGGAGTTTTGTCAAAAATGTAAAAAGGCAACAAAATGTAATGAAGATGCTGTCACGTCCCAAAACCCGCCCCTAAAAGTTTCGGGCATGACCTATTCAAAACAGACTTGAAACCTGATATACACAACATATGGGACCTGAACGGAAGCACGAAATATGAAAATAATTAAACAAATAAACTCCATTGAGCCACTTCTACATGCCAGGATCTCATTCATCACATGCATTATGGTAGATAGGTAAAGTTCCAAACTATACCCCGGAGAATATACATGGACATTTACAGTTCCATCCCTATGATTGGGCGTATACAACAAAATAAACATGAAAGTCAAATACATCAACCTTAAATGGACGCCCCTAAACAAACCAACATCTTATACAGTGCCTGGACATATGAAGGTTGACAAAAGAAAGCAGGCGTCTTGGCTAGGACTGACCACCTGATTGGTGACCTACAGAAACAGACATAACAGAGTGAGCTGCCTGAATAGTAATACATAAACAAAATGATGCATAACTTGAAACATAATACATATCAACGCATATATAGAAATGCAGAGTTTACATAATTAGTTTGATTCAGTGCTAATTTTATAACGGCCTTAGGCCCAGTCTTAAAACATAATAGCTTGAATCATATCGGCTTTAAGCCCTCGAATATCGTAGCATTAAACTTTTAAACATGTTGGCATATAGCCCTTGAAACATATGGCATAAAGCCCTTGAACATGTGGCATAAAGCCCTTGTAACTTGTAATGGCATAAAAGCCTCATAACTTGTAATGGCATAAAGCCCTTGTAACTTGTAATGGCATAAAAGCCCTTGTAACTTGTAATGGCAAAAAGCCCTTGTAACTTGTAATGGCATAAAAGCCCTTGTAACTTGTAATGGCATAAAACCCTTGAAATGGCATGAAGCCCCTTGTAAACATATTAGCATTAAAGCCCTTGAAAATGGCATGAAGCCCTTGTAAACATATTGGCATTAAAGCATACTTAAACTTGTAACATATACTTGAAACCATACTTGAAACATACTTGAATTTGCGACATACATGAACTTGTAACATGCGTATACTTGTAACATATTTGGACTTATAACATACATAGACTTATAGCATACTTGGACTCGTAGCATACATGAACCTATAACATACTTGAACTTGTAACACATTAAACTTATATATACTTGAACTTGTCACATATATAAACTTGTAACATTCTTGGCTTATAACATACTTGAACTTGTCACATAGATAAACTTGTAACATTCTTGGCTTGTAACATACGTAATCTTGTAACCGACTTGAACTTAGAACATACGTAAACTTGTAAACATTCATTAAGTCATAACGTAACACATCAGAAAACAGAGCCTTTCTTGTCATATTATGTCATCATTGTGCGCCTAACAAAATAGAACAAGTCATATTCTTATGTGGTCACATAATGATGTTAAACCTTTGCATTCATGTATAACACAACCAAATAACTTCAGATTCATATGGATTCACTTAGTTTTCCAATTAATGTGATTCTTTGAAAATGAACATCAGTTCCACTTATCCTTTAAGAAATCACATAGCATGCTTATAAATAATGAAGGGTTAATATTTGTCATTAACAGAACAAAGGATTCTAAAATCATACCGACGTACGCGAATCGTTCAGTGTTCATGTCAGTTCATATTGATTTCCAACTGTCATAAATGTTCGTATAACACTTACAAAGAACAGAGCATTAGTAACAATAAATATCAACAATAGATAAAATATACATTTTTGTACTACTACTCACAATGATTAGATGCTTGGTCCGCCTCTGTAACTGACCCTACACAATTCATAATACACATAGAAATCGGGTCACATATAATTATTCCATTCTTAACTTGTTTAATTCTCTTTATCCCATTTACACATCACTTTGCAATTCAGCATAAATCAAATTAAATCCTTGAATCTCATTTCAACATTCCACACCCGAGTTCATGTCATCCATATCCTTATTAAATTATTTCCTTAATTTTTCCTTTACATTATAGCATGAATTCTAACATTTATAACAAAGTTCATTCGCAAATTTTAAACATAATTTCCAAACATTTCCAAATTCCAATTAAACTTGAACACATCTAATTCAATATCTCAATTTCATTACTTTACTTCCAATTTGGGCCAATTCATTGGTTATCATCAATAATCAACCTAGGGTTTCAAGGAAAAAGAGGATTTGTAACAAAAATCAAACTTCTTAAATCATCACTCCTAATTCCAATTTTCCAAATGATTTTACATCTAGGATTCTCAATCCATCACTTAAACCCATCAATTTAACTCCCAACATCACAAACCTTAAAACCCCCAATGTTCAAACCCAAAATTCCCAAAATCTCATAATTTCTTCTATTTACATAACATGAATGAAAATTGTACCATTATACAATGAAAATATCTCAAATCTATCTATGGATGTAAATATTGAAGAGTATTAAACTCTTACCTCAATAATCAAGCAAAAGGGTGAGCTTGAGAAGGAGCCTTCACAAATCCAAGTTCTAATCGGGTAAAAACATTGATCCTCCCTTATTCTCCCTCCTTGATGCCAAAAACCATGGTGGATCATGATCAAAGTAAAGGAATTCAAGGGTTTGGGGCTAGGGTTTCGGACTAGGAAGAAGAGGAAAGAAGAGGGGAAAAGAAAATATCAAGGAATGACCCAAAATCACGATTTTAAAGCTGCTATCCCGAAAACCCCGCTCGAGCGGACCTATTACCGCTCGAGCGGACCTACTCACAGCACAGATCCCAAAACTTCAAACAGGTGTAACTCTCCCATCCGGACTCCGTTTTAGGTCGTTCTTGTGTCCAAATTGAAGCCCCAGAAATAAGCTTTCCAATGGTTCTAACCTCATATCCAGATTCAAAGTGTGGAAAAAGAAAAGGGTAAAAGAGTGACGGCTGATCGTAAAATAACTATCCAAATTAAATTCTTTGGTCCAATTATACTTTACCATCATATTATCATCTCAATCAATACCTCAAAATAATGTAAGAACATTCCAAACACACTAAGAAAAACATCAAAAATGAGTCCACATGCCTCAGAATCAAACTTAACCAGGCGGCCCGCTCGAGCGCCAAACCTTGCGCTCGAGCGTGAAGACCAACAAAGCCGTCCGCTCGAGCGACCACTTCTACGCTCGAGCGGAAAATCACCACTCCTGAATTTCACCGCTGCTGCAAAATTACCGAAAACCCGAAAAGCTCGGCGTAACTACTCACTACTCGGCGTGGGGACAATTTGAGATTGTTTGGTGAAGATCACCAATCCCAGTTTCAATGGCATAACCCAACGGATAGTTCTCCAATTCCAATAACAAACACATTAACCTATGATTAAATAAGGATAACTTTCTATATGCACTTTGGGGTCGTTACAGATGCCTTGGACAACATGCTTGTCAGGTGGCATGGGTAGGCCAACGTGGCCTAAAGGTGCGTGTCAAGCACAAGTTAGTAAAAATGAAACACGTGGAAGAAACGAATAGGATGATGGTGTGTGATAGCTCATGCACAGTTGGAACTCCTGAAATTCTTGAAATAATGAGGCAATAACCTTGGCTAGAGAGCGATCTCAGTTGAGATGCTTAAAGAACTTGGTTCTTGGTTCTTGGTTCTTGATTCTTGATAAAGTGGCCAAATGAGTCTTGGTTATTGGAGGTCGACAAGTCATGATCTCGATCAGAGTAGTGTCCGTGTTATAGGCTGATATGTTGGGTGGACAAACGATATAGGTTCTATCATCTTAGGATGCCGAGGTAATTGAACCTAAGGGGCAGTAGTAGGGAAGTATTTTGCAATTAAAGCCACGTGGCCAAGATAGCCCCGAGATATTGGCTAAGGTGCCACGTGGATGAGTCATGTTGCTGAGGTGACCACGACATTGTCGAGATGTTCTACGGTAATGCCAAAATCTTGAGGTATTCAAATAACGGACAAGAATCTCAGTCTAGATAAGGATAAGGCTCATGAGGAGTTTATTCCTATCTAGCCGAGAGTCTGGGATAAGCATTGAGCTTGAGTTCAATGGAGTGAGGCTTCTGGGGACCAGCTTACTGTTGGTTATAAAAGAGAGACACCCTCGTAGGCTTGAGGTGGGTTTTGGCTTGTGAGTTTTAGTACTGTTTTAATATCTATGAGAGATAAGATTCACTGATTTCACCGTCGGAGTGCCCCCAGGTAGACAAACTATCACAGTATTCTCGTCTTCTTATTGACAAGTGGTTGGCTCAATCTATTCTATCAATGTTCTTCAACTAAAAGTTCCCTATTTAGTTGTGTGGTCAAAAATCAACACCCACATATATAATAATATATATAAATAATGATAGTATCAAATATAAATTAAGAAATATTAAAATTTTACAATTTGTGTCTTACAATTCAATCAGGGGCTTTAGTCTAGTGATTTTATAGCACCATAGTAGTATGAGGTTGCTACCCTTTGATTATCTCTCATTATGAAGGTAGCATGGAGTGGTGGTTGGGCTTAGTGGTTTGTTTGTGGTTATTGTTGGATTGAGCTAGGCGATTTCTTTGTGTTGGTTTGTTAGTCTTGTCGATACATGTTGTTGGATTACGATTGTCTAATTTAATATAACTATTCTTATATTTATAATTAATCTCTTATTGATTGAAAATATATATATACATATATAAAATCTCACAAGCCACTCATAATAACATAGCAAGGTAGTTGGTTATTATATGAATAAATTTGTTACAACTCACAAGTTGATACATAATCGGCCATAATATTGTGGGAAAAAAAAATTTGTGAGTCTCAATTTTTCTCCATATATATAAGTGTTTAATACAAATATTTAATTTATTTCAAAGAATCTATATGACATGGCACTAGACTACAAAAACAAATTATAATCTTCATTCTTTTTGTCTATTTAACACTATTAATTGTCATGTATAAAATTATCAACTTTCTCGTAGGAACTCAAAATGAAGCAAAAACCCTAGCAGGGAGAGTCAAGGTTCTGAAAAAAATAAATAGTACCGCAAAGCAAGTTTAGGAAAACCCATCTTCTTCGTATAAAACAAACAAAACCCTAGTGATGGATATGTGTGGGGATATATTTTCTGAGTACCAGCACGTGGCCAAGGTGACGCCGATGTGTCAGCCGAGGTGCCACGTGTCCTGGTTGATATGCCGAGGTAATCTCGGTCAGGCCGAGGTTATCTCCGAAGATATCGGAATCCGAGATAAGCGGATCGGGGACAAGAGTCCTAGATTGCGAGAAGACTTCAGTTTGGGTAAAGGTAGAACTCTTAGGGAGCTTTATCCTGATCCCACTGGGAGTCCTAGATTAGCAGTAGTCCTAAGTCCATTAGGACCGGGTTCCTGTTGGGACTAGGATTGGATTGGCTATAAAAGAGAGGCACCCCCATGGGTCTAAGGTATGTTTTTACACTCAAGCTAGTGAAGTTAAGTACTTGATTATCTTTGAGAGATATACTGACTTGATCGTCGGAGTACCCCCGGGTGGAAGAACCACCGCCGGAGTCTTTTCTTTCTGTGCAGGTTACAGGGAGCCGTCTACTCTACCTGTGTTCTACCGCTGAATCACTAAGGAGGGCAGTGTGATAGGAAATTCACTCACACAATTTGGCGCCGTCTGTGGGAACGAGAGAAGAGTAGATGGCCAGTAACACGCAGAAGGATCAGATTGGGGACGACACTCCAGCTGGGAGTGGAAGACCCGTCGACCTTAACGCAGAAGAAGCAGACCACAACGAGGAGGCTCGTGATCGGAATCACGCAGAGAATGCTGTCGGCCAAGACGGTGATACATCAAAAAAAGCAGACAGGGGCAAATATTATAACGAAGACGACCTCCAGACATGGAAAGACAGATGTCTGAGGAGGGATGAAGAAGTAAAGGAGATGGCAAATAAGTTGGCAGACCTTCAGTCGGTCGTCAACTTCATGATGCAGAATAATGTCATGCAGTCGCCATACCCGCTGCAGGACACACCAATGCCAGCAGCGATCGCCCAGAAAAAAGGACGGAAAGAAATCCCTGAAGCCCCACAACACACCAGGAGCGGAAGGTACTCTCACCGTCCTTCCAGGGAAGTCGGCCGAGAAGAGCCGAGAAGAGAAGAGTCCCAAAGGACATACCGCGAAAAGGAAGCAGACCCCAAAGAACATCGGCATGTTCCGGGGCGGATATTGTGTTCGATCGTCTGCGGAGAAGGATCAAAAGGGCCACCATGAGGCCGAGAGTAAGGCCAAAAGGTGAAGCCCAATGACAGCAGGGCTGCAGGAAGAAGTAAAGAGGACTTAAGAGATTACCTCAAGAGGAAACAGGAGAATGCCGGAGCCGAAGTAACTTCCCCGGTTAAGCCGAGGACTCCTTTCTCGGCAGAATTGGATAAATTCGTCGCGCCGAAAAGATTCAGTATGCCGAGGCTCCAGATATATGATGGTAAGTCAGACCCCAACTTCCATGTTGGATTGTTTTTGAATTCAATGGCATTGTACAGTGGGAACGAGCCGTTGCTCTGCAAAGTGTTCCCTTCATCCTTCGGGGAGATTGCATCAGACTGGTTCCACAAACTGCCAAAAGGGAGCGTGAAGAGCTGGGAAGGCCTGGCCGAGATGTTCGTTGCCAGGTTCATAACAAACAAACTGCAGCCACTGAGGGTGGATGCGTTGATGGCCCTAAAAATTAGCAAAGAAGAAAGCCTTAGGGCTTACGCAAAGAGGTACTATGAGGTGTTCAATCGAATACCAGAATGCAACCAGGAGGTGGCGGTCGTATCTTTCAAGAACGGCCTGAAGGATGACTGTCCATTGCGGAAGTCTTTGGCGAAAACCCTGCCAAAGAGCATGGAAGAACTCTTGGCGAGGATTGAGAAATACGCACGAGCCAAGGAAGACACCTCGGGGAACAAGGATACGAAGATGAAGGCAACGGCTCAAGAAGCGAGGCCGAGGTAACAATGGACAAAACAAACAGAGATGAGTTGAGGGCTAAACAAGCAAAGGATTTACGGTGTTTGAATACCGGTCCAAAAGTCCTTGACCAAATTCAAATCGGCCCTACTTGGTAGCCGCAAGAGCACAAGGAGAATTTATGGAGAGAAACACAGGTAGGCGTGTGCCTACCACAATGAGCAGTGGTCACCCAACTCGGGTTGCAGAGCCCTTAAAGCACACTTAGAAGATCCGGTGAGGCAAGGCCATTTAAGAGACCTTGTGGATGAGGCGAACTGGGGAAGAGCAGCACGATTGCCTCAAGCACCAGCCCCGCCCCAAAGACAAAGAACGACGGGTGGACCTCGGTGGTTAACGTGATCCACTCAAAGGTGAATGAAAGCGACATACGGGGAGACACAGAGGGTGAAACATCTGCAAAGATGTCAACTGTCGGATCGAAAAGACCTCGGCCAAGATTGCCAAGGACCAACGATAACCTTCACAGAGGCCGACCTTGACATGGTTCAAAGACCGACAATGATGCCTGGTAGTATCCCTCCGTGTTGGGGAGTGCCAGTGAAACGCATCTTGATTGATCAAGGTAGCTCTGCGACATCATGTATGTCGATGCTACAAGGAGTTAGGCCTTCACCGATGACATGGAGCGATCAAACGGCCCGATGGTCGGCTTCAATGGAACGCCGACATGGCCTTTAGGCGCAACAAGCCTGGAGGTACAAGCTGGCACGAAGAAGATGAGGACAGAATTTATTGTGATTGATACGCCTTCACCTTACAACATCATCCTGGGGAGGCCGTGGTTGCATGCAATGGGGGCAGTTCCCTCAACCTTGCATCAACTGCTACGATTCCCAACAGAACATGGGATTGGGGAAATCAGAGGAGATCAGTTGCAGGCGAAAAATTGCTCCATGGCAGCAATGAAGTTAACTTGCAGCATTCGAGAACCAGGGGAAGCAGAGGTTGAAGAAGAGGACATGAAGGTCCTAGATGATGTCGGCAAGGAGCCGACCGAGAAGAGTGAAGAAGCATTGAAGAAAATCTTCGTCCAAGAGGGCGATGAGGAACGCTTCTTTCTTCTCGCAGATTAGCCAAGAAGAAGAAAGGGAGTTGGAAGCCTTCACGAGAAAAAATATTGAGGTGTTCGCCGACACCTTATGAAATGCCCGGCATTGACCCCAAGGTCATATGCCAGACTAACGTTGATGGTCGCCAAACCCGTAATACAACGAGCGAAGACCGACGTTGATGCACGCCGAAGCAAAGGGAAGAGGAAGTAGCTGGACTTCTAGAGGCCAGGCCATCCGAGAAGCCAATTATCCGACGTGGTTATCAAATACCGTGGTAGTAAAGAAGAAAATGGCAAGTGGAGGGTCTGCGGACTTCACAAATTTGAACAAAGCTTGTCCCAAAGACCTTCCTCTGCCAAAGATCGACCCGGTTAATTGGACGCCACATCCGACATGGAGGGATGAGCTTCTTAGACGCATATAGGAGGTATCTCCAGATAGCCATGTACCCCGGATGAGGAGAAGAAGCGTTTATCACTCCAAAGGTCTCAGATGTTACGTAGTCATGCCTTTTGAAAGAACGCAAGAGCAACTTACCAAAGGTGACCAAGATGTTCAGACACTTGATTGGTCGAATCGGAAGTCTACATCGATGATATGGTCGTGAAGACCAAGGAACCAAAGGATCATCTCGCTGACTTAGAAGAAGTCTTTGACATACTCAAAACATATCGGCTCCGACTAAACGCATCGAAATGCGCGTTTGGAGTCGGATCCGGTAAGTTCTTGGGATATCTGGTTACTAGAAGGGGCATTGAAGCCAGCCCAGATCAGATCAAGGCCATTCTGGAATTACAGAGTCCGACATCGGCTAAACAGGTTCAGATGCTTACTGGAAGGGCCGCAGCCCTAAACAGGTTCATAAGCCGAAGTTCGGACAAGTGTAAACCCTTTTTCAATCTAGTGAAAAAGGCCACGGATTTTCTATGGACAGAGGAATGTGAGGCCGCTTTGGCCGACCTGAAGAAGTACCTTACCTCGGCCCCAGTCCTCTCAACACCCCAACCAGGGGAAGAACTGTTCTTATACCTAGCAGTTTCAGAGCACGCAGTAAGTGCTGTGATCGTCCGAGAAGAGAAGGGAGAACAGAAGGCAGTATACTATGCAAGTAAAACCTTGGCCGATGCAGAAACAAGGTATTTACCACTGGAGAAATTAATGCTGGCCTTGGTAATGGCCTCAAAGAAGCTAAACCATTATTTTCAGGCTCACAAGATAGTGGTTCTGACAGAACACCCACTCAAATCCTTGCTGCAACAGGGAGACTTAACTGGAAGAATAGCAAGATGGGCCGTAGTATTGGGCCAATATGACCTGGAGTTCAGGCCAAGAACGGCAATTAAGGGCCAAGTCTTGGCCGACTTCGTGGCTGAGTTCTCGCCAGAATACATCGAACATCGGGCTCCGTTGAGCCGAGATGAACGATGTCCAGACAAGGAAGGAGAAGCCCAGCCAAAGGGTAAGGAACCGAGGAAGGAAAAGCTCGCAAAGATCTACATCGGCGACTCCTTTCAACTTTTTGTTGATGGGAGCTCAAACCGCAGGTGCAGGCGAGAGTAGTGTTAATTTCCGATGGGGAGATCTCGAGCGATCCTATTCGACTAGGGTCCAAAGCCTCGAACAATGAGGCAGAGTATGAAGCATTAATTCTCGGCCGAAGCAGATGGCAGAGGCGATGAGGTAATAGTTTTTGTGACTCACAACTCATAGTGAATCAAACTACAGAGAGTTTGTTGCCCGAGATGAAAGGATGTCAAGATATGCAAAAGAAGTCATCAGCCGCGCAGACATGTTTCAAAACCGCCGACTTCTTGAGTTAGCCGAGATGATAACAACCACGCCGACGTTGGCCAATCTAGCAAGCTCAATGCAAACCGAAAGACGAGGACAATCATGGTGGATTACCTATCAAACCCGAAAGATAGAGACACCACACAATGCAAGAAGCATTATGTGTGGACATGGGACTAAGCTGGATGGATGCAATTGTTGCATTCCTGAAAGAGGGTAAACTGCCAGAAGATCGAAAGGAAGCACACAAGGTCGATCAAGTCGGCAAGATTCGATCGACAGCCAGGCGACATCTGCATGTAAGATCCTTCACTAGACCCCTTTTAAGGTGTGTACACCCACTCCAGGTTGAAGACTTTTTGTATGAAATTCATGAAGGAGTTTGTGGAAGCCACGCAGGGGGCAGATCGTTAGCTCACAGGGCCATTACCCAGGGGTATTGGTGGCCCTATATGCAAAAAGATGCAGAAACCTATGTGAAGAAGTGTGAACAATGCCAGAGGTTTGCACCACTGATACATCATGGCGACTGAACCCTGCTTTCCAAATTTCTGGCCGTTTGCCCAATGGGGCATGGATCTTGTTGGAAAATTGCCCCAAGCAACTGGGCAACGGAAGTACCTACTGGTAGCTACAGACTACTTCACAAAATGGATAGAAGCAGAGCCTCTTGCCAAAATCCGAGATGTGGATGTGAAGAACTTCATCTGGAAAAGCATCATCACCAGATTTGGGATTCCAAGAGCAATCGTGGCCGACAACGGAACACAGTTTGACAGCAAACTCATCAAGAATTTTTGCGCCAAGTTCAAGATAAAGAATTATTTTTCAACACCAAGCTTTCCCCAAAGTAATGGGCAAGCCGAAGCATCAAACAAAGTCATTGTAGATGGAATAAAGAAGAGGCAGCAGGCAGCAAAAGGAAAGTGGGTAGACGAATTGCCCAACGTGCTCTGGGCATATCACACTACGCCGAGAAGATCAACAGGGGAATCCCCCTTTGCCATGGCTTATGGCACAGAAGCAGTCATTCCATTGGAGATCGGCATCGTGGATCGTAACGCAGGGAGTTGAGAACGGGTCTAATGATGTGCTCTTAGCCCGAGATCTGGACCTACTAGAAGAAAGAAGAGAGAAAGCTGCAATCCAGCTTGCAGCATACCAGCAACAGCTTGCCAAAGCTTACACCAAGAAGGTCAATCCAAGGGATTTTCAAGTCAACGACCTAGTCTTGAGAAAAGTCGTCGGCAATAAGAAGGATCCCAGAGAGGGCAAGCTTGGCCCAAACTGGGAAGGCCCCTACAGAATCACCTCGGTGTTAGGGAATGGGGCATATCGGCTCGAAGATAATGAGGGCAAAGCGTTGCCTAGACCATGGAACACTTGTAATCTAAAGTTTTTCTATCATTAGATGTTCTCTGATTTTTTGCTGATATGATAAATAAAACCTTAGCAGAATTTTTTTGAACTTATACAACTTGGCATGATGTTGTTTTTTGAACAATGAGAACCCAAGAGGAACTTAGGTTCACATTGGGGGCAGAGAGAAGACATTAGTAATGCTTAGCCGAAGTAAAGCCTAGATTATGTTTAAATTCCTTATCTTTACTTGTTGAAATTTGTAGCAATTTACAAGTCAAAGTTAAGCTGAGATAAATTCCTTATCTTTACTTGTTGAAATTTGTAGCAATTTACAAGTCAAAGTTAAGCTGAGATAAATTCCTTATCTTTACTTATTGAAATTTGTAGCAATTTACAAGTCAAAGTTAAGTTGAGATAAATTCCTTATCTTTACTTGTTGAAATTTGTAGCAATTTACAAGTCAAAGTTAAGCTGAGATAAATTCCTTATCTTTACTTGTTGAAATTTTTAGCAATTTACAAGTCAAAGTTAAGCTGAGATAAATTCCTTATCTTTACTTGTTGAAATTTGTAGCAATTTACAAGTCAAAGTTAAGCCGAGATAAACTCCTTATCTTTACTTGTTGAAATTTGTAGCAATTTACAAGTTAAAGTTAAGCTAATATGATTGTTGTCTTCACTTGTTGAAATTTGTAGCAATTTACAAGATGAAGATTAATTGAATAGTGTATGTTTATACTTGTTGAAATTTATGAAAGAATGCAGATGCCTCTTGTCAAGTGAAATTTGCAGGTGTAATGCCCGAGGTATGTTAACCCAAGGAGATTGTGCAAAGAAGGAAGAATCTGGAAATCATTCTAAGTATAGAATCATTCAGAAGCAGTAAGAAGAGTTAAAAGTCTGAAGCATTCAAGAACAAACAGTTGCATAAAAGATTGTTTGCAAGCAGCAGAGAGGCACATCGGCCACAAAAAGAACAGTTTACAAAGAAAAGAAACAAAGAACAAAAAAGCAACAAAATACAAAAGACATTCAAGTTGTTTCAGCTTCAGGAGTTGGTTGGGCTGAGACCTCGGAGGGCCCTTGAGGAACAACTTCAGCATTTTCTCCTGCCACAACCTCAGTCCGCCCTTCCACCACAACTTCAGCTTCTTTGTTTTCTGAAACCTCGGCTTGTTTGTCTCATGACTTCAAAGATCAATCTCGGCCAAGGTCTCATCAACACTTCTCCCCACTAAAAGAAGGTCAGAAGATAAGGTGCCGAAGTCTGCCTTTTTGGGAGCAGCTTCAACCTCTTCATCTCCAGTCAGGTCGATCTTGGGAGGAGATTTGGTCTTCCTCACCAAGGCTTCATCTTCATCTTCACCTTCGTTTTCAACGTCTGCTTCAGATTCATCTTCAGTTTGGCTTGGAGATGGAGGAAGAGGGCAAGGAAGACGCAGGGCCTCGGTCTTGCGCCATGGCGAGTCGACTGGAAGATCAAGCTTTTTGGCCAAAGCATTCCAACCTAGGACGAATCCTTTGTTGCATGCTTTCTTGACTGCTTATAATCTTGACAATGTCGGCCATGCCTAGATCAGAGGCAAAGATCAACGGCTTTCTTGGTGGCCAGAGCATCTCTGAGCTCTTTCTCGGCCTCAGCCCTCTTCGCATCGGCTTCCTTTCTTTCGGCCTCGGCAACTTTTTTTACGTTCACAGCAGCCTCAGCTTTTTGAAGAGCAAGTGATTGGGCCTTTGTAGCTTCTGCAGCCTGATCTTCCAGCCTTTTCATTTTTAGTTCGTTGGTCTCTGCTTTTGTTTATGGATAAGAGAACTCCTTCTCCATGCCAGCCAGCTTCCTCCCAGTTTCAAATGCCATCATGGAGAAGCTATGAGCATGTTGGATAGCCTGGAAGAATACAAGGCAAAAGTTAGTACAAGAAATTTCAGAATTCTACAAGTATGGAAGATGATTAAGAACAAAAAGACTTACTTGACTGAAAGGTGTGCATCATATGGACATAGTTCTCATAACCAGACATTTGTTCATTTTTCTCCATGTCGCCCTCAAGAAGGACGGCAGTGCTGAGTGCCACGCCGATCTGGGCATCGGTTGCACTTTCATTTGCATACACTGGCCGGTCTTCAAGAGTGACTTTGGGTTCCCAGGGGATCTTGGGACCCTTGGACCTCGAAGACGTCCCAGCAGATGATTTATGTTTCTTTGCTGCAGTGGACTTTGGTGGTTGGGCCTCTGCAGGCCTCTTAGAAGGAGCCGAGGTGGTCTTCTCGGTCAATTTGGAGATTGGCAGGGCATCTTCAGCCTCTGCATCAACGTCAGTAACCTTGGCCTTTGGTTGGGCCTTTTTAACTCTTTTCTGCTTCTGTGGAGGCACCGATTGAGCTGGCTCATCCTCCATGTCATCTGGCAGGTCGGCCAAGAGGTTCAGCACCGTCTTCCTTGGTTTCTCCATCTCGGCGGTTTTTACTAAACGTCGGCGACACTTCTTTTCTTGGATTGGGACAGAGGGTGGTGCCGAGGTCGAAGGTTGGTCGGCAGGTTCAGAGGTAGAAGCAGCTTGTTCTGTGGAAGCGGTTGATGGGGAGGCACTCTTTTTCTTCTTTCTTGGGACGTCGGCCAATTTTGAGGTGTAATTGGGGACGAAGTTCAGCACCAAAGGAGCCTTGCGCTTTTCAAGCGGAAGATCCAAGAGCTTCTTCTGATCTTTCCCAAGATAAAAGGACCGGCGGAAGTTCTTAGGTGGCTGGCGAACGTCTGCAAAACAGAACAAAACATGAGAAACAGATAAAATTTTTGAAAGACATGCAAAATTTTTGAAGAAAGCAATAGCTAGCTTGACGTTGGGCTCTACCCTTGCCCTCTCGACAGGTGTGTGGAAGGGGAAAGAGATGAACTTCTTCATCTGGCCGAATTCCCGCCTGTTTAAGCGATCAAGTAATCGCCCCAGCCTTTGTTGGAGTCGGGAAGGTCGGCTACTATTTTGTAGGCAGTGGACCTCGGTTTAAGATAGTATACAAAACCTTTTTCCTTATGGTCAAGGCCACACATGGTATAACAGTACTGGATGTCGGCAAGAGTGATTCTAACACCCTCCTGCCTAGCTAAGGCTATTATTCCAATAAGTGTCCTAAAGGCGTTTATGGAGAGTTGCATGGGGTTAAGGGAATAGTAGTGAAGGACTTCACGGAAGAGGGGATCAAGGGGGAACCTAAGTCCACACTGGACGAAGGCTACTATGGGGAAGGGCATTTTATCACCATCAGGCATAATAGAGTCCTCTTCCTCAGCTAGTCTAAGGTGGACATCCTCTGGTATGGAAAATTCTTGCCTAAAGTTTTGAAGCTTGGTTGGGGTGTTCACCCTGTCTCTCTACACACCCATGGTCCTGATAAAGATAAGCGTTTGGCTACAGAAACTGAGGATTCCTAAAAGGTTTTAAGGACCTCGGCTAAAACCTAGGTACTGATTGTTTCAGTTTTTCCTAGAGATTGATGGTTCAACAACAAATCCCAAACCTAAATCTACGAGTAAATGAAAATGGAAGGCAGAAAATCTGGAAAAACAGGAAAGTAATAAGAAATCTTAGAAACAGGCAAGAACTGGGAAAAGAAGGGAACGGTGGCTTACCAGAAAAAGGTGAGGCCGGGATGAAGCTTCGCCGAGGTCAGTTAATGGATGCAACAGTAGCAAGAGCTTCAGAGCTTAGCAAAAATGGCAGATGGAGGCAGTAACAGGGCTTCGGGCAAGTATAATGGCAGAATTGAAAGGAAAAAAGTTTTAAAGAGAAAGAAAGCAAAATGTAAAAGTGAAGCGAAAGAGAGAGAGACAAACGTTTTTGTCAAAAGTGAAGCGGCGGCAAAACAAGGCAATAATTGTGCCTAGGGTAACGACGCTACGACGGCGCATAGCAGAAAAGACGCCTTAAGCGTCGCCAAAGACGGACCAATAAGGGAAAAACGCGTCGGTAAGACGATTGAAAAATGGTGCATGACAGCTCATGCGCACAGTAAGGAAATTGATTTGAATTTGAAGAGGACATGCCGTCCTGGAATGAATGATCTCGGCTAGAAAGTTCTTAGGCCGGTGTACGAGAAAAAGTTCGAAGATAGGTTCCATCACCTCAGAATGCCGAGGTAATAGAACCTAGGGGGCAGTTGTGGGGATATATTTTCTGAGTACCAGCACGTGGCCAAGGTGACGCCGATGTGTCAGCCGAGGTGCCACGTGTCCTGATTGATATGCCGAGGTAATCTCGGTTAGGCCGAGGTTATCTCCGAAGATATCGGAATCCGAGATAAGCGGATCGGGGACAAGAGTCCTAGATTGCGAGAAGACTTCAGTTTGGGTAAAGGTAGAACTCTTAGGGAGCTTTATCCTGATCCCACTGGGAGTCCTAGATTAGCAGTAGTCCTAAGTCCATTAGGACCGGGTTCCTGTTGGGACTAGGATTGGATTGGCTATAAAAGAGAGGCACCCCCATGGGTCTAAGGTATGTTTTTACACTCAAGCTAGTGAAGTTAAGTACTTGATTATCTTTGAGAGATATACTGACTTGATCGTCGGAGTACCCCCGGGTGGAAGAACCACCGCCGGAGTCTTTTCTTTCTGTGCAGGTTACAGGGAGCCGTCTACTCTGCCTGTGTTCTACCGCTGAATCACTAAGGAGGGCAGTGTGATCGGAAATTCACTCACACAAAATAAATAGTACCGCAAAGCAAGTTTAGGAAAACCCATCTTCTTCGTATAAAACAAACAAAACCCTAGTGATGGATATGCATTCAATTCTAGAAAATGATCTCCAAATTAAATTTTGGCCCAAATCATATATGGGATTGTTGTAATTTATTTCTCTTGTGAATTTGGATTTTATATTTTGGATAAATTACAAATAAACTCCATGAGATTTGTATAAAATACATATTGCCTCTTGTGATTCTAAAAATTATATCTCATTTCTTCAAGTTTCTATTTGCATAATGAATGACTCTTTTTTATTAATAATCATCAAATCAATTAACTACTTTCAATGACATTAGAGATATATTTTAATTAATAATTCAGGTAATTTAATTGTTGTAGATGAGAGTACTTACCAATTTCATTTTTTTTAATATTAATTCTATTAAACGAAAATTCTAGCAAAGTGGGTATTTGTAATTTTCAAAACTACATAAGACAATTTTTATTTTAAGTAATTCTCAAGAATTGTGTTTGTAAGTTACCCTTACAATTTTAGTTATATTAATGGTGCTTTTTAATTTTTCATATTGTATCAATTTATTCTAATTGATAATATCCATTAAGCAATTTGTTGACAATCAAGGGCAAAGTCATTCATTCAAAAGGGAAAAATTAATTTCAAATTGGGTTTCAATCTCTCGAGAAATTCTATTTCCACACAGTTAATTATCTCAGTACACATTTTCTCTTAGTACACACACTTATTAATTTGATTATTAATTAATTTTTCTCAATTCACACACTAAAAGTTACAATTATACCATTCACTCATAATCATTGTACACGCACCTCTTAACTCTCCTTTCCACACACTTGTTGAGTGAGTCTGCTTCCAGATTTGTGGACTCATTGTAGATTTACATGAAGACCATTGAAGACCACAATGTGAAGTGAATTGAAACGAAGATAAAGTCTTCCATTGAAGACCCTGTTGAACTTCCATTAAAAACATCATTGAAAACCCTCTAAAATCTTGTTTAAGATGAAACATCTTTTCATTTTCTTATTGCATTTACTATTTCCAGATTTTTGTGCACTTCATTGCCATAAAACTCTCTTTTTTTTTAAATTTATTTTTGTTATTTATGTTTTTCGATTTGGGGATTTCGGCATTGGTTTTCTGAAATTATACATTTAATTCAAAACTTAACTTCCGAATAAAAGTGATTAGTTAACCAAATTTATTTCAAAAAATAAAAAAAACTTTCAGTGGTTGATGTCCGAATATAATGAAATATTTCGGCATTGGTTGTCTGACTGAAAACTGCGAAAGAAAAAAAAAAAGTTTTACACAAAAAAAAAAACCAATATTTTCATCACTAACAGAGTATAAGTCTAAAGATTAAAGCAATATGAGAGTTATTATAAGAGTATTACTTTGCAAGTAATAGAGGAAGATAGAATGTGTAGTAAGCAAAGTGACAATAATAGAAAAATTAGGGTCTAGTTTTTTTTTTTACTCAAAATGTGTATATTGAGATTATTTTTTATTTTTAAAAATTGTGTACAGAGAATATTTTCATATAATATTATGGGTGTTAGTGGATGTCCAATATGGTAATTTTATTTTAAGGTATAATTGCTATTAAAATAATATTTCATTAAGTATACATACTGAAGTAATTAGGAGTATGAAAATAAAATTTTCTTAATCTCTCAATCACTTTGAAGATAGTGAATTGACAATTCCACCAGCTGATTTCAATTAAATTTCTAAAGGGCAGTTATTAATTAAACTATAATGACACAATATGAAAGGCCATTTGTATAATTGATTTAATTATAAATTCAAACCAAATTGACACGAGTGATAAACTACAAAAACTAATATCGTAAATTTCCCCTAAATTCATATATAGAAGTTTTATTAAAAATAATATGATATTGATTTTTTATTTTTATTTTTAAATTTTTTTTAAATTATGAGCTATAATGGTGTGTGTTTTGGTTTAAAACGAAGGAATCACAAGAGATCAGAGTATTCTATATGACCATTTATAATACAAGTTATCTTTTTACATACTTGTACTATTAAGTTTTTTAGTAAATTACAAATACACCTTTAAAATTTGTTTAAAATACAGATTATTCTTGTGATTCTGTAATTACATCATGCCCCTTTATGTTTCTAATTGCATAACAAATGACTTATTTTATTAATAAATCATAAAGTTAATTAACTGTTTTTAATGATATTAAAATATATTTTAATTAATAATTGAAGTAATTTTAATATTGTATATGAGAGTAGTTAGGAATTTCATTTATTCTATTAATTTTGTGAAATAAAATATTCTAATAAAGGGCATTTGTAATTTCTAAAATTACAAGAGGCAGTCCATATTTTAACTAAACCTTAGGAGTTGTACTTGTAATTTACCCAAAGTTTTTTTAGTTTTCTGTGATATGTTCATAATAATATAAGGATAATGCTATAAGAGTAGAATTTTTGTGTACATCATTTCTGCACATATTTATTTATTTATTTATTTTGAACGGGAGTTAAATCCACTAATGATAAGCCAAACCACACTTACAACGAATTCCATACCAACAAGATAGAGTTTACACTAAACAAAGGAAAAATGAGCAAACACTATAAGAAAAAACACTTTTGGCGACCACCTATTTTTTTTGGTCGCAAATAGTCCACTTTCTGCGATTAAAATTTAACTTTTGGCGACCACAATTTTTTGATCGCGAAAAATCACCTTTTGGCGATAAAAAAAAACAGTTGGTCACGGAAAGTATACTATTGGCGACCAAAGGCTTTTTTTGATCTCGAAAGATCACCTTTTGGCGACCAAAAAAAAAGTTGGTCATAGAAAGTATACCCTTTGGCGACCAAAAAAAAAGTTGCTCTCGGAAAGTATACTATTGGCGACCAAAGGCTTTTTTTATCGCAAAAGATCACCTTTTGGCGACCAAAAAAAAAAAGTTGGTCGCGGAAAGTATACTATTGGCGACCAAAGGCTTTTTTGGTCGCAGAAGATCACCTTTTGGCGACAAAAAAAAAAAGTTGGTCGCGGAAAGTATACTATTGGCGACCAAAGGCTTTTTTTGGTCACGGAAGATTACCCTTTGGCGACCAAAAAAAAAAGTTGTTCGCGGAAAGTTATGGCGTGTTAAATTTTAAAAAAAATGATACTATTGTAATTACATGTTATTTTTTTGTTTAGGCATTAAAAGTTTTATAAAATAATATATAACCCAATTTTTATGGGTTATATATATGTTTTGCCAAATATGAACAAGAAGCATGTTAGTGGCAGAGCGGATTGGGTGCATGGTGACTCCTTGGTCACGGGTTCGAGTCCCAGGTAGCACAAAAGAATTAATTTTTTTGGATAACGGCGCTGACTTTTGGTGACCAATTTATCTTTGGTCGCTAAAAGTTTACTTTTAGCTAATATAAATTGAACTTTCCGCGACCAAAAAAGTTGGTCGCGAATGGTCACTTTTAGCGACCAAAGGCTTTTTTGGTCGCAGAAAACTATCTGTGACGAGGCTTTGGCGACCAACTCGCGACCAACATATTTTGGTCGCGAAAAGGTTTTAGCGACCAAATATGGTACTTTTCGCGACCAAAATGTTGGTCACGAAAAGTATTTTTTCTTGTAGTGAAAGAGGCACTTAGGTAGAGCTAAAATAGTATCAAAGACACGATCCTACAAAATCCTAACTCGTACTGCAATGCAGAAGAGATCATAAGAGATCAACGCTAGGGCTAGTCAGAGATACCACAATAACTTCCACCCCAAAGAGGTAAGCCACCAATATTGCACTAATGGAGTCCAAACAAACAAAAAAACAGAACAAAGACAGAAACAAAAGCAAAAAAGCAAATCAAAACATAGATCTGGGAAGGAAGAAACCAGATCTAGTGAAGGATGGGATGCGGCGTGGCGGTGGTGTCTGTAGTGAGAAGCATCGATGGGCATCGATGGGCATTAAATCCGATTGCGGTGTGGTGGCGACGGCAAAAAACAATGAGACGCGGCGGAGAGGCGACAGATCTAGTTTCGGCGGAGTGGGGAGAGGAGGAGAAAACTCAAAAACTTTCACCCTAGAAAGAAGAAGCACCTCACAGGGAGGGAGAGATAGGGAAGGATGATCTCCCAAGACTTATTTTGCAAAAAGAATAAGAAAAATGGAAGGAGGAGATATGGGAGAGAGGTGGCCGGAAAGAGGCCGGAGCCCCCCTTTCTCTCCCAAACGGCGCACTACTGTTTATTTGGTAGAGAAAAGTTTTAGAAAGAGAAAGAGAGAGGAGTCCATTTCCGCACAGAATGTTTTGAACTTTTATGATCACTTTATTTCAGGCCAATACATAGTTATAAAAATTTCAATGTCATATTGTTCTAAATAAATTTTATATATACAAATTTTGTTTATAGTCGGGAGGGTGGTATATAAAACATATAGGGTGAGAATTTTTAACATGTCATAAATCTTATATGAAATTAGTGTGTCAGGGTTGATCGTTTTTCCACATATACCATATTATGGTAAGACACAATTACAATAAATAAAAATGTTGAGTTAGCGTCAAACTCATATAATACGAAATTAAGAAAGATGATCCGTTCCATAGACAATTAGTTACTCAATTTTAAGTTTATATCATGATATTTAAACCCCCCTGTAACCTCATCCGATTACATAAATAAATAAATAAAATATATATGTAAAATAAAATGTGCCGCTTAATATAATTTTTATTTTTTTTTTATTTTGTTTCTATTTGAGATAATTATATTTTTTTTATTACTACTTTGGAGTCAATCTAGCAAACAAATAAATAATAATGTTTTACTTCTTGAAATTGAAGAAATGAAATTGAGTTGAAATTAAACATTTTCATGGATAATTTTATATTACTTGATATTAGTTTCATAATATTTGACTTGTGGGCGGAAAAACTTAAATATTTTCATATATTTTCTATTTTTAATTGTGAAAATATTTTAACACGAGACTTCAGTACCACAAGAATCGAATACTAATTCAAGAGTTGGAAGCAAGATTATGTAAAGCTCTACTGTTGGCATCAGTGTGGTAAGTGTAGAGGAATTAAAGTCTGAGTGCTCTTGTAGGTTATAAGCTTTTGTAGAGCTAGTCTTTGGGTGACAACAAACGTTGGTTTAAGCTAGTGTTGGTTTCTCACCAATATTATGCTTTGTTTCTTATTTTTCTTTTTTCTTTTTCATCCTTATTGATGTAATCTCATATGTAATGCATGTTTTCTTCATTAATAAAGATTTTCTTTATTGATCAAAAAAAAAAAAAAAAAAATCGAATACTAATTCAAATGACACAACTTAATATATATATATATATATAATTGAATTTATGTCGAGAGAATAACAATACGAACTTGAGAAGCGACCCCTAATAAAAGGTGGGGTGAGGAAAATATAAAACTTTCTTCTTTTCTTGGATTCCACGTGACACCACTATTTGACATGCACCATGCTATCATCTTTCTTGTAGGGACTCAATTAGATTGAAAGAAAACACCTAAAATGATCACTGGTGAGGTTCAGACAAATTTCACAACATCAAAGAGCTTGTCAACCCCAGAGTAGGAATCCATCTTATTCACAAACAAAAGCAAACAAAACTTCCCTCATGTATAGGCATTGAATTTTTGGTGTACTTGTCTCACAAATGGCTGTGTTTCAATTCATTCGGAAGCTAATTCATGAGAAATCTTACTCTCATGTCTTTTAGGGTTTAGCAGTGAAAGACAGATGATGATTTTCATGTAACTTTCTTGTTTCCTCTCCAATGTCTCTTCCCATACCTACTTGATGAAACCCTCTCAAATGTTTTGTGATACAGTGTCACATGGCATGAGCCCCCACCTGGCTAGACTGCAACGTACGAGCTGAAAATTGACATTTTTATATTCTCAAGGCTTGGACATGTTAGGCGAGCTTGCCATTCACTTTACCAACCATGGTAGATGCAACTTGACCCTACTAATTATTAATCACATGCATGACATGGTTAAAACTTTATCAATTTTGTTATATTACTCATATTTATAATAAAGAGTTTATTGGTGACTTCACGAATTAGCCGTTAAAAAATTGATTAAAAAAGTCATTGAAAAGATAAGTAGAACATGTGGACAAATAAGTGGATAAGTGAATACGATGTCGATGGTAGATAAATAGACACGTAGACAGATAAGTAGATGCCTAGATAGATAAAGGTATTATGATTTTTCAAATTATTATTATTCTTAGGGACAAATAAATAAATAAATAAATATAGCTTAGGACCCGTTGTACCAAAAGTTTGAAAATTGGACTTTGGACCCAAGCACCCTAGAGTGTTTATTGTGGGAGCCGAATAAGTAGAAGAGTCGGAAGATGCGTATCCCAGAAATCAAATACTATTCGGCTTCATATTGCGTGACTAGGACGCCGAATACGTTAGGAAAGCCGAATAGACGGAGGTCAATAGCTCCGAATAAATAAAAGGGGAATGGGATAAAAGTAGGCTCAGGCCCCGAGGCCCAGAAAGCAAGTATAAATACAAGAACCACAGATTTAAAAAGGTATGCAAGAATCACTTCACTGAACTTAGTAAACAAGCTATCCTGAGTGTCTGAACTAACTTGTCTGTTAGAGTGCTAATTCCGGCACCCCCGACCGGAGTGTTTGCATCTTTTTAGGTGACTAGCTGAGGATCACTAGCGTCTCCCAAGATCTTAAGAGTATTTCCAAACCACTTCTCCACAATTGCCACCGTCTGTCGGAATACTCAAATACATCCATGGCAGGCATGACTGAAGATCCTCTGATAGCCACTGACGAGACCGCACAGAGAGGTGACCTCATTCCAGCAAACTCGCTTGGACCAAAAACCATCGCAACAAGACTTGCCTTGGACCTCTGCTCATCTTCAAACCCAATGCAAAAGACAATACAAGCGACCATGGCACAAGCTAGGCAAACCAAACAGAGGTTGGACAACATCATCGCTAAGAACGAACGCCTTCGTCACGATCTGGCCTCGGAAATAGCAAAATCCAAACAAACGGTGCGCCAGGCTTTTGAGTGACCCCCGAAGGCAGATGATCGACGATCTTGGGCCCGACAGCAAGAAACTAACGGTCGCTATGCCTCAACAGGTCATCTTGAGGAGTTGGCAAAGGACGAACGTCTCCACCAATGCGTCTAGAGGAGTGCGGTCGAAACACCTGCCCTTCTAAAGGATGCATTTCCTCTTGACACCGTCCACATAATATATAGCCTGCCAGCAGCCCCGGCCGTGCATGCGATCCAATCACATCCAGGCCCCCAACAGCAACTCACGCCAGCAAAGCGGCCCCGAGAAACGCCAAATATCACCTTTGACGATTCTGATTTCATCGGTGTAACACTCCCTCACATCGATCCGTTGGTTGTTGAGCTGCGCGTAAACCGATTCACCGTCAAACGCGTTCTTATCGACCACGGCAGTACCTTAGAGGTTATGTATTATAAAACCTTCACCAAACTTGGATTCAATAAGTCAGACTTGACTCTGGCTCCTTATCCACTATTCGGCTTCAATGCCACTCCAGAATACCCATTGGGAAAGATAAGCTTACCCGTTCGAGCAGGTTCCAGAATGGTGGACGTGGAATTCTTGGTCGTCAGGCTACCATCGCCGTACAATCTCATCATGGGGTGATCATGGTTGCATACCTTGCAGGCCGTCCCAAGTACATATCATCAACTGCTACATTTCCCAACAGAACACGACATTGAGCAAATTCGCGGATCCCAGAAATCGGCACAAGCATGTTATCTCCTTGCCGCCAAAACGCCAAAGGAACTGCAAGTAAACTCCATTGAGGTGCCGAATCGGGAGATCCTGGATGACGTTGGGCGGTATCCAAATGAGAAGGCCACGAAAGATTTAGACCGATTTGACATTGATGGAAGCCCAGAAAAGTTCTTCATGATCGGAGCCTCTTTGAATTAGGCCGACAGGCAGCAGCTGATCTCATTCTTGCTCAACAACCTTGACGTCTTTGCGTGGACTCCGTACAAAATGCTGGGAATAGACCCGCCAGTTTCACAGTACTATCTGAATGTCGATCCGAAATGTAAGCCGATCATTCAGAAAGGCCCACGGTCAGCCGTGGAGCACACTGCCGCCGTTGTTGTGGAGATAGACAGACTACTTGACACTGGGGCAATTACAGAAGTCACTTACCCTACGTGGCTCTCCAATACAGTGGTGGTGAAGAAGAAAAATGGGACTTGGCGAGTGTGCATCGACTTCACGGATCTGAACAAAGCTTGCCCCAAAGATTGTTTTCCTCTACCCAGAATCGACCAGCTTGTCGATGCAACGGCACGTCATCACCTCATGAGCTTCCTCGATGCTTACAGAGGCTACCATCAAATCGCCATGCATCCAGATGACCAGGACAAAACTGCCTTCCTCACCCCAAGAGGAACTTATTGCTACAAAGTTATGCCCTTTGGGCTGAAGAATGTAGGGGCAACCTACTACAGACTGGTCACCGCCATGTTCAAAAAGCAATTAGGCCACACTATGGAAGTATACATCGACGATATGGTGGTCAAGTCCAAAGAAGAATAGAATCATATAGCCGATCTAGAAAAGACATTTAACATCTTATGCAAATACAGAATGAAACTGAACGCTTCCAAGTGTGCGTTCGAAATCGGCTCTGGCAAATTCCTAGGTTATATCGTTAATCACCGAGGAATCGAAGCCAACCCGAGGCAAGTCACAGCAATCTTGGAACTCGGCTCCCCCCGTTTAGTAAAAGAAGTCCAAAAGTTGATGGGGATGGCCGCTGCACTCAATAGGTTCATCAGCCGGTCTACAGATCGCTGCCGACAATTCTTCCAGACACTATGGCAGAGTAAGGCTTTTGAATGGTCCGCCGAATACGAATCAGCCTTCAACAGACTCAAGACCTACCTCCGCTCAATACCTCTTTTGACAACACCCGCTGCTGGTGACCCGCTCATCCTATATCTGGCAGTTTCCGATAGGGCCGTCAGCACCGTACTGTTAAAAGAGGAGGAGGGGGAGCAACGACTAGTTTATTATGTGAGCAAGGCAATGGTTGACGCCGAAACACGCTACCTTCCATTGGAAAAACTCATCTCAACCCTAGTCATGGCAGCAAGAAAACTGATGCATTACTTCCAGGGACATAGCATTGGGGTGCTAACAGATTATCCCCTCCGATCAGTACTACGGAGTGCAGAAGCATCAGGACGTGTTTCAAAATAGGCTCTTGAACTCGGCCAATACGACATTCAGGTTTTACCTAAAACTGCAATCAAGGGGCAGGTGCTGGCCGACTTTGTTGCCGAATTCACCAGCGAGCTTGCCAACCTCAAACCTGATGAAGTTCAACCAAAGGCTGAAGTTCTACCAAAGCCGAACTGGAGAATTTATGTTGGGATATTTGGCAATTATACTATGATGGATCGTCTAACCAAAAGGGCAGTGGCGCCGGAGTTGTAATCATGTCTCCAGACGGCGCAGTAATTGAGCAGGCCGTCAAGCTTGGCTTTGAAGCATCAAATAAAGAAACCGAATACGAAGCCCTTCTAGCCGGTCTGCGGAATGCGCACCTTCTCGGCGCTCGGCGTCTGCTTGTGTTTTGTGATTCAAAATTGGTAATCAATCAGCTAAAGGGGGAGTATGCGACAAGAAACGACCGTATGGCAGCCTACATGAAAACGGCCAATTCCTTGCTGGCAAAATTTGACCATCACGAACTAAACCAAATAACACGCGACCAGAACACACACACGGATGCCTTAGCGTGCCTAGCCTCCGCCATCAATTCTGAGATCAAACGGACCATCGAAGTAGGTTTCGTCCCGGAGCCGAGTATTGGCCCTTCGGAGGAAATCCATATCAACGTTATAGAATCCGCACCAAGCTGGATGGACCCCATTGCTGCATTCCTCTCTTCTGAACACCTCCCAGTGGACAAAAAAGAAGCACACAAGCCGCGAAACAAAGCCCTGCGATACTATCTGGATCTGCAAGGAGGGCTTTACTAAAAGTCCCTCTCTGGTCCATATTTGGAATGTGTGCACCCCGACAAAGTGGAGGAGCTTCTGACAGAGATACAAGAGGGCAGTTGTGGTGCCCATTCTGGCAGACGCTCCCTGGTCCATCGAGCTATAACACAGTGATACTATTGGCTGACAATGAGAGCTAACGTGAAGAGTTATGTAAAAAAATGCAAACAGTGCCAAAAGTTCTCCCTATTAACCCATCTGTCTGCCGAAGGGTTGAACTCTATCACCAGTCCCTAGTCGTTTGCTCAGTGGGGACGTGATATCATAGGACCATTGCCCAGGGCCCCAGGGAACAAGCGATTCTTAATCGTCGCGACAGACTACTTCACAAAATAGGTCGAAGCGAAGGCTTTAACACATATACGAGATGCCGGCATTAAACGCTTTGTATAGAGAAACATCATAACATGATTCGGCATTCCAAGAGCTCTCATCTCAGACAATGGCACCCAGTTCGATTATGGCGTATATCGAGAGTTATGCAGCAAATATGGCATTCGGCCTTACTTCTCGACACCGGCCTACCCCCAAAGCAATGGTCAAGCCGAAGCCTCTAACAAATCCATCTTGGACGGCATCAAAAAGAGGCTGGAAAAAGCTAAAGGCAAATGGGTTGAAGAATTGCCGAGTGTATTGTGGGCTCATCGTACTACGCCGAGGAGATCCACTGGAGAAACGCCGTTTGCTCTATGCTTTGGAACCCAAGCAATGTTACCCCTAGAAATTGGCCTCCCAACTCTGAAATCGCAAGTTTTTGATATGGG
This sequence comes from Camellia lanceoleosa, assembly GCA_025200525.1. NCBI lineage: Eukaryota > Viridiplantae > Streptophyta > Magnoliopsida > Ericales > Theaceae > Camellia > Camellia lanceoleosa. The sequence continues at coordinate 172,923,880 of CM045759.1, read as the reverse complement.
CCGAAACAACATGATGCTTGCCTTGGATCTGATTCTAATCGAAGAACGAAGAGACCGCACCCTGGCATCCATGGCACGGTATCAGCAGCAGCTCGCCAAGTCGTATAATCAGCAAGTTCAGTTGCGCCGATACATGCCAGGAGAGTTTGTCCTAAAGAATGTACTTCCAGTCGACTGGAGACCGGTCGATGGAAAATTGGGTCCAAACTGGGACGACCCCTATCAGATAGAATCCATCGCAGGAACAGGGGCATATCGGCTCTCAGACATATCAAGAAGAAGCCTGCCACGGCCTTGGAATTCAACACATTTACGTAAATTCTATCATTGACCCGACTTGTGGGCTTGATACTTGTACATGTTCCATCTTTCCAATACAAAGTTTCTCGTTTTCTCAAGCCCGCTCCCAAGCCTTGATTAATAAGGGCCGATTAAGCCTTCCAGGGCCAAAATAAAGCCTCTGGATTCGGAGCCGCTTTTGGTGCAGGACACCTTAGGGCCGATTAAGACTCCGGATTCGGAGCGCCCTTCGTGGATATCACGATTGGCCAAATAAAGCCTCCTGATTTGGAGCCCTTTTTGGTGCAGGACACCTTAGGGCCGATTAAAACTCCGGATTCGGAGCGCCCTTCGTGGATATCACGATTGGCCAAAATAGTCTCCGGATTTGGAGCCCCTTTTGGTGCACGACACCTTAGGGCCGATTAAGACTTCGAATTCGGAGCGCCCTTCGTAGATATCACGATTGGCCAAAATAGTCTCCGGATTCGGAGCCCCTTTTGGTGCACGACACCTTAGGGCCGATTATCACTCCGAATTTGGAGCGCCCTTCGTGGATATCACGATTGGCCAAATAAAGCCTCCGGATTCGGAGCCCTTTTTGGTGCACGACACCACAGGGCCGATTAAGACTCCGGATTTAGAGCGCCCTTCGTGGATATCGTGATTCGCCAAATAAAGCCTCCGGATTCGAAGCCCCTTTTGGTGCACGACACCTTAGGGCCGATTAAGACTCCAGATTCGGAGCGCTCTTCATGGATATCACGATTGGCCAAATAAAGCCTCCAGATTCGGAGCCCCTTTTGGTGCACAACACCTTAGGGCCGATTAAGACTCCGGATTCGGAGCGCCCTTCTTGGATATCACGATTGGCTAAATAAAGCCTCCAGATTCGGAGCCCCTTTTGGTGCATGACACCTTAGGGCCGACTAAGACTCCGGATTCGGAGCGCCCTTCGTGGATACCACGATTGGCCAAAATAGTCCTCGGATTCGGAGCCCCTTTTGGCACATAACACCTTAGAGCCGATTAAGGCTCCAAATTCGGAGCACCCTTCATGGATATCACGATTGGCCTTTTTGAGAGATGCATTCGGACCACTTCATTGGCCGAATAAATATTCACTGAGAATCGTTCTTAATTCAAGCCGGCCAATGCATGTTTAAACATTTACACCACGCAACACAAAACTTGCCAGTAAGTTGAAATAATACGATTAATTAAGAACATAACATTTCAAGACCAAATACAAATGTTGAAAATAAAAGAAATTCTATTTATTCGACGCGAAGTCTATTCATTCAGCACCCTCATCGTCGCTCTTCTCAATTTCGAAATCGGAATAAGGAAAGTAGTGGCGATGATACAGGGGCGAGGCCAAATCAATGCCCACGGCTTCGAGAGCTTCCTCGGTTTGAAAGGCCTTGATCCAGCCGTGCTTGAATCCATGATTTTCACATCGGCAGACCTCCTCGGCAAGGTCCTGTTTGGTCTTCTCTATCCCGACCTTTAGGTCGTCCTGAAATCCCTTTTCATAACCCGAGGTCCGTTGGGTCACTCTCTCCGCAACAACCAATTTAGATTCACCGGCCGCCACTGATGCGCTCGTTTGAACATTCTTCAGCTCCCGAAGCTCACACTTAGCCTTTTCCGCGCGAATCTCCAGATTGCAATTCCTTTCGTCCTTTTTCTTGCTCTCACGTCGCGCTTCCTGCAGAAGCATGCCGACTTCGTAAGCAGTACATAGTCCTTTCACGGCCCCATGTATGCCATCTCGAAATACCTCGAAATCTCGACGTCCGACCATCGATTGTTGGACTTCCGGCGGGAATATCTGTCGAGTGAACTTGACTGCCACATCTGGGTCTTTAATGATAGAATCCGCCTCCGTCATTGGTCTATTCCTCACAGAAACCGCAAAACTCAACGGTCGTGGCGTCGCATCAGGCTCAATTTTCGGTCGCGGGCACGGAGAATTTCCCTGTTGTTGCTGTCCCTTTCGGGTGATTCGCTTCGATGACTAAGGGGTTGTGTTTCCCGATCCTGACGTTCTTCTTCCCGCACGCGTAGAGGCTCGCCATTTCACTCATTGTGGCGCTCGATTCGCCAATCTTCGTCCCTTCCAAGTTGCCTGAATGGAAATAAGTAGCGCCTCTGGCATGCACCCGCCCCATTTATCCTTCAATGTATGCAGCTCTCCCGAGGCAACGTCAGTAATCCCAAACGTCAACAGTCGGATGACAATTGTCCAGCCCACGAGCTGGGCCAGCTCGCGCCCTGGCTAAGGCCTGGCTAAGGCAAGGGCAGATTTATTAATTTGGTCGGCCATGTTTTCAAGCACAAGCACTGATCAATCTGTGCCTCAGCCAGCCCACGAGTTAGGCCTATTCGACTTCCCAAGCTCGCGCCCTAGCTAAGGCAAGGACAGATTTACTAATCTGGTCGACCATGTTTTCAAGCGCAAGCGCCGATCAATGTGTGCCTCAGCCAGCCCATGAGTTACGCCCATTTGGCTTCCCAAGCTCACGCCCTGGCTAAGGCAATAGTAGATTTATTAATCTGACCGGCCAAATACCTAAGCTAAGCAGCAGATCTAACCATAACCGAAAGCAATATCATTCATCAACAACATTTTCCTTAGCCAGTTGAGTACAACTCATGAAATTTTATATACTCAAGTTACTAAACAAAAAGCTACAAGCCCGCATAAAAATGCCTAGCAAAAAACTATGACTGTAGCAACAGATGAAAAATATAAAAATGCCTAGCAAAAAACTATGACTGTAGCAACAGATGAAAAATACTAAACTAAAAACTGTAAAAATACATTCGACATCCTAAAAACTATGTCAGCCGGCTGGATCAGCCATCGGAATCAGACTCCAATGGCTTAACATCCACTTGCTCATATGGTATTGGCATAATCAATGAAGTGTTAGCAGCAGCAAGGGCTTTGTGCCAGCCATGTTTGAATCTCCAATTTTCAAACTTGGGGACTTGGTCCACGTACTCGGCGAGTCCAGCATTTTTCCCAGCCTCAAATACTTTGGAAGACTCCGAGTCGACTACTTCCTTCGCCGCTTTCATTTCAACCAACTCAACCTCCAGTTTGGAGATCGCCTTCTGGGCCAATTTAAGCGCATCTTCGCTCGCGTCTACCTTCTTCTCGGCATCCGATCTTAATTGATCCGCACTACGAGCCTTCTCCATCTCGGCATCGGCCCTTGAGGCTTCCTTGTTCGCCGTCAAAGCTTCGACCTCGGCCCTTCTCCTCTGGCCTTCAACTTCCTCGCGTAAATGACCAATCTGTTTGACAGCGTTGCGATGGCGACTACCCATATCGGCTATCCATCCGACGGTCTGCAAAACAAGAATTTAAAACCATAACTTCAACAGTATTTGGATTAAGTGAAGCTAAGTTCGAATATGTACCAAAAGTGCCGATTGGGCAGCTAGTGCTGTTGCATTCAGATCCGTTTCCACTCGAAAAGCCTCATTGTCAGATGGTAACGACACGGACGTAGCCAAGCTAAATGCGACTTCTGGATCTTTAAGCGCCGAAGCATCAGAAGAAACCGGCATGTTTTTTATCATCAGCTGAATGACAAAAGGAACGATCATGTCCGATCCCTCTAATCGAGGACGTTTGCCACCATGTTCTTCTGAGCAGACTCAAACTCGGCAGGGCATTTCTCTGCCTCAACTTCTTGGCTGGCCTGGACGATCAAAGTAGATTCGGCATTCTGATTTTGTGCTGTCTCCACCTCAATAACGTGCAAGGACTCTGATTCGCTAACAGGCAGGGAGAATTGAGATTCGGTGGCGGGTGGTACTTCAGACGGAAGAGCCTCCGCTCCTCGCCGCGCGGCCAACCTTTCCGCATTCGCCTTCCTGGTAAGTTTTGTCAGGCTTAACCCGGCTATGTCTTCGGGGTCTGCGACAGGAAGATCCTCTAAGCCGTGAAAAACGCCGTCAAGTGAAAGATCCCCTCGGCCCGAAGTGGATAGGGGATCGGCCGAATTCAATACCTCGTCAGACTTGGTTTCGGACTGATCTGATTCGGCAACATTAGCTACATCCCGCTCCAAATCAGACCCTTCAAAACCAACCGGCCTCAAGTTTTTGAAGTCGGACAAAATAAGAGCGATAAGAGAATCTTCATCCTCCGGAACCGGGATATTTTCCGCCGCCGAAAAGGTCGTATATGTCGGCTCGTAACGAAGCAGAATGTGGGCCGCCCTCCCTTGTTTCTGAAAACTTCGACGGCCGAAATATTTGAACGCGACTTCGATATTCGAAAGAACGGCGTCGTCAGTTGAAGACAGAACTTTCTTCAAATTGCTCCCTGCGCAAGCCACGCCGTAACATTTCAAAGAAGAGGCTTTACAACAAAAACGAACAAATAACAAAAACGAGAAGGCAATCGGCCACCTGGCTCGCCCCTCCGTCTAGGAATAGGGTCGACGTGATCCTCCCCTTCGCCAAATTTCCAGTTACCCTGGACAACAACCATAACATCATCAACTCATTTTCCAGAACTGGAAAGCATAGTAGTCAGCTGATGGTCGATATCCTTGGCCCTAAGGAAGAAACGCCCGTGCCGACCAGAAGACTTAGCCAAGGCATAACAATGCCGAATGGCTGGAATGCCAAGGTTAATTCTTAGGCGACGGTTAAGCGCTATGACCTCCATTATGATTCTAAAGAAATTCACATTAGGTTGGGAAGGGATTAAACCCTAATGGCGAAGCACAGCCCTAAGAAACGAGTGAAGGGGGAAACGGACTCCACCCTTTGCAATTGACAAAAGAGGAAAGACAATCATGGTTTTGTCCTCCCTCTCCATATCAAGAGTGTCGTCTGCCACAAGCGACAGACAGACATCATCAGGAATGGAGAAATGGTGTTTAAAGCCACCAATTCGATCTGACGAGAGGAGGTCTTTTAAATGTTTCGCCATACCCTACAGTTTATGAGAATATGCCAAGGAAGGAATAAACCAGAAAGAGTCTTCGAAGCAAGGGAGGAGAGAACTTACAAAGGACGAAGAGGATATCGGAAAAGAAAGTTGCAGGGACGATTCAAAAGGCAATCCAGTGATGAGCATCATAAAATACATACTTGAAAAGGACGTCAAAATTTTAAATCGCAATAAATAGACACGTACGAGGGGGCGGGAAGTCAACACGACAACCGAAAGGGGTGCGCTTAGATATCCGCATGAGGATGAGGCCAACCGCCGAATTTTGGCTCTGACTTTTCGAAATTCAAAACCAAGCACTCCAGCCAACTGTCATCGGTGAAGTGATTGGGGGGCAATTGTGGGAGCCGAATAAGTAGAAGAGTCGGAAGATGCGTACCCCAGAAATCAGATACTATTCGGCTTCATATTGCGTGACTAGGACGCCGAATATGCTAGGAAAGCCGAATAGACGGAGGTCAGTAGCTCCGAATGAATAAAAGTGGAATGGGATAAAAGTAGGCTTAGGCCCCGAGGCCCAGAAAGCAAGTATAAATACAAGAACCACAGATTTAAAAAGGTATGTAAGAATCACTTCACTGAACTTAGTAAACAAGCTATCCTGAGTGTCTGAACTAACTTGTCTGTCGGAGTGCTAATTCCGGCACCCCCGACTAGGTGACTAGTTGAGGATCACTAGCGTCTCCCAGGATCTAAAGAGTATTTCCAAACCACTTCTTCACATTTATCATCACGTGTTATTATTGCAATTGTTTAAAATGTCACCCCACACTTTATTTTATTTTATTTTATTTTTTTAATACAATGATGAGATATGAGATGATAAATACTTTGTAATATACAATTTCTTATGTAAAAAGTCACACCACAAAATCTCACTCTAGGAAGCAAAGAGCTCAATGCTTGCCATAGATGTTCCAAAAATAAATAAATAAATAAATTTTGGAGAATTCCCTCCAGCCGAAACTTTGAACAAAAGGGTTTGGGCTGAGGCTCATCACATGTCTTATTTCGATAATCTGAATCATTTATTTTGTTAGGCATTTTGTGTATTTCATCTATAAAAAAAAAAAAAGGTTGATTCAATAACTATAACTTGTTCATTTTACTGTGTCTATCACTATAGAAATGGATGACAATTGTATTTTAAAATATGAGCCATACATTTTCTTGATGACAAAATAATAAATTGAACAAGTTACAATTATCGGATCAGCTTAATTTTTTTTTTTTTTGTACGAATGAAATATACAAAATGCTCCATCAAATATATAGTTCGGATCATCGAAATAGAACTCATGGTGTATTGTACAAATCAAAACAGTCTCCTCTAATTCAGATTTTGAACTGGAGACCTAAATCTTTCAATAACTGAAGTCAAAAGGGCAACTAAATATTGAAAGAGTAGCAATTGAGAGCCCGAATTCGGCTCTCCCGAATGCCCCGAAACCACGAAACGACGTCGTTTCGTGGTTGTAATTTTTTTTTTTTTTTTTTTCAGCAGAAGAAAAAGACGGAGAGAAGGAGGGGGGGAGGGGGGAGGGGGAAGGGGAGGGGGAGGGGAGGGAAGGAAGAGAAGGAGGGGGAGGGGAGGGAAGGGGGCCAACAAACTCGGGCCGAGGGCGGGCGAGGCGGGCGAGGCGAGAAGCAGAGGCGAGGCAGAGAGGCAGAGCTGCGACGAGCGACGAGCTGAAGCTACTGTGACGAGCGACGGCGGGCGACGATCGGGCGGCTGTGACAAGCGACGGCGAGCGACGATCGGCGACGATCTCCCTCTCCGATCTCTCTCTCTGCTCTCTTCTCTCTCCTTCTCTCTCTCTCTCTCTCGGGGCATTCGGGGTGGGGCTCATTCGGGCACCAAAACATTATTCACATTGAAAAAATAAATAAATAAAAATTTATAGTTACAAAAGAATAACTACATATACGCAATAGCTTGTCTACAAGTGGCTTTTAGATATTTTCAATGAATTTCACATTACTTTTCCAAAATTATTATATGTTATATTATTTTTGCTACAGTACAAAAAAAGTAAGGTAAATTATACTTTACCCCTTTATATTTGGCCACCTTTTCACTTTGACTCTTAAAATTTATTTATTTATTATTTTATTTTAGCCTTTCATGTTTCAAATTTTTTTCACTTTACTCCTAAAGTTAATTTATGTTCAAAATGAAACAAAAAATGATACAATGATAGTCAGGTGGTATAAAACTATTTTATTATATATAATTTATACTTGTAACATAAATTTAAATTTTAATATAATAAAATATTTTTTATATTACGTGACAATTTTTTAGCATTTTCTATCTAATTTTAAACAGAAATTAGCTTTAAAAATAAAGTGAAAAAAACTTAAAATATGAAGAGTTAAAGTAGAAAAAAATAAACTTTAATAGTCAATGTAAAAAAGTAATTAAATATAAAAGAGACAAAATGTAATTTCCCCAAAAATGTATTTCAATAGGACAGCATTCAAAGTTTATTATTCCTATACTAAAGAAGGGGTTAAAAGGAAATCTATTATCAGATTTTAGGCAGTTCTCAAATTTGTTGATAAGTGATCAAATGTTTTCATTTTTATTTTTTTTTGCCTAAATAAATTTATTTTTCATTAAACACAAAAACGTTTTTCACTTTCGTTTTAATATTGTATCAAAGACTCATAAAATACTGAATATATTTACGAAAAAAAAAATTTACTCCAAAAAAGTAGGAGCATTTATTAGGTAATGTTTTTTCAAATACTTTTATTCCAATTAGTTCATAACATATTTTTATATTTCAATAAGTCTTATTATTTGAATATTTGATTAAAAAAATTCAAATTCTCATATTTAAGATATGTTATAAACAATTTTACTTTTACAAATATTTTTTGAACGCTTAGCAACTTGGTGATGTGAATATTCATATTTAACAGTGTAAATGTAAACATTCACATCACGAAATATTCACATTTATTAAGAGCATTTTAGTAATTATGTTACCTATAAGACATATTGGAACATAAGAAAATAATTTGGATTAAATAAAACATAAGTTGGTGAAGAGTGATTTATGAATAAATGTCAAAAAAAAAAAAAAAGGAGCATTAATTAGCAAACTTTCTCTTCTTTCTTAATTTTCTTTTTTTTCTTTGGCAAATTACATCGATGGTCCTTGCATTTTATTCCTTGTGTCATTTTGGTTCATGTACTTTCAGTTGGCTCGATTTTGACCATTAGTTTTAGATTTTGTTTTAATTTGGTCCAATTAATAATATCGTTAGTGTTTTTAACGAAAATTATTACTAAATTGGTTGATGTTAACTAACTTGAGTTGAGTAAGTTTATAATTTTGCCCTTAAAAATATGGCATGTGATGCTTACATGCATATTTTTCATAAAAAAATGTTAAGAGTTGTAATTAATTGAACCAAATTGAGACAAAATCATAAATTCAAGGTCAAATTATAGCGATTCCGATTTTGACCCGACTCTTATGGTATCCCGAACGCAGGTTTAATGGTTTTATATTGTTGGTCATATTTTGTTTTCCTTGTAATTTTTTAATTTTGTCTATTGGGTTGTTGTGGTTGTATTTGGGACAGGTTGGTTGCTTAGTTTCTAAACTTGTGTTGCCCAGAATTTTGCTCCTCCGCTCGAGCGGCACTTCTTGCGCTCAAGCGGGCTTTACAAACTCTCAGTACTTTTGTAGGTCTGCAAAATTACTGAAAGATTGTATTTTACGCTCGAGCGGTTCTTTCTACGCTCGAGCAACCCTTACTGGGCTTGAACATTGGTCTGTTGTCTGTATAACTACTGCGAGTGTGCATTCTATGCTCGAGCGTCATTTCTTGCACTTGAGCAGAACAACTTATTGTATCTGACGCTCGAGCGTCAACTTATGCGCTCGAGCAAACTGTGTATATATCAGTTCGTAACAGTCACATTTTGCATCACTTTTTCATCCATTTCTCTGTCTAAAACATCTCAATACCCTAGATCTTAAGCTTCGCTCTCTAGAACTCACATTCTCTCTACATTTTTACCTAGATCCGTTCATTTCTCAACCCTAGTGTGTTTGGGAAAAAGGTAGAACATCTCAAAAGCTCTATTTTGGTCTAAGCAAGATTTGGGTTCAGCGTCTTTGAAGTTCCTCTATTGTTGCCTTGGTCTTCTAAGCTTGAGGTAGGGACTTTCTACACTCTCCTATGATTTTTAACTTAGTTATTTGTTATTGTGTAAATGATGTCGGGATTTGGAGAATTTTAGACAAATCTAGGGTTTTGGTTTAAAATCAAAAGAGGGGTTTTCAAATGAAGTTATTGAAAATAATTATAGTTATAACTATGACGATATGTTGTGTTAAATTTGTTGATTTTAACACGTGGATTGGATTTGGGAGAGAATGGAGTTTTGCCCTAAAATGTTTGAAATAATTATTTTGTATAAATAATGAAATTGGTACTAGGAATATGAAATTGAATAGATGTTTATATAAATGGTGGAATCAGATATCCATTACCTCTCACATATTGAAATTTGGATAATTTATCTGTCTTGGAGATTGTGTATTTGTTTAGAAATATCTGTTTTGGGTTATTGGTAGAGGATAACTATGATTGTTGTAGAAATTGCATAAGGATTAGGTGAATTGAAGCTAATCTCTTATTGGTTATCATTGAACATGATTGTGTTTTAATACATTGTATATGTATGATGCTTGCCTATGTGGCTAGAGTGAAAGTCCTGAAAATCGCTTGTACACATGGGTGCCAATCCCGCGGACAAAACTTTTCTAAAATGGCAAATTGAAGCATTTGTGTAATGGTTGTATTGATTAGAGAACCACTGGGTTGTAGCCTCATTTGGATTGTCTAGATAATAATGAATTTGACTCACGAGTTGAGGTGAAATGAATTTACTTGATATGAATTGAGATAAAATGGATTGAGATATAAAACTTGGCATATTATGATCTTGTCGAATATGAATGATTTTTTTACGGGCATTGTATATGCACATTCTACTTATATCCAGGTTAAGATTTATATATTGTGTTAGATTATTTCTATTGGGTTTTGACTCACCCTACTTAGGAAAAACATTTTCAGGTGCTGGTGATATATCCCCCCCCCCCCCCAAGGACTTAGCTTGGGAGGATTGTAGATCTGAAGGCTCACTTTTGTTTATTTTGCATTTACTTTTCACAAGCCGAGGGCTTTATTTGTATTGAACTTATGACTCATTTTGTTGTAACCAAGCACGGTCTTGGAAAAATGTAAGCCATTAGGGCATATGAATATCTATTTAGCTTTCATTTTTTATTACCTCTTATAACATATGTTGTAGATTCAGAATGAACTATATATGAATGTATATTGCATGTGTCATCTTCTGTATATTAACTCTAATTAATGAAAGATTTTGATGTTATTTATATCACTTAGTACTAGTGTCTGGAGTTCGTTTATTGTAATTATTTTGGAGGCGTCACAAAAATCAAGCCAACTAAAAGCACAAGGGCTAAAATGACACAATAATTTGTCTTTTTTTTTTCTTTTTTGGGGCACTTATCGGTAGGTCCCATATAAAAAATTCAAAATCCATCTAGTTGCAAAACAAAACATTTGCGCAGATTAATCCTAATTAATGAAAGCTTTTGATGTTATTTATATCACTTAGTACTAGTGTTTGGAGTTTGATTATTGTAATTATTTTGGGGACATCACAACTTGGTATCGGAGCTTATCGGGTTTGAATACTTTAGGTACGTGGGAAATGGTTAATACTACAATGGGTTTGTCTAGCTTGTCAGAGATAATAGACTTCTGTGATAACATGTTTATGTGGTTATATGGGCATGAGATTTAATTTCTAGGATATTTATTGAGTCTACGGGGTTTCTGGAGTCCTATTAGAAAGGCACGTGATCATTGTTGCTTCTGATTGGAACTTTGGCAATGCCGCGGGACGGTCATTATCTGGGAATGAAATTCATATGTGTTTACGTGACTACGTGCTTATGTGGAGTGAATTATTGTTGTCCACTGCTTTAGGACGCAAGTGACTTAGCTATGGCACATTTGTAAATGTGCTAATCTATTATGTTACCTTCATTAGGATTTCAGGAGGTAAACGTGGTGGTGGTAGACGTGGTATGCCTAAAAGGCATGAGATGCCTTCACCAGATGAAACTCAGCACAGGAAGAAGCGGTTATCAGGCCAATGTAGCTGAACCAGTTGGTCAACAGGCTATGGGCACCTTAGCCCGCAAAATGGCCGGAGTATTACGGGAATCCATGGACATTCTCAGAGCTAGAATCAAGTCTACGCCCAAGTAGCTGAGGCAGGGCCGTCTTTCTTGGAGCGAGAGATTTTCCAGTCGAATCCGAATGAGTTTTTGGGTGATCCCAAAGAGCCACTAAAGGCAGATAAGTGGCTAGAGAAAATAGTGAAAACGTTTGAGATACTTGGCATCTTTCCAGTTGAAGGGAGATGCGGGTCAATGGTGGAAGTATACGCATGGGCACATTAGGGTGACTTGAGAGGCTATTATCAGTGTCTTCCAGGACAAGTTTCTACTTCGCCCGGTTAGGGAGAAGTTGAGAGATCAGTTCCGCAAGCTGGTGTAGTTGAACACTCTGTTGGCTGAGTTTGAGGCCACATTTACTAGCCTCTCTAGGTTGGCACCAGAGTTAGTGGCGACAGAGGAGCACCGTTGTTTGGAGTTTAAGAAGAGGTTAAGGACCGGGCTCATGTTTAAAGTGGCTAGATCGATGGTTAGGGATTATGGATGCCTTATGAAGGCGGCGACCCATTTAGAGACCGTGATGCTGATGGAGGGGGAGAGAATGAGGGGCTCCATGAGGAGTTAGGATGTTTAGGGAGACAGTAAGAGGTAGAGGGGTTCTAACCCCCAGTCATCTCAGGGTCCACCTTTCCAGTGCCGATGTAACGTCCCCAAAATAATACCGATAATCCAATTCACACGAGAAGAGAATACAATAGAATTAATATACTTTCATTCATCAGAGTTTAAATTACAAAAGGTATTACATGCATTATATATTCATAAATACTCATCCTGAATTTACAGCATGTGATACTAGATAATACTAACAAAATAAATGGCCTACGGGCTTACATCTTTCCAAGGCTTGCTTGGTTACAACACAAGAGAGTCATAAGCTATGTACATTTAATAGCCCTTGGCTTGAATGAACATATAAACACAAACACCAAAAAAGAAGAGCCTTCAACTCTTAAATCCTCCCAAGCTACGTTCTTGGAGGAGACATGTTACCGGTACCTGAAAATTGTGTCCCAAGTAAGGTGAGCCAAATCCCAGTAGAAATAGTCTAACACAATATATGAGATTTAACTAAGATATAAGTGTCAAGTATGTGTATTCAATACTTATAACCAAAATACATCTTTTTCACGTGACCACATGGTACTAACATTCACATCTAGATCCATTCCCATTCATTCGTTTCAAATTTGTTCACTTCATTTCAATTCATAGGCCAGATTTATAATTCACCGAATAACCCCAACTGAGACTATGACTCAATGGTTTTCAACCAACATAACAAACATATAAACGCTTCCATCTTACCATTTTACAGAAATTTCGTCCGTGGGATCGGCACCCATGTATATAAATATGGTTTCGAGACTTTCACCGTGGACACTCCGGCCAACTTAATTTCAATGGAGACCATTTCCTATCTCCTCCCAAAACATCATACATATACAATGTATTTAAAGATACCGTCATATTCAATGACATTCAATTACACATATTAAATGTATTTAACACACTGTCATATTCAATGACATAATTAAATGATTAGTTTCAATTTACCTAATCCTCATGCAATTTCTATAACAATCATAGCCATCCTCCACCGATGGCCCAATATAGTTATTTCTAAACATATATACAATCTTTATAACAGATAATTCATCAAATTTCCATAGGTGAGTGATTTAACAAATCCAACTACACCATTCATTTATACATCCTCCCAATTTCACATTTCTCATACCAATTCCATTACTTATACAAAATAATTATTTAACACATATTAGGGAAAATTTTCCCTTTTACCAAATATTACTTCCTAAGCTATATTTCACCATTCTAATCCAATGTAACCTCATATTCAACACCCCATGTTCATTTACTTAGAACCCAACATAAAAACCGCTCTTTCACTTGGACCCAAACCCTAACTTTGCCCAATTCACTCCCAAACCACATCATTTATAAATAACAACAAATATCTAGGTTACAAACCATATTAAGTTGTAAAATATCCCTACCTCAAGAGTAGAAGCCCAAAGAGGGAGAAGAAGAACTTCAAAAATGCACAAAACCAAGCTTTGTTCAGATGGAATGAAAGCCCACAAGATGCTCCACCTTTTTCCCAAAGGAAGTAGGGTAGAGATGCTTAAATTTGGGAGTATTTGTAAAGAGAAGTCAAGTTTTAGAGAGAGAATGAGCTGATTTAGGGTTTTGGGGTGAAATGATATAAAATTTATATGTAAAAATGAGCTGCTACGAATTGATATACGCGAAGCTCGCTCGAGCGAAGGAGTTGCCGCTTGAGCGACCAGACACAACAAGTGACCTTGCTCGAGCGCAAGAATCGTCGCTCGAGCGTAGAATACAAATCCCCAGAAGTTTTGCAGACAGAAGACCATCGCTCGAGCGCAAGATTTCTCGCTCAAGTGAACAACAACACAACAGCCCGTCGCTCGAGCGCAAAAGTTCTCGCTCGAGCGAACAACTACACCCTCCCAGAACATTTGTATGTCTGAACCAAAAACTGGGAGATCACAAAGCTCGCTCGAGCGCAAGAACTGTTGCTCGAGCAACTAGACACAAAAGGATGTCCTCGCTCAGGCACAAGATGCTTCGCTTGAGCGAAGGGACCAAAATCTGGGCAACAACAATCTAGTCTAACTAGCAACCAACCTATCCCAAACACACCCAAGACATTCCAATACTCCAACTCAAAGGGTAGAAGGAAGAAAAGACATGGACAACAATATTCAAACCATGAAACTCGGGTCCTGAATGTAACAATATTCAGGTCAAAACCGAGATCGCTATAACCTTCCCCCCTTAAAGAATTTTGTCCCCGAAATTATAAATCATGTTTCATTACTATGTTTAGTCAATTTACAAAATGATCATACATCAATTCACAATACCATGACCCACATCCTGGTCATTTAATCCCATCATATGATGAACCAAGTTATGATATACAATTCAACATATATTACCAATATGCATCTCTCGTAGTCTTAAACAATTTTAATACATACATGTCATATTTCCAAAACATATTCAATTGTTTATGATAAATTCACATTTCCAAGACTTGAACAACATATACAATGTTCATACTAAGCTTGCGTTTCCGAAACATATTCAACATATACAATGTTTCCATAATTCAAAACATATACAATGTTCTCATAGTTCCAAAACATATACAATGTTTTTACAGTTCATGAACAAAATTAAAATTTCAACATATGCTCAGACATTGCCGAATAAATTCAGATATTTCTCACGGTCTTCTAATTAACGCTCCCAAGTTGCTTCCTCAACCCCATAATGTTTCCACAATACTTTGACCAAGGGAATTGTCTTGCCTCACAAGACTTGGTTCCTTCTATCCAAGACTCTCACTGGTCTCTCCTTATACGATGCATCCTCGTCTACCTCTAGATCGGTCCAATCCAATACATGCAATGGATCCGGCTCGTACTTCCGAAGCATACTAATATGAAACATGCCATGCACTCCAGAAAGTTGTGGTGGCAATGCTAAACGGTAAGTCACCTCCCCAATCCGGTCAAGGATCTCAAAAGGCCCAATAAACCGAGGGGACAACTTCCCACTCTTTCCGAATCTCATCAAACCCCTCCTAGGTGATATTTTCAAGAACATGTGATCACCCACTTCAAAGGACAAAGGTCTCCTCTTATGGTCGACATAACTCTTTTGGCGACTCTAGGCCATAACCAATCTCTGACAGATAAGTGCAACTTTTTCCGTCATTTTCCGAACCAACTCTGGACCCAACAAAGGTGCATCACCCACCTCGGCCCAACACACTGGAGATGGAGATCTACATGGTCAGCCATACAAGGCCTCAAACGGTGCCATACCAATACTTGATTGGAAGCTATTACTATAGGCAAACTCCACTAAAGGTAAGTGTTTCTCCCACGATCCGTTAAAATCAAGGACACAGCCTAGAAGCATATCCTTAAAGATTTGAATAGTACGCTGGGACTGCCCATCAATCTGAGGATGGTATGCAATGCTAAAGGTCAATCTAGTGCCCAAGGCACTTTGCAAACTCTGCTACAACTGAGCTATGAAACGTGGATCTCTATCCAAAACAATCGTCACAAAGACCCCGTGCAACCTCACTATGTCCCTAATATATAGGTCGGCAAGAAAATCTACCGAATCACTCACACACATAAGTATAAAGTGCGCTGACTTGGTCAACCGGTCTACTACTACCCAAATGGCATCACTACCCCCTTGAGTCCGCGGAAGGCCTACAATAAAATCCATCATGACATGCTCCCACTTCCACTCGACTATAGGCAAAGGTTGTAACAAACCCGCTGGCCTCTGATGTTCGGCCTTCACTTGTTGACAAGTAAGGCATTTCAATACAAATACGACTACATCTTTCTTCATACCCCTCCATCAAAACTGGCGACTCAGGTCATGATACATCTTTGTGCCTCCTGGATGCATCGCAAGGTGTGAATGGTGAAACTCTCGGAGTGCCTCCTCTCGGCGAGACTCCGGTACAAACAAACGATCACGGTATCTCACACTCTGGTCGGGATACACAGTCAAACCATTCTTTATCTTCCCACTAGAGATCTTCTCTCGGAGTGATTCTATCTCAAGGTCACCCCTCTGTGTTTCTAACACTAGATTCACAAGTGCAGGTTGTGCAACTATAGAAAATAAGGCCACAGATTCAACAGACTCGCTCAGGTGCAAGTCAAATTCACCAAGAGGACCCAACATCTCCCATACCCAGATGGCAATACATGCTATGCTACTAATAAATTTCTTACTCAAGGTGTCGGCCACAACGTTGGCCTTTCCTGGATGGTAATGCAACTCAAAATCATAATCCTCTATGAACTCCATGCACCTTCTCTGCCTCAAATTCAAGTCTTTCTGTGTAAATAGATACTTCAGACTCTTATGATCAGAAAACACCTCAAATCTCTCACCATACAAATAGTGCCTCCAAATCTTCAAGACAAAAATCACCGGTGCTAATTCTAAGTCGTGAGTAAGGTAATTTCTCTCATGTGTTTTCAACTGTCGTGAGCCATCAGCTACTACTTTCTTTCTCTTGCATCAATACACAACTCAAACCTTCCCGTAAAGCATCACAATATACTAAGTAGCCCAAACCCCTCTCTGGAATAATCAAGACTGGAGCAGTGGTAAGTCTAACCTTAAGCTCTTGGAACGACTTTTCATAAGTCTCATTCCACACAAATTTGGTTCATTTCCTCGTTAACCTAGTCAAAGGTGAGGCTAGTCTGGAGAAATCCTTCACAAATCTCCGATAACACCCAGCCGGCCCTAGAAAATTACGGATCTCAAAGGCATTCTTAGGCTGCACCCAATCTTGCACTGCCTCTATCTTGGATGAATCTACAGCCACTCCTTTCCTGGATACCACATGGCCTAAGAACTTAACCTCTTTCAGCTAGAAGTCACATTTCCCAAACTTAGCATACAGCTTACGGGCTCTAAGCAACTCAAGTACCACTCACAAGTGTTCCTTGTGCTCCTCTTTAGAGGGTGAGTAAATCAAGATATTGTCCACGAACACGACCACAAAGCAGTCTAGGAACTCTCAGAAGATTCGGTTCATCAAGTCCATAAACATGGCTGGGGCATTGGTTAGCCCAAAAGGCATCACTAGGAATTCATAATGGCCATACCACGTACGGAATGCCATCTTTGGGATATCCTCCTCCCTTACTCTCAACTTATGGTAACCTAACCTCAAGTCTATCTTAGAGAAACAAGAAGACCCCTTCAACTGATCAAATAGATCATCTATATGAGGCATTGGATACTTATTCTTAACAGTCACCTGGTTTAATTTCCGGTAATCAATACAAAGTCTCAATGCTCCATCTTTTTTTTTTAGCAAAGAGAGCTAGTGCTTCCCAAGGCGAAGTATTAGGGCGAATAAAACCCTTATCTAGTAACTCCTGGAGTTGAATCTTTAACGCACTCAATTCAGCAGGCGCAAACCAATACGATGCTATAGAAATCGGTGTCGTGCCAAGAACTAGATCAATAGAGAACTCGATCTCTCGGTGAGGTGGTAAACCAGTAAGATCCTCGAGAAAAACATCCGGGTATTCACAAACCACTCTTGGCAACTCAACCCGAACTTCATCACACTCACTACTCTGAAAGCTAGCGAGAAGACAGCTAAGCTCACTCTGCCCTCGCGGGTCATACATCGATGATATGACTCTATCCACCCGGTCCCCCAGGAAATAAAAGCAATCACCACTCGAGGTACATATAGTAACCCTCTGACGGTATCAATCTATAACAGCCCGGTATGACGATAACCAGCACATACCCAAGATAACATCAAAACTAGTCCTATCAAGCAAAACAAATGCAAACAGAAGTCAATGACCTGCAACCTCTATATCACAACCCCGACACCCCTATTTCAAAATAACCTCACCACCAATAGATAACTCTACACAAATAGGAGATGCTAACTGTGCCAACTCTAACCCCAAAAATGATGCAAATGCAGACGAGATAAATGAATGGGATGCACACATATCAATCAACACACCAGCAACTGAATTGCAAAACAAGAAGGTACCTCTCGCAACAGATAGAGTCGGCACAAGATCTGGCGCGGTAACAACATCCACACGCCTTGTTGGCCTTTGATCTACCTGCTTACCCCTCGGAGCATAAGACAATTGCACTAACTGAGCCGAAGAGGCTCCCTGATTGGCCCTCGAGGCCTGTGCTGACTGTGCTGGCTGGTGACTCTGTGTTTGCCTCAAGCCAGACGCACTAGAAGTGCCACCCAACTGTGGGCAAAACTTCTTCAAGTGTCCCACCTGCCCGCACTGATAACAAGTAAGTGACTGGTCTCTCCCCTGACTCTAGCCCTGAGAACGAGCCGAAGATGATGCTACTCGCTACCCTTTTCCCTTCTATAGGCAAGCTGGGGACTTGTGGCCCAACTGACCACACTTGAAACAAGTGATGTCTCCCTGACCACCTCTCCCAGAACCCGAACTCTGTACTGGGAAAGTGGACCTCGAATGCGCTCCCCGGGACGACTAGGGGTTAGAACCCTTCTGCCTCTTACTGTCCCCCTGATTCTTCTGACCCCTCTTGAAGCCCCTCATCTCCCTTTCTCAGTACGCATGATAGTCTCAAGATGGGCTGCAGCCTCCACAAGGCACCCATAGTCCCTAATCATGGATCTGGCCATTCTAAACATGAGCTCAGTCCTCAACCTCTTCTCAAACTCCAAACATGAACACTCCTCAGTTGCCGCTAACTTTAGTGCAAACCTCGACAAACTAGTGAAGGTGGCCTCAAACTCGGCCACAGGTGTGTTCAACTGCACCAACTTGGAGAATTGATCCCTCAACTTCTACCTCACCGTAGCATGTAAGTACTTGTCCTAGAAGGTGTCGACAAAAGCGTCCCAAGTCCCTCCAATGCGCCACCGCGCATTACTTCCACCATTGACCCGCATCTCCTTTCAACTGGAAGGACACCAAGGTCACTCTCAAAGCCCCGTCTTCAATGCCGAGCATATCAAACATCTTCATCATCTGTTCTAGCCACTCGTCAGCCTTTAATGGCTCCTTAGGATCATCCAAAAACTAGTTCGGATTCGATCGGAAGAATTCCCTCTTCAGAAAAGACAGCCCTGCTTCAGCTACTTGGGCCTGGACTTGATTCTCGACCCTGAGAATGTCCATGGATTCCCTCAACGCTCCTGCCATTTCACGGGCTAAAACGCCCATGGCTTGCTGACTTACTGGCTCGGCCACATTGGCCTGACCAACCCCTTCTTCCTCTGTCGATATATCATCCGGTATCGGTCTCTCTTGCTGCCTAGGCCTACCACGCCTACCACTACCACCTCCACGTCCTGACATCCTAATGAAGGTAACAACAGAAATTAGCACATTCATAAATGTGTCGAAGCTAACTCACTCGCGTCCTAATGCGTTGGACAATAATAATTCACTCCACAGAAGCACATAATCACATAAACACATACGAATTTTCTTTCCAGATAATGATTGTCCCGCGGCATTGCTAGAGTTCCAATTAGAAACAGTAGTGATCAAGTGCTCATCAAATGGGACTTCCAAAAACCCGTAGACCCAATGAACATCTTAGGAACTAAATTCCATATCGATATAATCATATAAGCATATTATCATGTAAACACATATCATCCATACTTAAGTCTCTAACAAGCGAGATAAACACATTGTGGTACTAACCACTTCCCAGGTACCCAAAGTATTCAAACCCGTTACGCTCTGATACCAAGTTGTAACGCCCCCAAAATAATACCAATAACCCAATTCACATGAGAAGTGAATACAATAGAATTAATATACTTTCATTCATCAGAGTTCAAATTACAAAAGGTATTATATGCATCAAACATTCATAAATACTTATCTTGAATCTACAGCATGTGATACAAGATAATAACAACAAAATAAATGCCCTACGGGATTATATTTTTCCAAGGCTTGCTTGGTTACAACAAAAGAGAGTCATAAGCTCTGTACATTTAATAGCCCTTGGCTTGAATGAACATATAAACACAAACACAAAAAAGGAAGAGCCTTCAGCTCTTAAGTCCTCCCAAGCTATGTCCTTGGAGAAGGCATGTCACCAATACCTGAAAATGGTGTCCCAAGTAGGGTGAGCCAAAGCCCAGTATAAACAGCCTAACACAATATATGAGATTTAACTAAGATATAAGTGTCAAGTATGTGTATTCAGTACTTATAACCAAAATACATATTCTTCACATGACCACACAATACCAGCATTCACATCTAGATCCATTCCCATTCATTCATTTCAAATTTGTTCACTTCATTTCAATTCATAGGCCAGATTTATAATTCACCGAATAACCCCAACTGAGACTACAACTCAATGTTTTTAGCCAACATAACAAACATATAAACGTTTCAATCTTGCCATTTTACGAAAATTCGTCCGCGGGATTGGTACCCATGTATATATATATGGTTTTGGGACTTTCACCCTAGACACTCCGGCTAACTTAATTTCAATGAAGTCCATCCCCTATCTCCTCGCAAAACATAGAGTACATCCCATTTTTCCTCCCAAAACATCATACATATACAATGTATTTAAAGATACCATTATATTCAATGACATTCACTTACACATATTCAATGTATTTAACACACCGTCATATTCAATGACATAATTAAATAATTAGTTTCAATTTACCTAATCCTCATACAATTTCTACAACAATCATAGTCATCCTCTACCGATAGCCCAATACAGTTATTTCTAAACAGATATACAATCTTTATAACAGATAATTCATCAAATTTCCATAGGTGAGTGATTTAACAAATCCAACTACACCATTTGTTCATACATCCTCCCAATTTCACATTTCTCATACCAATTCCATTACTTATACAAAATAATTATTTAACACATATTAGGGAAAATTTCCCCATTTACCAAATATTACTCCCTAGGCTATATGTCACCATTCTAACCCAAGGTAACCTCATATTCAAAACCCCATGTTCATTTATAGAACCTAACATAAAAACCACTCTTTCACTTTGGACCCAAACCCTAACTTTGCCTAAATCACTCCCAAACCACATCATTTATAAATAACAACATATATCTAGGTTAAAAACCATAATAAGGTGTAAAATATCCTTACCTCAAGAGTAGAAGCCCAAAGAGGGAGAAGAACTTCAAAAATTCACAAAACCAAGCTTTGTTCGGATGGAATAGAAGCCTACAAGATGCTCCACCTTTTTCTCAAAGAAAGTAGGGTAGAGATGCTTAGATCTTGGAGTATTTGTAGAGAGAAGTCAAGTTTTAGGGAGAATGAGTCAATTTAGGGTTTCGGGGTGAAATTATATAAAAATTTTGCGTATAAATGAGCTGTTGCGAACTGATATACGCGAGACTCACTCGAGCGAAGGAGTTGTCGCTCGAGCGACCAAACACAACAAGTGACCTTGCTTGAGCGCAAGAATTGTCGCTCGAGCATAGAATACAAATCCCCAAAAGTTTTGTAGACAGAAGACCGTCGTTCGAGCGCAAGATTCCACGCTCGAGCGAACAATAGCACAACAGCCCGCCGCTCGAGCGCAAGAGTTCTCACACGAGGGAACAACTGCACCCTTCCAGAACATTTGCAGGTCTAAACCAAAAACTAGGAGATAACAAATGTCACACCCCAAACCCGCCCCTAAAAGTTTGGGCATGACCCATTCGCAAACAGACACAAAACCTGTTATACATATCATATGGGGCCTGAACGGAAGCATCCAATAATATATAATAGCGTAAAATAACATCCATTGAGCTATCACTACTATGCCAGACTGTGAGATGTAACATAATGCAGATAATTATACAGTGATGTGTATCTGGAGATAGTTATGTACATATTCATCTTCCTCATAGACATTTGGGTACAGACTAAATACAACTTTAAAACTTAACAAAACTCCAAAAGTTGAACGGTTAACACCTAACAACTTAGACACTCGAGGCTTGGCAACTGCATCGGAAGCCACAAAGTTAAGATTGACCTCCGGGTTGAGTGCCTCTGTAAACAGACATAAAATAAAGTGAGTCAAGCTCGATGAATAATAGTACGTAAATCATGTAATGTTCCACTCCAACAAAGATATAATTGCGTAAGCATATGTTTATTTACACTCAGAAATATCATGAGTCCAGCTTCCTTAACAACGCAGCTTTAGTATGTATAGAGGATTCAAAATGTTCATATTTTCAAATAATGTAATAGCCATCGGTCCCAATGCATTCTGAGAATAGCCTTTCGCCCAAATATAACAGTAACGGCTTATCACCAGAGATAATGAACGCATAAAGCGTGATGTAACGCATAAAGTGTGAGGGTACAGAATCGGTAGAAGATAATAAGTTTTGAAACCAATGTATATATCATGCTAAATCTTAAACGGAACGGATCAATAGATGGTATGTATAACCGTAATAAATAAACAGAGCGTAACCATCCCAAAGTCATCTCAATATCGCTGCACCATAAAATGTAATAGTAAACAGAGCGTAACAATCCCAATTGATACACATACAACATCATTCTTGATGTAAAGTCAACGTTATAAATGTACATTAATAGTAACGACAAACATTAGCGAATTAAACATACATCCGACGTAGTAGTATTCACATTTCACTTGTTTATCGCGGACCACGTAATGTGCATTTTATCTATCAAAATAGTTGTCTCATAATTAACAAAGATGATACCAATTGCTTACAGATGCCGAGGATTAATATACCATATAAATAGAATGTAATAGTTCCATAAACATACCGTTGTATGTAGCTTCTCAACATTCATATCGATTTCGATTAACTTAATGTTAATGAAATCACTTACACGTAATGTAGCGTTAATACCATAATCATTATCGAAAATAAAATGTACATGTAGCGCATTATTACTCACAGTGATTAGACGCTTGATCCGCCTCTGTAATTGACCCTACACAATTCATAATACACATAAAAATCGGGTCACATATCATTATTCCGTTTTTAACTAGTTTATTTCTCTTTATCCCATTCACACATCATTTGGCAATTCAACATGAATCAAATTAAATCTTTGAATCTCCTCTCAACATTCCCCACCCAAGTTCATGTCATCCATAGTCTTAATACATTATTTCCTTAATTTTTCCCTTCCATTATAGCATAAATTCTAATGTTTATAACAAAGTTCATTCGCTAATATTTTTACATAATTTCGAAATATCTCAGAAATCCAATTAAATTTATACATATACAATTCAACATCTCAATTTCCTTATTCTACCTTCAATTTGGGCCAATTCATTAGTTATCACCATTAATCAACTTAGGGTCTCAAGACAAAAATCCAAACTCCTCAAACCATTACTTCTTCTTCCAATTTTCTCCATCTAAAGTTCATAATCCATCACTTTAATCTAGCAATTGCATCTCTAACATAATAAACCCAAAACCCCCAAATCACAAATTGGACATAATATATACAAAACTATAGATTTGTAGTTATATACACAACATACCATAAATCTACACCCAAAATACCATAAATCCATCAATCAATGCAAATAAGATCTCCTACCTCAAGATTGAAAGCAAGGAAGCTAGGTCAAGAGTATCACTTTGAAATTCCAAAATCAAATCGGTTGGAAATGTTCATCTTCTTGTCCTCTTCACTTCTTGGTGGAAGATCTTGATCAAAACAAAGAGAAATGGTGAGGATTTGGGATCAAAACCCTAGGGTTTTCGGTCCTAGGGGGAAAGGAGAGAAGAGGGGAAAAGAATATGTGAAAAATGATCCAAAAATCTGGTTTAAAAGCTGCTGTCCCGTAATCTCCGCTCGAGCGGAGAAATTCTGCTCGAGCGGACTTGTTTTCAGCAGATCCCAAACTTTGAACAGGTATAACTCTCTCATTCGGACTCCGTTTTAGGTCATTCTTGTGCTCAAATTGAAGCCCCGGAAATAAGCTTTCCAATGGTTCTAACCTCACATCCATATTCAAAGTGGGGAAAAAGAAAAGGGCAAATGAGTGACGGTTGGTCGAAAACGAATTATTCCAATTAAAGTTTTTAGTCCCGTCTTACTTTACCATCATCTTATCATCTCAATTAATATCCCAAAATAAGGTAAGGACATTTCAAATACACTAAGAAGAACATCAAAAATGAGTCCACATGCTTCAGAATCAAACTTACCCGCCGAAGCGCCAACCTTGCGCCGAAAGGCCGACCAACAAATCCGCCCGCTCGAGCGTAAACCCCCCCGCTCGAGCGGAGAACCACAACTCCCAGAATCTCAGGCCGTCTGAAAAAAATTGCTGGAAACCCCAAAAGTCCGCTCGAGCGACCACTCCTCCGCTCGAGCGGAGGAAAGGATTTCTGGGTCGTTACAACAAATCTTGCTCGAGCACAAGATTTGTTGCTTGGGCGACCAAACACAAAAAGATGTCCTCGCTCGAGTGCAAAAAGTTTCGCTCGAGTGAAGGGACCAAAATCTGGGCAACAACAATCTAGTCCAACTAGTGACCAACTTGCCCCAAACACGCCCAAGACATTCCAATACTCCAACTCAAAGGGTAGAAGGAAGAAAAGACATGGACAACAATATTCAAACCATGAAACCCGAGTCCGAAATACAACAATAGTCGGGTCAAAATCGAGATCGCTATAGTCGAGTTCCGGTTCTGGGAGGAGTGGTCAGAGGGATGTTACTTGTGACAAATGTGGCCAGTTGGGCCATAATTCTCCATCTTGCATACAGAAAGGAGGACGGCAACGATCTGCACCATCTTTGGCTCATTTGTAGAGCCAGAGTCAAGTGAGAGGCCAACCGCTCACTTGTTATTAGTGTGGTCAGGTGGGGCACATGAAGAGGTTTTTCTCTCAATTGGGCGGCACATCTGGTGTGTCTGGTTTGAGGTAAACACAGAGCCACCAGTCGACACAGTCAACACAGGCCTTGAGGGCTAATCAGGGAGCCTCTTCGGCTCAGTCAGTGCATCGGGCTTATGCTTCGAGGGGTGAGTAAGTTGAGCAAAGACCTACAAGGCGTGTATATGCTGCTACTATGCCAGATTTAGTACCAGTGCCTTTGGTAGTGAGAAATACTTTCTTGTTTTGCAATTCGGTTACTAATGTGTTGATTAATAAGGGTGCATCCCATTCATTTATTTCATCTGTCTTTGCATCAGTTTTGGGGTTAAACTTGGCTCAGTCAGCATCTCCTATCTATGTAGAATCAACTATTGGTGGTGAGGTTATTTTGAAGCATGGGTGTCGGGGTTATGACATAGAGGTTGTCGGTCGCCGACTTCCTTTTGCATTTGTGTTGATTGATATGTCTAGTTTTAATGTTATATCAGTTATAGACTGGTTGTCATCATATCGGGTTATTATAGATTGCTATCGTCAGAGGATTACTGTAAATACCTTGAGCGGTGATTGCTTTTATTTTTTGGGGGACTGGGATGATAGAGTCTTATCACCAGTTTATGATCCACGTGGGCAGAGTGAGTTTAGTTGCCTTCTGGCTAACTTCCATGTAAAATTAAGTTTAATTGTGTGAATTATATGACTATGGGTTTTTATCTATCAATTGTGTGAAAAATCTGTTACAATTGTGACATTTGGATTAGTAAATAAAAGCCTTAGAAGCGCGATAACCCGAAATTGACTTTATAATTGTGATGAGCATGATTTTTAGATTATAATATGAATTTTTGTAAAAATTTGACTCGTAATGATTAAATTGATTAATTTGTGGTCAACCCTTAATTAATATTTTTAAACCCTTAACTTGGTAACTTCCTATCACAAAGAAAACATCTCCTGAGAATGAGAGAGTGCTAGAGAGGGAGAGAAAGGAGAGGAGGCTACAACAAGGGGGAAGATTGAAGAATTGAGAAGACTTGTAGAGATTTGAGTTCAAGGTAGACATAACCCACCTAGAATAACCTCTCTAATTGATTTAAGTAAGAACTTTTCTACATTTATGTAAGCTAGGGTTTATGATTAAGGTCAGGTGTATGATAAATGGTTAATTGGAAGAATACTTCTTGTTTTAGGTTGTTTTGGAATTATTTTGAGCTATGTGGAGGAAAATTATAGCTTATTCTTTAGTTTTGCATGTTTGAACTCACCTATGTAACTAAATGGTTATATATGTATTTGCTTAGCCAAGTAAAGCTACAAATCTAAGAGTATTGAGTTGTGTATAAGAAACTGGAGGGGATGATGATCTAATTAAGCTTGTGATCCATATTTATTGTGGTGTTATAAACTTGTGATGCATGTTGTTGTGATGTTGAATCATAATATTGAGTTGATTTCCCCTATTTTGTACCTTATGATGCGTATACCTAGTTGGATGTTCCCCTTGGTTCGGATTGCTCAAAACAGGGGTTACGACCGCATGTATGGGGCTCATGGCCGCACGTGCGGAAAACAAAGGAGTGCAAACTTGAGGTTCTGAAATAAATGCACGTGCGGAGGAGGACTCCCGCACGTGCGGCCCACCTTCTCGCACGTGCAGTGGAGGACTTCCACACATGCGGCCCAAGACGAAAACTTTTGTGTGTTCTTTTCTTCTATTAGACCCTCTGGACTTATGAAAATGTGTATTGAACCTTTTGAAACGCCTGAAAGTAAGTAAGAGTTGAACGAATCCAATATTGTCCAAAGAAAAGTAACTAACTTGTGGGTTGCGTGCTGTGCTTCTCCACAATACTGTGAGTAATAGTAGTGTAGTGATATGTTCCACTTACTTCTGATAACTATCGTTAGTATACTGTTACTCGTGAATGGGTTGTGTCTCGATATGGTGAACAATTGAAAAACTTGTGTTGTAATATTGAGCAATGGTATTCTTATGGACCCGAGGTCGTTTTGTTTTGCTATCAATGGGCCGTTTCGTGATATAAACTACCTGATGTTGGCGGCCCTATGGCCGAGGGAGGTGGAGACATGTCGATGTCTCATCGACCCTAATATGGTTTGAATTATTTACGACTCATGGCCTAAGGCCGAGGGAGGTGGTGTACGTGTCGATGTTCCACCTACCCTCCAATGTTCCAAACCGCTATTGATATGTTGGCCCTAAGGCCATTCTGTATGATATTGGGCCTGAGGCTGTTTTGGGAATGAATGCAGAACAAAGACAAGCATGTGAATTATATGCTTACATTCTTGTGATTGCTTATCCATACGAGTTGCACTACATGCTATTATTCATCGAGCTTCGCTCACTCGTGTTATGTATATCTATGTAGGTAATCACCAAGGTCCCCTAGTCCAAATTTCTAGCACTCTTTTGTTGACCTCACAGCCCAATCAATTAAATGAAGCCTATTTAATTTTGTAGATTTCCTTTCATAGCACATAACGTTGGGTCACTAGTACTTTTGTCAAACGTTGATAGAAATGTATAAATTTTCACCCTTGAATGTTTTGGTTATACCCCCCCAGTTATGGGGTTGGAATTGTATATATATGTATATAGTTGTCGCTTGCATATGTACTACGTTATGTATTAGGTTATATGATGAAATGTTTTGTGATCCTAGCATTTAAGCACTACCCAATGGATGTCATATTAGATTAATAATTGCTTCCGTTCAGGCCCTGGTGTTACATAACGTATTCAAGCTATTTGATTATTTGGTTTTGAGACCCATCATCGGGTCGGTCATGCCCAAACTTTTAGGGGTGAGTTTAGGGTTGTGACAGGGTGACTATAGATTCATCCAAGATAAAGGAGGTGCAAGATTAGGAACAACCTAAGAATGCTTTTGAGATCCGTAATTTCGTGGGGTTGGCCGGGAATTACCGTCGGTTTGTGAAGGATTTCTCTAGACTAGCTTCACTATTAACTAGACTGGCGAGGAAAGGGATTAAGATTGTGTGGAGTGAGACTTGTGAGAAGTCTTTTCAAGAGCTTAAGGTTAGACTTGCCACTGCTCCAGTTTTGATTATTCCGGAGAGAGGTTTGGGCTATTCAGTGTATTGTAATGCCTCACGGGAAGGCTTGGGTTGTGTTTTGATGCAAGAAGGGAAGGTAGAAAGTGGCTTGAACGTGTACTCCTACTTGAGTGTTAGATACCTTGACCATCTCTTCGTGCTATAGTCCTGCCGAGATGAAGTACTCTGAGAGTTTCATCATTCACGCCTTGCGGTGCATCCGGAAGGCATAAAGATGTATCATAGCCTTTGTCACCAATTTTGGTGGAGGGGAATAAAGAAAGATGTGGCTGTGTTTGTGTCTAAGTGCCTTACTTGTCAGCAAGTAAAGGCCGAACATCAGAGGCCAGCTAGTTTTTTGCAACCCTTGCCTATTATAGACACCCTATTTTTGACCGACCTTAAGACTCAGACGTCACCAATTAAGCACTCGGTGATAGTGCATATTGTGCTCATTCTGGAGTTTCAGAGTCTCGGCTGCGAGCCTTGCCTCCGGACTTTGGGGTTCTTTTGTGCTTTGCCTCGGTTTGCGAACTAGGTCCCGTTTTCTCTGTTTTCTCTTCCCAAAGGGAGGGAGAGATCTCGTAGACTATCTCTTAGTGGCCGTAGGCTACGTTTCGTGGTCGTAGGCCATTTTTCCCATTTCGAGGCCAGTTTTCGGTTTTCGGAGCCGTCAGCCGTATGTCTCGGTTTAGGACCGCCTAATTACCTCTGTTTGCTCCATTTTTTGGCACACACCTTGTTTCCTCTCCTTAGAGGGATACTGTGGACCGGGAGACCACCTTCGTGGTCTTACACCACCTCCGGTGCTTAACAGCCTGTTTTCGGGGCCCCGAACCGCGCGTTTTGGCCCCCGAACCCTCGTTTTGCATCGGTTAGGGTTCATTTTTGGTATGCACCCTATTTTCATTGCTAGGAAGATGGTAGGATGGTGGGAGACTACCTTTTCCCCTGAAAAACTAGTTATCTCATTTTCTCTCTCCTAAAGCCGGTTTTTCTGACAGAAAGCTGATTTTTCTCACTTTTGAGCCACAATTTCTAGCTTTTCATACCATCATTGTGTTGTGCACACTTGGGAGGCCACCAATATGGGTAGGCCGACCAGTAATTCATCTTGACCCTTTTGAACCTTGCTAAAAAGCTGGTTTTTCTCTCTCCTAGGTCATTTTTTTTGGTTTTTCACCATACAGCTGTGTTGCACTCATCTGGGAGGCCACCTTTTTGGGGTGGCCGGCCAGCAATTCTTCTTGAACCTTTTGACCTCTGGTCGGCCGACCAGGGGGAGTGGCCGGCCGGCCACTTGAACTGGCCGGCCTGCTTCTTGCTTTTTGCCCTCTCTAAATGCATCACAGCTGTGCCAGCTATGAGGCAATATAGAGGATATGTGAGGTCTCTTGGAGATATTTTAGAGTGTCTCCTATATAAAGGAGAGGCTTGGCTTCATTTGCAAGGGTTCAACAATTTTGCTTAAGGCTCATACACTTCCCCTTCCATAATTCACTATTCCAAGCTCCAAACCCTAGTTTTCTTGGACCATTTGCACTACAACCCTTAGCCTACCACCTCCATCATCCATTTCAGTACTTTGGAACTGACTTCCAAGGGTTGAAGGTTCACCAACTTGGTCCAAAAGCTCCTGCTTTGTTGCTCTTCAAGGGTAAGTACCTATTTCCCTTAAACTTGCATTTTTTTGCTCCATTGATTAGCCTTATATGCAAGCATTTATGGACTTTTTCATAAAATAAAAAGTGTCATATTTTGAGCTCCTCTTGAAGATTGTATGAGGACACTTTTCTGTTTGAGGTCTCCTACATCCTTATATGCTTTATCCCTCTTTGTAGGCCTATTTTGCATCATATCTTAGTCCTACTTGTGAGCAGTTTCAAGATTTATCATAAACTATAAAAAGTTTTATTTTGAGCTTATAAACATGTTTGTTTAAGATACTTTCTATGTTTGGGGTCATTCCCCCCCCCCCCCCTTCATGCTTTATTTCTTCATGTTTTGAGTTATGCATGTGAGCATTTACATTGGCCTTGATTTGGCCTTTTACCCACTGAAATCTAACAGATTTTCAGTGGCTTAGATGTATCTTTGAGCTTCAAAATCATAGAGGGGTGACCCTCTCACCCCTCATTCTCTTTACTAGCATTGTTGGCCTTCCAAAGGACCCCCATTTTGCATGTTGTGAGGTCACTTTTTGGGCCCAATTTGGTGAGTTTCAAGGTCTTCCTTACCTCTGTCCGGAGTCTCTTTGTCCATATTTTGTTTCCATAATGCATCTGTAGAACAATTCCGTTCAAGACCTTTTGAAGAGGCTTTTCATTGCATACTTCTTTTACCCATTTAAGGGCCAATTTGGTGAGTTTTAGGGCCTTCATAATTGATTTCCAGAGTTGTTTTTGTCATGCTAAGTGTTCTTGTTGTATGTGTTGAGTAACCCCTTGCATGGCCCTCCAAAGGAGCTCATCATTTTTGCATGCATTGGATGCATTTTAGTGGTTATTTGGGGTTTATTTGACATATCATGTTCCTATCTTTGGCTGGTTTTGTGACCTCTCTTATGCTTCATGTACATGCCATGTAAACCATGCTTACTAGCCTAGGTTGCGTGTTGTTTTAGCCCCTCATGTTAGCACTTTTTGGCCATGCTTAAAACTAATAATGTGCTTATTTTGGACTTCCCTAGCTCTGTTTTTAGGTTTTGTGGTTGAATGATGTTAGTTTTGCATGCTTGTAGTTCAATGCACTTGTCTATCTTCGGGTTTTGAGGTTCATTGCATGCATGTACTGAGGTATTTTCATGTTTTGAGCCTATCATTCATCACATTTCAGAGCTTGTTTGAATGCCATGTTGCCATATTTCATACTCTTTAAATGCGTTTGAGAGTCGGGCTTGTATGCCCCATTTACCAACCATTGAATAAGCTCCATTCTGTTGCATTTCGACCCATCATTTTAAGCCATTTCCCCACTATTTTAGACCTGCCTACGGTCTGTTTGGGGTTGATTTTTCCTTTGGTGCATTGCTTTGGGTACCTCTAATGTAACGCACTTCACTAGTTTCGGTACCCGGTCCCCCTAGCTTGCATTATGTGCCATATTTGCATGTTTTGGGACCATATTTTATGCTATTTCAGAGCTGTATCATGTGCCATTTTATGCCATCTTTCATCCCTTGCCATGCTTTGGTAGAGTGGCATTTGATGCCTTAGGGTCGGTCTCTTGCTTCGTGCATGTGTGCACGCATTTCGGTTGTCTCATTTTCATCTAATGGCCACTGAAGTGAGTGTGGCTGAGGTCGACTCATATTGGTGTAAGTCCATCATGCATTGTGTATGCCATTTCCGGTCCATAGCATTGCGTATGCTAGGTTGCATGTTAGAGCATTGTGCATGCCATGTCATTCCTTGTATTGCATATGCTAGGTTGTTAGTCACATTGTGTATGCCATCTCATTTGCATCATGTTTGGGATAAGAGTTAGCCCAAGCACGGGAAACGAGGGACGTTTCGTACTCCGAGTGACGGAACGTGTCTCAATTCCCGATCGCCGACACTCCGGATTACCCATGATGGAGTTTAGGTCTTGTTGTGTTTTTATGTGGATTCATTTCACATTGAGTCGTGCAATTCAACTCCTCGACCATCATGCATCGAGATGCGTGATTGGTGGCACGAGGATCGAGGACTACACTCCCTGAAGAGTAGTCATGCATACATATGTGAAAATACTTTGTTGTGCCCCTTTCTTGCTCTCTGTTGCAGCAAATCAGAAATCAACAGTCTTCCGGAGCTTTTCACAAAATTCTGAGAACAATTGCAAACAGAGGAAAATCGAGGCATCGCAATGGATTTCCGCACCGAGCAACTCAAGCATGCATCATTCATCATTTGGAACAGAGCTGAGGCAGTCCATAGGCTTGCATGCTAGTTTATCCGCTTTCCTAGTTAATTTGTTAATTAATTAGGGTTTTGTAATATTTAATTATTCATTCGGACTGCATTATTTATTCGGACCCTCCAAGAGAGGGCACAATTATAATAAGTGTGCGTGTGTGTGATGTATGTCTTCCAACCCCACGTCTTTCTCCCTTTTATTTACCAGCTTATGATGGTTAGATTAGGGCATGTTTCAATTAGCATATTTATGCTCGCATGTTTGCATTCATTCATCTGTCTTGCATGCACCGGGTCGGCGCATCATACTAACTACATTATATTTCAATTACAAGTTTAATACGTGTTAGCTGTAGGATCTCATATGCCATTTTTAGGATAGCCGAGCCTATTTCTAGTTGCATTTTGCATGTGTTGCATTAGCCATCTTAACATGAACTAGGATCATGCATATGATTACTAACTAGTTTCTGTTTTGGCTTGGAGTACTCGGTAAGTATTTATGCTTTAGCATCCTTGCATGTGTGTGAGTGACTGCCATGATAGCATGCTTACCATGAGGCTATATGCTTATGTGATATAACTGCCTGAATGCCTGTGGGTGAAGGTTGGCTTATATGGATTGGAACAATTCATCGACTACGAGTTTTAAGCCCAATTGAGAGTGGCAAATCATCTTGTTTTCTTAAGCCCACCTGAGGGTGGCAAATCCACATTTTAGCCTACTTGCGAGTAGCAAACCGTTTTCAAAAACAAACATGAAATGTTTTGTTCCAACTCAGGCGATCCAGTCCATACTTGTATGTTGTGCGCATCACGTAGTAATTCTAGGCTAATAACCGGAATAAGAGCACATAATGTTTTCAAAACTAGATATCATGGTTAGTAGAGGCCGATCTTTGATCGGGCGAGCGGGGGTGCTCACGAAGTGACCTTCCCCAATCGTACCCAAGTTCCCGAGCCGAGGCAACTTTGGTGATAACGGACACGTGGCCTTAGGCAACAAGTCAGGGTTTCCTAAATTCCCCTAAAATAAAATATCTAGGTGGCGACTCTGTATCTGGCAAAGCAGTCCATGTTTGGCACTTCTTTCAAAAAATCTGTTTTCAAAAATGATTTGCCGAATTTGGACTCTTTGATGATTCATCGGTCTTGCATTGCACTCTGCGAGATTAGATATAGGACCGTGACATTGAGTCCTGAACTGTAGTGAGCCCAAATGAACAAAATGGGAGATTCCCTCCCGGGACGTTCGGGGACGTCTACACCTATAGCTGAGTGGAAATGGGAACATGTCATGATGGACTTTGTTGTGAGATTTTCGAGGACTCAACGGTGTAGTGATGCCATTTAGGTGGTAGTTGACCGGTTGACTAAGTTGGCGCACGTTATACCTATGCGCATGAGTGACTCGATAGATTATCTTGCTGACCTTTACATTAGGGACATAGTGAGGTAGCATGGAGTCCCAGTGACGATTGTTTCGGATAAAGATCTTCATTTTATGGCTCAGCTGTGGCAGAGGCTAGAAAGTGCCTTGGGCATAAGATTGACCTTTAGCACTGCGTATCATCCTCAGACTGACGAGTAGTCCAAGTGTACCATTAAGCTCCTTGAGGATATGCTTTGAGGTTGTGTCCTTGACTTTAAGGGGTCATGGGAGAGGCATTTTCCCTTAGTGGAGTTTTCCTATAATAATAGTTTCCAATCGAGCATTGGCATGGCACCATTTGAGGCCTTGTATGGCCGACCGTGTAGATCCCCTGTGTGTTGGCCGAGGTGAATGATGCACCCATGTTAGGTCTAGAGTTAGTTTGGGGAATGACGGAGAAAGTTTCACTTTGGTTACGGCTTAGAGTCGCCAACAAAGTTATGCCAACCGTAGGAGGAGACGTTTGTCTTTTGAGGTGGGAGACCATGTATTCTGGAAAATATCACCTAGCAGGGATTTGACGAGCTCTAGAAAAATTGGGAAGTTGTCCTCTCGATTCATTGAGCCTTTTGAGATCCTTGAGCGGATCGGAGAGATAGCTTACCGTTTGGCCTTGCTACCACAACTTTTTGGGGTTCATGATGTGTTTCTTATTAGCATGCTCCAGAAGTACGAGCCGAATCCATCACACGTGTTGGATTGGACAGACTTAGAGGTAGAGAAGGTTGCCTCGTATAAGGACAGGTCGGTGAGAGTCCTGGATAATCGGAACCCAGTCTTGCAAGGAAAGACAATTCCCTTGGTTAAGGTATTGTGGAAACATCACAGGGTTGAGGAAGCAACTTGGGAACGTGAGTTGGAAGTCTGTGCAAAATATTCGGACCTATTTGTTGATGTTTGAACCTGTAATGAAATTTTGTTATGTTAATGAAATATGAAAGCATTGTATATGTTTTAGGAATATGAAAACATTGTATATGTCATATATGTTTTGGAAACATGGATTTAATGTAAACATTATAAATGTTTTGGAAAAATGTGAGTTATATTTTTAATGTTGGAAATTATTTGTCTTGTTGATAAGAATGGATGACCGGGGAATGAGTCATGATGAAGTAAATGATTGGTGATCATCATTGTAATTGGTTTAAGCGTGACTTAAAAGCTTGATTTGAAATTTCGAGGATCAAATTTCTTAAAGGGAGAGGTTATAGCGATTCTGGTTTTGACCCGACTCTTGTTGTATCCCGGATGCGGGTTTAATGGTTTTATATTGTTGGTCATATCTTGCTTTTCTTGTAATTCATTAATTTTGGCTATTGGGTTGTTGTGGTTGTGTTTGAAACAGGTTGGTTGCTTAGTTTCCAAACTTGTGTTGCCCAGAAATTTGCTCCTACACTTGAGCAAGCTTTGCAAACTCTCAATACTTTTGCAGGTCTGTAAATTACTGGGAGAGTGTATTCTACGCTCGAGTGGTTCTTTCTGCGCTCAAGCGGGCTTAGCTCAAGCGACCCTTATTGCACTCGAGTGTTGGTCTGTTGTTTGTATAACTACTAGAAGTGTGCATTCTGTGCTCGAGCGGAACAGCTTATTATGTCTGACGCTCAAGCGTCAACTCTTGCGCTCGAGTGGATTGTGCGTATATTAGTTCATAACAACCACATTTTACATAACTTTTTCATCCCTTTCTCTCTCTAAAATATCTCAAAACCCTAGATCTTGAACTTCTCCCTACATTTTCACCTAGATCCGTTGGTTTCTCAACCCTAGTGTGTTTGGGAATATGGTAGAGCATCTCAAGAGCTCCATTTTGGTCCAAGCAAGATTTGGTTTCGACGTCTTTGAAGTTCCTCCATTGTTGCTTTAGTCTTTTAAGATTGAGGTAGGAACTTTCTACACTCTTCTATGATTTTTAACTTAGTTATTTGTTGTTGTATAAATGATGTTGGGATTTGGAGGGTTTTAGACAAACCTAGGGTTTTGGTTTAAAATCAAAAGAGGGTTTTTCAAATGAAGTTATTGAAAATGGTTATGGGTATAGATATGAGGATGTTGTGTGTTAAATTTGTTGATTGGATTTGGGAGAGAATGGAGTTTTGCCCTAAAATGTTTGAAATAATTATTTTGTATAAATAATGAAATTGGTATTGGGAATGTGAAATTGAATAGATGTTTATATAAAGGGTGGAATTGGATATACATTACCTCTCACCTATGGAAATTTGGATAATTTATCTGTCTTGGAGATTGTATATTTGTTTAGAAATATTTGTTTTCAATTATCGGTGGAGGATAGCTATGATTGTTGTAGAAATTGCATAAGAATTAAGTGAATTGAAACTAACATCTTATTGGTTGTCATTGAACATGACTGTATTTTAATACATTGTATATGTATGATGTTTGGGAGGAGAAAGGGGATGTACTCCATGTTTGGAAGGACAAAGGGGATGAACTCCAATGAATTAATTTGGCCAGTACATCCAAGGTGAAAGTCATGAAAACTACTTGTATACATGGGTGCCGAACCCGTAAACAAAATTTCTATAAAATTGCAAACTGAAGTGTTTGTGTAATGGTTGTATTGATTAGAGAACCACTGAGTTATAGCATCAATTGGGTTGTCTGGATAACAATGAATTTGACTCACGAGTTAAGGTGAAATGAATTTACTTGATATGAATTGAGATAAAATTGATTGAGATATAAAACCTGGCATATTATGATCTTGTCGGATATGAATGATTTTATTACGGGCATTGTATATCTACATTATACTTATATCTTTGTTAAAATTCATATATGGTGTTAGATTCTTTCTCCTGGTCTTTGATCCACACTACTTGGGAAAAACATTTTCAGGTGCTGGTGAAATGCCCCCCCTAAGGACTTAGCTTGGGAGGATTGTGGAGCTGAAGGCTCACTTCTGTTTATTTTGTATTTACTTTTCACAAGCCTAGGGCTTTATTTTTGTTGAGCTTATGACTCCTTTTGTTGTAACCAAGCACGGTCTTGGAAAGATGTAAGCCATTAGGGCATACGAATATCTGTTTAGCTTTCATTTCTTATTACCTCTTGTAACACATGTTGTAGATTCAGAATGAACAATTTATGAATGTATATTGCATGTGTCATCTTCTATATGTTAACTCTAATTAATGAAAGCCTTTGATGTTATTTATATCACTTAATACTAGTGTTTGGAGTTTGTTTATTGTAATTATTTTGGAGGCGTCACAAAAATCGAGCCAATTGAAAGTACAAAGACTAAAATGACACAATAATTTGTCTTTTTTTTTTTTTTCTTTTTTGGGGCACTTATCGGTAGGTCCCATATAAAAAATTCAAAATCCATCTAGTTGCAAAACAAAACATTTGCACAAATTAGTCCTACATATTTTAATTGTTACCAAAAAAATTTTCTTTTAATTTTAAATTTAAAGATGCTACTACATCCCACCACCACTAGACTTCTGTCAAATAGTCACCGAAGGCTCACTGAAATGTTCAACATCACCGGAAAGTCACCGAGGTATTGCTGGAAATTTGTTGGAGTGTTTTGAACATCACTAGAAGTCGACAGAATGTCCAGAACGTTTGTTAGATGTTAAGAATATCGTCGGAGGCTCATCGAAATGTCCAAATTATTGCCCAAAAAAAAAGAGTAAATAGAGAAATTAGAATGAAAAAATATAGCAAAATGTGCTAAATATTGATAAACTAAAGGGGGAAAAAAACCGTAACAACAACAAATAACAACAATGGAAAAAAACATATGTTATTTTCCAATTTTTGTTGGGTTTAAGAAAGTAATCTCCAATATTGATTCTATTAAAAATTTATTCTTATTAATAAAACTGAAAAATATATTATGAAACTGAAAAAAAAAAATCAATTTTAAAGTCTGATTCATTTCAATATCAAAAAAAAAAAAAACTGAAACTGAAATATTTTACAGTTTTCATCGCTTATAATTAAAACTCGAAAATAATTTGTTCAGAATTTAAAAATTTTCTCTATTAAAACAGAATAAGAGAAGTGTGTAGCAGAGAAAAAAGTGGAAAAAAAATGAGAGATCGAAGGAGAGAGACAGATATAAAGAGAGGATTGTACTCCGACAACTATTTTTGGTTTAGATCTAGCCAGATCTAATGTAGATCTGAATTAGATCTACTCAACTTCTTCAACGAAAACTCATCTCATTCGCCGTCAGTGAGGGGTGAAATAAGGAGTTTGCGAATGTAGCCCTATGAGCCCTACAAGTAACATGTACCTCGCATACTTGGTTTCAAAGGCCAACTTTTTATTTGGAAAATTATTCCTAAAGTATACAACCTAATTTTTAATTCGTGCAAATTACATCCCTAAATTTCATACATCAACCCAATTTAGTTCCTTACCATGACTATTGTCTCGAAAACATACCCAACAAAACTTACCTTAGCCTCATCTTATAGTCTAATTTTTTTCACACACCCTTTGAGCATGTGATCAATGCATACATTTTGATTGGTAGAAAATAGAAGGGCCAACCATTTTAAGTGGGGTCACCAGCATTTGAAGGCCTTAGAAGAAATTTATCCATTTTTCATTTAAATAAACTATGAAACACGAAAATGTACATTATTTACAAAACAAAATATCAAAACATTTGATTCTATTTGAAAACGTAATAATCAAATGAAAAAATAAGAGAAAGAGAAAAGAGAGAATTGTATTCAATTGATAGTCTAAACAATACAAAGGTATAGGTATATATAGCACTATGTAGGAGTGTTGTACAAGGGAAAGAATAAGGTAAATATTGAATATACCTAATAGGGAGGAGCCTATAATCTAAATATGGAAGAGATACAATAGAATATTTACAAAGAATAATATCATATATAATATATTTCATATATTAATATCCCCTCCTTAAACTAAAGGTGGCAAGGTAGAAATCAACTTGAGTTTGGAAACTAAATCTTGAAAACATCCTAGTGGATGAGCTTTGGTGAAGATGTCAACAATCTGATCAGCGAAAGAAATAGGAAGAAGATGAATAGTGCCTTGAGTAACATATTGACGAACAAAATAACAATCAATCTCAATGTGTTTGGTTCGATCATGGAAAACATCATTATGAGCAATTTGGACAGCACTACGATTGTCACAATATAGAGGAGTGGCTATAGAAGAAGTAACACCCATATTTGAAAGTAACCAGCGAAGCCAAATGATCTCAAGAGCAGTATCAGCAAGAGCACGATATTCGAATTTGGTACTAGAGCAAGAGACCAAGGTTTGTTTTTTGTTACACTAACATATGAGAGAATCACCCAAGAAGAAACAGAATCTTGTGGTAAAGTGACGATTTGTTAGATCACTAGCCCAATCAGTATCCAAATAGGCACATAATGAGAGTGCATAACTAGAGGAGTAGTGAAGACCATGAAATAAAGTGCTTTTGACATAACGAAGAATTTGGAGCACAATAGCATAATGTGTAGGTCGAGGGGATGACAAAAATTGACTAACAAGGCGGACAACATGTGCAATGTCAAGTCGAGTAACAATGAACTAAACAAGACTGCCCACTAACTGTCGATACAAGGTGGCATTGGGAAGAAGTGTGCCATCCAGGGGTGATAGGCGATTATTAGGCTCGACCAGAGTGGAGACAGTTTTGTTACTAGTGAGGCCAACTTTTACTCGAAGGTCAAAAGCATACTTGGCTTGGGAGAGATAATATCTATTGGAGCTAGAGGAGATCTCAAGGCCCAAGAAATATTTGAGACTATCCAGATCCTTCATCTCAAAGTGTTCATTAAGAGACGTTTTGAATGCAAAAATTTTGTGATTGTCATAACCGATAAGAATCATATCATCTATATAAAGAAGTAGAAGAGCAATACCATGTTGGGATTTGTAGATAAAGATAGTAGAATCATAAGAGCTGGAAGAGAAACCAACGGCCTAGAATGCAGAACTGAACTTCAAAAACCATGCGCGAGGATACACGAGAAGCTTGTTTGAGTCCATCAAGTGCCTTTCAAAGTTTACAGACTTGATTAGGCGAGTAAGGATATCGAGGAGGTGGTTTCATATAGACTTCCTCTTGAAGATCACCATTCAAGAAGGCATTTTGGACATTCATCTGAAATAATGTCCATTTTTGAATGGCATCAAGAACAAGTAAACTTCAAATAGAGGTGAGACGAGCAACAGGAGCAAAGATTTCTTCATAGTCAATTCCACACTCTTATGTAAAGCCCTTAGCAACAAGACGGGCTTTATAATGTTTGATAGTCCCATCAGAATGTGACTTAATCTTGTAAAACCATTTTTAACCAACCAAAGGCTTGTTTGGGAAGAGGTCAACCAAATCCATTATACTAGTTTGGTCCAAGGTACATGCCTTTTTCGAGTTTAAGGCATGCATCCAACACCAACTTGTTTTGACATAAAGAATCGCCACTTAATTTTGGTAGAGGAAATGAGAAACCTTTAACAATGAAAACTATGCTAAGGTCTAGTTCGTCACGACTAAGAAAATTCTAGGTTCGGGAGCTTAGATACGTAAGGGAAAGGTTTTTTACATGTAAGCACCCATTTTTGTCCAATCCGAAGATTTGCCTCTACTCACTTTCTATTTTATAATTTTAGTGGTTAATTGTTCACATAAATTCATTTTAGGCCCTAAAAACTTTAACTTACCCTAAAGCTATGTGAATGAGAAAAACATGTGTCATTCATTTTAGTTACAAGAATAAAGCCACATCTTTGTATAAAATAAAGATTTTCCACCAAAAAGGGATTTTAAATAAAACTTGAACTAAAATGAACAACACTTAGAAAACATCTAAAACAACCAATTTTTCATATAAAGAGCATATGAACTTGCATAATTGAAAGAAGAAGAAAAAAATGCAAACAACACACATATGCCAAGGAAGAAAAGAGGAACTTACTTTGATGCCTACTTACGTGTCTTACGTGAAATATATGAAATAAATATGACCTAATATGCTTCTAATCACAGAAAATATGTACCTAGGCCTGGTTTAAGGGTTCCAATATGATTTAATGCATAAAAAGATAAGGAACACATAAAATAATGCAAAACCAATCTACATGATACTTAAACTGGCCCATGCATGCTAATTATATAATTAAAATAAACCTAGAAACATGTTGTTTTAATAAAATAACTAAACATGTGAAAGAAGTGAAAAACTTGAAGAAATTGAGAAACTACATAATGCTCATGCCATGCTACTAACCCTACATGATTACATACTAAAAAAACAAACTAAAAGAGATCCTGAAAATAAGAGAAAAAAAGAGTTTTACTTAGTGGTTTGATTAAACCAAAGACACACGTGAGGCCCCTTACTTTTGTAAACCCTAGTAAGGCCCTTACTTTCGACTTATCATTATAAAAGCCCTTAGTTTCTCGTTTACTCGTAATTTTAACTCTAGAATTGAAAATGCATCCCAAACGAACCCGCACAAACCCTAATCAACCTTGGTAGATTGGTAATCATTTCTAAGACTCTAATATTAATTATTTACAATTTTAATTATAGATTGACTGCTAGAAATCCTAGTTTCCGATTTTCGTCGTTTTCGTTCGTTAGCTGCCATTTAATTCAAAACGAAGCAACTTAAACCAAATTATTTTTCCTAACACTATTTTTATTAGTTCTACACTTGAAATAGATATTCTAATTGAGCCTAGGCCCTCACACTTTATATAAATTACACTTTAATCCTAAAGCAGTTTATATATATATATAAAGTACAAACCATTATTATATTCTTTTTCTTCAAAATATCTACATTATATATAGGAGTTTGTACACAAAAATAATTTGAACAATCACACAAAATCCTCCCCACATGGCCAGCCACCTTGATGTGTATATATATGTTGTACTTTTTGAAACATATTGCATGAATCTAAGAAGAAAAATTGACCAAGTACAATGAATCAAGGGATGTGTTTGTACCTCTAATTCTGTCATAGCTAAATCTATAAGTAGATCATGTTTAACACTTAGTAGGCCTACTAATCACCCCTCATTCCATTACACTTCAACTAAATCCAAAACTTTCCCACTCCATTGGAACCAAGGGCACTTTAGATAATTCACCACAATTTCTCTATAAATACACCACCTCCCTCAACACTTTTTTCACATCGAACACATACACACACTATATTTTCAGCAAAGAGTAGAGAAAGAGGAGAGAAAGTGTGATCTTTGAGAGAAGAAGGAAGAAAGTGAGCAATCTTGCACAACAACCCTTCTATGCAAACAAGGTACAACACAACCCTCTCTTTTACTTTGTCAT
Source organism: Camellia lanceoleosa (assembly GCA_025200525.1). Classification (NCBI taxonomy): domain Eukaryota; kingdom Viridiplantae; phylum Streptophyta; class Magnoliopsida; order Ericales; family Theaceae; genus Camellia; species Camellia lanceoleosa. The sequence continues at coordinate 172,882,075 of CM045759.1, read as the reverse complement.
TCAAATACATAATATTAGAGGCTTAAAGTATTATTTTCAGATGTGTGTATATGGTTTTTCATGTGTTTAAATAAGAAGAGTTGAGCCTTAATTGTCACCTTGCATGTATTCTCTCTTAGAAGGAAACAAAGCTATCTTTTTTTTATCCACTTCTTACATTATTTTCAAAGACACATCTTCAAACTAAAAATTTGAATCATTTATATATTATTTAGTATGTTTTCATCATAAGAGAAGTAGAAAATTACTCATGGTTGCCCCCCTTTCTACTATTTTTCCTATGTCAAGTTTTGTGCACCTATGACCGGTATTTTCCGCCCACTTCCAAATATTCTGGAAAAATATAGAACAATCTTCTTGAACTCAATTTTATATCAAAACCTTCCTTAAAGTGTTAACTTTCAAGTAAAATTGGTTTTACTAAAAATGAATTAGTGATTTGAGAGAAAATCCATTTGTCGTAATTGTTTATTTAATCTGGACAACACCGAGTATTTCTTTAATAACCAAAAATCTAGAAAGTATCCCATTTTTGAAAGACAATTATGAAACTAGATAAAATTCTCTACAAACCAAGAAAAGGCTGAGTTCGAAAAAGTATCAAAAGCCACTTTGATAGTTATCTTTAAAGTAGATCGAATCTGGAAATTTATTATTGTTAATAGTTTCATGTTTGATTAAATATGCTTCTTGTTGTTTGTTCAAACTTTAGTATGACATCTACATATTTTTGTGGTTGTATTACCATAATTTTATGCCATGAAGTGTTCTTACTTGTGTAGAAATTGCCATTTCAATTACTTGTTCTAACCTTGAATTAAAATACTTAACATAAAGGGAAACTTAATAAGGGTGGTATTGGGTTTTCGATTACTTGAATAATATTATGAGCCAATACTTGTGTTGTGTTTGAATTGTTTGGTGAGACGTGTTCCCTAATTGAAGGATAAGTCTTGCGCAAGTGGTTGTTTTCAAACCCTTGAATGGATCGGTTGTATTCAATTCCTAAGTGTTTATGATGGATAAGGTTAGAGGAAGTTACGGGAAAAACCCTTATTTTTATTGTCTCTTTTCAGGCCATCAGTTGGCGTTACGCAGTATGCAACCATTGTAGGCATTTGGGATAAGGTCTACAAAGTAACAAAAGAGGGGGGCATACCAAATAATTCGAGTCCAATTCTTGCAGTTGGGAAATTGAAATCTCTTTGGGGGATTTTTAGATTACTAACACCTAACTTATAATCTTTTTCTTGTTTACATGATTATTATACTTCTTGCATACTATAAATCTGGTTGTGTATTAGGTTGGAAAAAATGAACTGGGTGTGCATGCATTTACTGGGCATTCAAAACTCATGCCATTTCATACCAAGTATTGACGAAATTTATGTAGACAATAATGAAGTAGAAACATATGAAGACATATGGCTATCATAGAAGAATTAGGAATTAGTTGTAAGTGTTAAACTTTTGTCATAATTAAGATATGATCATGTAACTTATTTTATTTTTATATATATATATATATATCTTTTATGAACTTATGCTTATCCTTCTGTCAACTTATGTAGACCTTGTGTTAATACCCTATTAAGGTCTTTCAAAAAGTTAGCTTTGCTATTTAAAGAGATTGGACTTTGAAAGGAGGCAGTCACAACCCAAACCCGCCCCTAGAGGCTTAGGCCGTAACTGGCCAGTAATCCTAGATTACTTGGCCTCAAAGATAGAATTTCAAATTATATAATTAAACATATGGGGCCAGAAGCAGAAGCAGATTATAAAATTGTCCATTGAGCTATGCATAAATACTATGAATAGAAGCATACAAAACATATCTCACATCATGTCATAAATTTTTACAAACATTCATCTTATAGATACATAACCCAAGACCAAACTTGTGACATAACAACTATAGAAAACCAAAGCTTCACAAGCTTCGCCAGATCAAAAACTAAGGCCTCAACGCGGAGGCACAACTCAAGTGGATTCACAAAAAGGCTAACTCCAAAGTGGTCTCTAATGCTGAACTTCCTGATGCTCACCTACATACATATATATAAATAGAGTGAGCTAGAAGCCAAATGGGTAATCTCAATGTACAGGGGTTAAATGAATGAGTTCCATAACTTATCAAAACAATATAAAGTTTTTGACATAATTGAAGTTTTTTTTCGAAAACATGTAATAACAAATACAATTTATCAAACCTTCCATAACTCAACATATAGAGAAGTGCCCGAAGGCGTTATTCAACTTGCCAAAATACCATATGAAACATTCATATAGAATGACTTCATTCGGAACACCCATATTGGTGACTTATACAAAACATCATACTTGATGACTTATACGGAACATCACTTGGATCACTTATACGGAACATCACATTTGATGCCTTATGCAAAACATCACTTTTGATGACGTATAAGTTTGATGAGCTCATTCGGAATGTCTTTTACGTGTAGATACCATACGGAATGATTACTATCGTGATAATTTGGAACACCCACTTACATGACTCATATAGAACGTTAAATATGTGTAGACATTATACAGAACGATTGTTATTGAAGTCATGCAGAACGATCATCAAAGATCGACATCATACGAAACATTTACAATGGGTCAATAGCTTATACAGAATATGTGTGACTGATCGATAATAGAACAAAAGTTATTGGAGTTCAAAATACATCTTCCATATTTATACAATAGTCATTCAAAAAGGAAACTCATTCATTCTTAGCAAAATCTCATTTTCAGAAAGCATATCATATTGTACATGATTCGAAGTTTCAAAGTATAGCTTAGCATCTCAAAAGTACTTACTCGAAAACTTGTCATATCTCATAACTTGTAACGAAGTATAGATTTCATAATTCACTGTATAGCAAAACCAATTTCAAAATAACTTATACAAAAATATCTTTACAAAGACATTACTCACCTTGACTAGATCGATGTTCTTCCTTAATGTTCAAATCTACACATTATACATAACCAAACGCATTGTAACACATATTCGAATCGAATAATTCTTTCTTATCTTTTACTAATTCAATTCCTCATGTTGGTTTCTTACTTATTACTCTTCAATGAGTCATATATCATGCCTAAGAATGCTTAGAAAAATATGAGGATGTAAATGCGAACACAAAACATCTTTTCAAAACATACTGAAACAGGGTCTTCGCTTGAGCCAACTATTGGTCACTCAAGTGGTCACAGAGGTCTACAAAAGTACTGGATGGGTCTGATGTGCGCTCAAGCCAACTATTTGTTGCTCGAGTGGATGCAAGACATACACTCAGTTCGCTCAAGCCAACCTTTGGTTGGTCAAGTGGTCTGCAAAGACTGCAAAGATGTTGGAAGCTCGCCAAGTTCGCTCGAGCCAGCACTTCGTGGTCACTCGAGTAGTCTGTCAAAATTCTGTGTTTCAAAACTGAAAGTTTGAGCTGCCAACCACAAATCCAAAGCCTTGGGGTCATGCATGGCTCATTCAAAAACACAAAGTTGCTTTTGAAAAAATGTATACGTGATCCCTTAAAAAAATATTTGCTCAAAATCTCTTTGAAACCATCAAAATTGAACTCAAAAGTTCATTCATGCAAGATTTTCCAAACTCTTTTATCAAAACTTATGACTTTAACAAAATTGAGCTCAAAAGTTCCATGCATGTAAGAAACTCCTTTCCAAACACGAATATAAGAGTCAAAACTTGATGAATAAAAAATGCATGTATAAATTAACACTCAAACTCAACAAGGATGATCAAAACCAAACTCAAAGTGGTAAAACTCAACATATATCATGCATGCATGTAAAGTTTCATCATCTTCTTGACCTTTTTTAACAAAATACATGCAAATGATCATATCTACTCCATGAACTCAACTCTAAAATGGATTATCTTCAACAATTGTGGGTTAAATTCTCACCTGGAGCTTTCAAATACACTAGTTCTTGCACAATCTTGGTTCTTCTAACAATAATCTTGAAGTTTCTCATCAATCTCTACACTTTCTCTCTCTAGAATGAGAGGTCACTCTCTCTCTAACATGTAATCTCATATTTTTGCACTTACAATTGAAGAAGACGAGCTAAAAAATGAGCTTAGAGCACATATATATAGCTAAGATAGCCTAATACATTAATTAGAACATTAGCTTAATTAAGCACAACTTAATTTGTTAAACTGAATAAAAAAAAAAATTCAAACTTACCAAATTGTTCTAAAAATTCCAATTAGTTTATTCATGTAGCCAATTTCAGTTTCTGAAATCATTTAAGGCATCAATTTTCAATTCTAAACAGAAATCATAACAAATATTTTCAGATCGCATGATATACACAAATTAATCATATGGCACATATCACAATTAAAAATTAACACATAATTCAATAAATGTATTCATGATATTCATGTTGGGGTCATCACAGAGGCTATATTGACTCCTAAGATCTTTTATGGGATCTTATATGGTTATTGACTAAAGAACTCATTAGTGACGTTTCCTAGACTTGTAACCTTAGAAGAATCCTGTATTTATTTGCTAACATATTCCATGATATTCCCAATTTTTGGGATGTCACAACTTGGTATTAGAGCTTCGGTTCAATCCTTACCCACGTGTTTCGCCTGCGGTTAGAAACTACCTTGCCCTGACTATATTAGATTATTATAAAACTATCTATTCTATTAATAAAAGACACCGAAAAATTGAAACTTTCTTGACCTGCCGTAGGACGTCTATTCGAATTTCGGGCACGATAATATTGACTCATGAGAATAAGTTTCACATTCTGAATTGGCATGTGTTTCAACTCCAAATGATTTGACGACTACCTACGAGGGGACATGGTTTTAACTTTGGATTGGGTATCATGTTGCGCATTAGATGCAGTATAGAAGTACGAGTACTGATTGTCATATCCCCGCCTCATATGTAAAATCTCTACTTCATGTTGTTTACCTTCAAGATTAAGTGATTATCATTTAGTCTTATTTTAACAACTTTGAGCCTTGATGACGATTCTTAGAAACAGTTCCATTATTCTATCCTCAGTGATGAATCTTGCTTATATCTCTTCTAGTCTTTGTTGTTGATTGGGAGTTAAAATCTAGATTGTTGGTTACGTTTAGAACAGGTTGGGACTTAGTAATTTTGGGAAGATTTTGTCTCTTCATTCTTGGGTTCACTCAAGCAGTCTTTTCTTCACTCAAGCGGTCTGCTAGTAGTCTGAACTTCTGAGAGTTTCTATTCTGCACTCGAGCAGTGATTTGGTTGCTGGAGTGATCTGTTCTCCAGGGACAATCTTCTAGGGCTTTAGTTTATCTGCTAGAGCCGTGTTTTGGCTCCTCGAGCGATGTTATGTATCTGAGGCTTGAGCGGTATTTTGGTCGCTCAAGTGGTCGTTTGTATAAAGTTACGGGGAAAAAATCTTTTTCTCACTTTTATGCTCTCTCTCTCTCTCTCTCTCTAAAAGCTATCTAGATCCATTTTTCTTCCCCTCTCTCTAAATTTCATACTTTAAATCTCCAGTCTACCCAAATCCATGAATCTCGCCACAATGGTGCTTTGAGATAAAAGGTAGAACGTGATGAGGTGATCATTTTAATTTGAAAAAGTTCAAGTTTGTCTCTGTAATTTTTGGGAAAGTTCTTCCCTTCTCTTTCTACTTTGAGGTAGGGATTTCTTTAATGTTTTAGCATGGTATTTAGCTTTTTTATGTGCTCTTTGAATAAGAGTAGTATTTTAAGAGTCTAGGTTTGAGTTGGGTTGGATTTGGTTTGATTTAGGTTATAAAAGAGGGGTTTTCTTGGAAACGATGTTAGAATTGTTTTTGGTATTGAGATTTGAGGATATTTCTTTTCAAATGTTAATTGTTCAAAGAAATATCTGTGGGTATTATGGAATAACCTTGTTGAGGTTTGAATCAGAACAAAATGGGAAAAATAATGGAATATTGAAATTCATGTTTGAATTGAAAGGAAAGTGGAGTTTGAACATGTATTGTTACTCCAAAATTGAAATTATGAAATTATATCAGTCTCTTAAAATTTATCTTTTGAATAGAGATATCTATTTTGGTTATCGGTGGATGATAGCATTGATTGTTGTAGAAATCGCAAGAAAACTAGGTTAATTGAAACTCATTTACTTATGCATTGCATTCTGAACACTTGCTTCATATTTTTACATTAAAAATTTATTGTTTTGAGAAAAATGGGTGAATATCATGGTGAATCTGGTTAGGGGGTGTGGTTGTGGTTATTATTATGTTGGCCTATGTGCCCTTGGTGAAAGTCCAAAAACCTACGCGGTTAGGTGCCGATCCTTTTGGTTAGTATCTGTAGAATGACTTTTGGTAGTACTTGTATAGCCTACTGGCAGATAAGTAGATAGAGATTCCCAATGTGTATATCCACTACCATATTTTTAGTTTTGGAAGAAACGGTTTATTAATTTAATTATAACATGGCATTGCATTGTTTGAGAGAAAAAGTGCATTCATTTTGGTTAATGGCATCATGTGCATTCAGCATATGACTTGGTTAAGCATCATACTATTCATTAAATTTATCTTTACTGGGCATTAGCTCACCCTGTGTGAAAACCAATTTTTAGGTACTAATGGTATGCTTCCGCTAAGGGTTTAGCATGGGAGGACCTTGGAGCTGAAGGCTCATTTATTTTTGTTTTGTAAATACCTTTTTGTTCAAGCTATGGCTTTTATTTATATTTGGGCATTGACCCACCTTGCTTATAACCAAGCATCGTCTTCTAAATGTGTAGCCTTTGAGGCATAAACTTGTAATTATTTACTGTTGTTCTTAAGTATATCAGTCACATACTATAGATTTATAGCTTAGGGTGGATGAATGTCAATGCATATGACGTCCTCTTTTGTAATATTTTGAGGAAAGTACTAAATGAATATATATATCTAGATGTAATCTTGATATCGAATAATTGAGACTATAAGCTTCCTTATATCTGTTGGGGATTTTGAGGGTATTTGTTGTTAATATTTTTAGGGTGTTACATGTTGGTAGCAGAGTGTACCAGGTTTGAATACTTTAGGCTGGTGGTATATGAATATTACCACAAGGGTTCGTCTCGCTGAGTAGCAATAAATAGATATGCCTGGCATGCTATTTGACAACATGCTTATGTGATTAAGTGAGTATGGAATTTAGTTTCTAAGATATTGATTGTGTCTACGAGTTTCTAGAAGTCCCGTTAAAAGAGCACTTCATCACTGCAAATTCTAACAGGAACTCTTGCAATGTCGCGAAACAGTTATTATCCAGAAAGGAAATTCGTTTGCGAATATGTGATTCAGTGCTAACATACAGTGAATTAATGTGTTGTCCACTGTATTAGGACGGTAAGCGTGGTAGGCCTCAACGGTAAGAAGTGCTGGTTCTAGATGAGATAATGACACAAGAGGAAGGTGTTAGGCAGGTGAATGTGGCCGAGCCTGCGGATCAACAAGCCATGGTAGTTTTGGCTTGGAAATGGCAGGAGCATTAAAGGAATCCATGGACATTCTTAAGGTTGAGAATCAAGTCCAGACCCATGTTGCTGAGACAGGGCCATCCTTTCTGAAGAGGGAGTACTTCCAATTGAATTTGGATGAGTTTGATAGGGATCCGAAAGAGCCACTAAAGGCTGATGAACGGCTTGAACAGATGCTGAAGATTTTTTAGATGCTTGGCATCGACAACAGTGGCTTGAGGGTGACCTTGGAAGCTTGTCAAGTTAAAGGTGATGCGGGTCAATGGTGGAAGTTTGTTAAGGGCCATATCAGGGTGATTTGAGAGGCATTTGCTACTACTTTCTAGGATAAGTTTCTATTACCCACTACGAGGAAGAAGTTGAGAGAACAATTCCTAAGGCTCAAGAAATTGAGCACACCTGTGGCCAAGTTTGAAGCCACCTTTACTAGCCTTTCGAGGTTTGCGCCGAAACTCGTGGCAATGAAAGAACGCCATTGTATTGAGTTTAAGAAGAGATTGAGGACCGGGCACCTTTTCAAGGTTACTGGTTCTATGATTCGTGATTATGACCGTTTGGTTAAGTTTGTGGCTCATTTGGAAGTAATAATTCTGACAGAGGAGGAACGGATGAGAGGATCTAGGCAGAGGGAGTAAAAATCTCAGGGATATGTGAAGGACAACAGGAGGCAGAGGGGTTTTACCCTACAGCAGTCCTAGGCTCACTAGTTGAGATCCACCTTTCCTGTGCTAAGTTCTGGTTTAGGGAAAGGTAATAAGAACGGATTCACGTGCTTCAATTATGTATAGTTAGGCCACAAGTCTCCAGGTTGCCTACAAAAAGGAGGAGAGCAACAACTAGCACAGTCTTTGGCTCGTTCTCAAAGTCAGAACTAAGGGAGAAGGCAAGCACCTACCTGCTATTAGTGTGGGTAGACTGGGCATTTGAGGAGATTTTGGCCTCAGTCGGGAGATACATCTTGTGTGTCTGGTTCAAGACAGACACATAGTCATTTGTTAGCTCAATCAGTTAAGGCCTCGAGGGCCAATCAAGCAACCACTTTCACGTAGTTCGTGCATCAGGCTTATGCTCTAAGGGTTGAACGGGTAGATCAGAGAGGTAGATCAGAGACCTCCTAGGCTTGTGTATGATGTTACAACGCGGATCGAGATACCGACTTCCTATTGTGAGAGGAAACTTCTTATAATTCAATTCTTTAGCGAATGTGTTAATAGATATGGGTGCATCTCATTCGTTCATATCATCTTCTGTTGTATCTTCTTTGGGGTTGGAGTTTGATTAGTTGGAGTCTTCTCTGTTTGTCGAGACACCTGTTGGGGGTAAGGTGGCATTGGGTTAAGTATGCCACTCTTGTGAAATTGAGGTCGTAGATTATTGACTCTCGTTTGATTTTATTGTACTTGATATGCATAAATTTGATATGATTTTGGGTATGGACTAGTTGACCTACTTTCGGACTTCAATAGATGGTCACCGTAGGAGGGTGTCAGTGTGCACATCCTCCGAAGATTGTTTCCACTTCTTGTGTGACCGGAGTGATAGTTTTATTCCTCCTTTGTATGACCTTAAGGGTCAAAGAGAGTTAAGTTTCTTTTTTCCATCACAATAGCTAATAAGGGTAATATGGTCCAGCATGACTTACCGAGAGTGGTTCAAGAGTATTCGGATGTCTCTCTGAAGGATCTTACTGAATTACCACCACATAGAGAGATTGAGTTCTCTGTCAACTTGTTGTTGAGCATGGCTCTGATTTGCATGGCATTGTATAGATTTGCTCCAGCTGAGTTACATGAGTGGAAGTTGCAGCTCCAAGATTTGTTAAACAAGGGCTTTATATGCCCTAACACCTCGTCTTGGGAAGCACTGACTCTCTTTATGAAGAAAAAGGGTGGAACTTTGCGGTTGTGTATTGACTATAAGTTGAACCAAGTGACTATCAAGAACAAGTACCCATTACCGAAAATAGATGACTTGTTTGACCAGCTAAAGGGATCTTGTTGCTTCTTAAAGATTGACTTGAGATAAGGGATCACCAGGTGAGAGTGAAGGAGGAAGATATTCAGAACATGGCTTTCCATACGCGATATGGCCATTACAAGTTTTTAGTGATGCCATTTGGGCTAACTAACACCGGCTTCATTCATGGACTTGATGAACTAAGTCTTCCATGAGTTTCTAGACCGATTCGTGGTTGTCTTCATATACGACATCTTAGTCTACTCACCCTCCGAGTAGCAACACGAGAAACATTTGTGGATTGTACTTGAGTTGCTTAGAGCACACCTTCTATATGCTAAGTTTAGGAAATGTGAGTTTGGCTCAGAGAAATTAAGTTTCTAGGCCATGTTGTGTCCGGGGAATGGGTGACTATAGATTCATCTAATATAGACGAAGTACAGAATTAGGAGCAACCTACGAATGCCTTTGAGATCTAGAGTTTATTGGGTTTAGCCGAGTATTTCCGATGTTTTGTAAAAGATTTGTCTAGGTTGGCTTCGCTGTTGACTGGAGTGGCAAGAAAGGGAGTTAAGTTTGTGTAGAGTGGGGCTTGTGAGAAGTCATTCCAAGAGCTTAAGACTAGACTCACCACTGCTTCAGTTTTGATTATTCTGGAGAAGGGTTTAGGTTATTCGGTCTATTATGATGCGTCTCAAGAAGGTTTGGGTTATGTGTTGATGCATGAAAGGAAAGTTGTAACCTATGGTTCACGGCAATTGAAAACTCATGAGAGAAATTATCTTACGCACGACTTAGAGTCAGCAGCGGTGATCTTTACCTTAAAAATCTGGAGGCATATATTATCCGATGGGAAGAGATTTGAAGTGTTTTCTGAACACAAAAGTCTGAAATATTTGTTCCCATAGAAAGACTTGAATTTAAGACAGAGGAGGTGAATAGAGTTTATTAAGGATTACAATACATGATTGAAAGGTTTTGTCCGAGTCAGGGGCTCATCATCGATTTTATTTTGATAATTTAAACTATTCATTTGGTAAAGTTCTCCATGTATATCATTCATCAAAAAATTAAGTAGATCTGATTTTCATTTTATCATGTTTGTCTAAACAAAAGTGTGCAAAAAAATGTGTTTTTGAAAATTAATCATCCGTTGTTTTTTTGTTTTTTGTTTTTTGTTTTTGTTTTTTTTTTTTTTTTTGAAGCAAAAGCTATTAATGAAAAGGCTACAATAATAGAATTGACCAAATGTGAAAATGTAAGATGCTGACTGTCATAATTGAATGTTAAGAGACTAAAATGAGATTTCGATCAAAGTATGACCCTAAACGTACAAAAATTTACAGCTAGCAAAAGTTGGCAATAGAACTTAGCTCCTACTGTAAGATGCTATTTCAAGGACTACAACCTACTTTTCTAGAACTTTTTTTTATTATTATTATTTATATTCAATTTGCAGTTCTCAAACTAAGATTCAATATTTTGGTTTCTCAAATTGGACCGACCATATTTAATTTCTGGAGCTAACTATCGTCCAATTGATCTTTGAAATTTTCCAATAAAAAACAAACTGAAAACTCAAACAACAAAAACGTAGACAAAATTAATAGACTCAATCCAACCCTCACTAAGTGAAGAGACCAAGTTGAGTCTTCCAAACTAGAACACGATTTTTAAATTGCAATTGCATGTCAAATCAAATTATACCAACGTAGTATTTGTGCTTTTCTATTTCTTCTCTCTCTTTTTATATCACTACAACAAAAACACATTTTAGTGACACTATACTAGTGACATGTTTTTAAAAAATGTCACAAAAAGAATATTAGGTGGCATGTTTTAGAAAAATGTCACAGAGCTACAAACATAAAAGGCTCTAGTGGCATTTCAATAAAGAAGTGCCACATTACTACAACAAAAATGTGATCTAATAGCATCAATTTTATGGCATTTTATAAAAGAATGACACAAGAAATTATTTTAGTGACATTTATCAACAAATGCCATTAAACTTTAGTAGTAATGACATTTAAAAGAAAAAATGTCACTAAACTAAATAGGTGTAAGTTACTTTTATGGCATTAAGTGAAAAGTGTCACAAACAAATATTTTATGGCATTTTGAGAAATGCCACTAAGCTAAAAAAATTTCAAGCTATCTACTGTCAAAAAATAAATTGAACTCAATATAACATGCTATCAATTGGACCAATTTGAGACATTTAAAAAAATTCAATGTTAAAATCGATTCAATTGAAATTACAAAAATTAAAATGTATACAATAGCAAAAATAGAGGGACTAATAGTGTAATTTGCCCTAATTTTAGCATTTTTTAATGACAAATATGCATGTAAGTGACATACGTCATTCTTTGAGAGGCAAAATAAACCCTAAACCCTAAGGCGTCAATTCCAGAAAAATTCTTGCTCAATGCATTCCCAAATCTGGAGCCATTTCAAAAGGCTACAACTGCGCTTCTACTTGGGAACAGGTTTCATCCTTCCTTGTTTCTTTATCCATTTTCTATATATATCTATATCTATATCTATATCTATATCTATTTTTGGTGTCTTTGCAAAATGTTTGCTTTTTTGTCAAATATTTTAAGGTCTGCACATGCCACAGAGGCATCCATCACTACGCCAAAACAGGCCATTAACGGCGGTTTTTTTAACGGCGGTAACGAAAACCGCCGTTAAAGGTACTATTAACGATGGTAACGAAAACTGCCGTTAATACTGCCGTTAATACCGCTGTTAACGGCGGGTTCGTTATCGCCGTTAAAAAAACCGCCACTAAAAGTGTCTTTAACGGCCGTAATGAAACCCACTTTTAACGGCCGTTAATGCCCACTTTTAACGGCGGTAACAAAACCGCCGCTAATGCCCAACCATTACCGCTGTTAATGACGGCGGTCTTTGCCGGCGGAGCTCTGGCGAAACTCCGGCGTGCTCCGGCGAAACTCCGGCGAGTTCCGGCGAAACCATCTACAATAAAGTAAAAGTAATGTTTAAATATTTATTTAGGGAATATATTTCATGAAGAGTGGCTGTGGCAGAGTGGTTGGTGTAGGTGGATGAGAGGTCTTGGGTTCAAAACTTGGGGAGTGCAAGAAGAAAGAATTATTTTTTGAAAAATTTGAACCTATTTACGGCGGTAAAAAACCGCCATTTTTGGTCCTATATTACCGCTGTTTTTGGTCAACTTTTAACGACGGTAATTTGCCTTTTTACGACGGTTTCACTTTTTCCGACACGCGCATAAACGGCGGTAACGAAACCGCCGTTAATACCGCCGTTAAAGGCTTTAATCTGTTTTTTTAACGTAAAAACCGCCGCTAAAGCCCAATTTTGGCGTAGTGCATGGAGGTTATAATTTTCTTCATTTCCTCATTTTTTTCATTTCTCCTCCATTTGATCTGTGGTTTTCTTATGTGTGTTTGCTCTTGTGATCTGGTTAAATTTGGTTTGGTGATTTTAAAATTAAATTATGAGGAATTATGTGTTATGTTATGGCTGATTATTATAGGGACAAGAAACCCATATTAGGATTTTGGAAATCGGAAAACGAGGGTTTCTATTTTCTAAAAATATGTGAAAAATTAGTTTTCTGTTTCTCAAATTAGGTTTTGATGATATATTATATATACACACTATACAAAATACATGCCCCCTCGATAAATTTCCCAACTTTTGCCAACAGAATCGCTTGTGTGTTTGTGTTTGGGTTTTTTTTTTTTTAGTAGTAAAACCACTTTTGGTAGAGTTTTTGTGGGTGAGTCATCACGTCCTGCAATTTTTTTTGTACAGAATGCTCCACTAACAGAGCAGCAACAAGCAGCAATAGTAGCACTTTCTCAAGCATTTGCCAAGCGACCTTATCTTGTCAAATTGGTGAGACTCATCACTGCGCTATAATGCGTTACAACCTTTGTGAATGCTTATGTTTCAGTGCAACAATTTCATGCCAATTAGCGAGCTTTTGCTTTTGTAGTCCCAGAAGCATGCACATGGACTAGATAATGGTTTGTCCATTTCAACTAAGCATTGCACTGTGGAAGAATCAGGGGCTATTGAAGCAGTTTTGGTCAATACGAATCAGGTAAGCCACTTGATTTCTTCTCTCTCTCTCTCTCTCAAATAAGCAAGAAAATATATCAATCGAAGACTGCAATAGGGGAGTAGAATCCATTTGCATATACAAGGAGTAGCTAAATCTTATTTCTACCCAAAAAACTGAATCCAACAGTAGACTCCACAAAAGGATCTATAGCAAAAAGCCCATGCATTGAGAACCAAAAGAATGTAGAATATTCAAAAAAAGAGGTAGCATAAGATTTCACACTAGCCACTCAGCATCCTCAAATGTCCTTCTATTGTGCTATAGCCAGATGCTTCCAGAAAGACAAAGAAGGTTTGTTTTTTAGACAAATAAATGTTTAGCTTGTTGCCCATCCTTTTTGGATTCAACACCCATTAGGAGCAGTTTCTCCCTATTAGCAAGGTTTTCAATAGAAAAAACGATGATGACAGCTACCTTCATAATTGTTTAGAATGCTTTCTTGGACAGGTAAAAATAATTTTATGGGAATTGAATATTTATTTTCATATTTGACTCTAAACAACATTTTAACTACATATGATCATCATTCTCTCTCAGATTACCTTCCGTTCTCCATCATTGCAAATTAATTATTATTATTATTATTATTATTATTATTATTATTATTATTATTATTATTTGTTAGTGACTTTTAAGATGAATAGTATAACTTTCATGATCGAAATATTCAACATACAAAGAATGCCAGTTTTACTATGATATTTGTCTTTGGGTTAAACTGCCCTGTTATATCAAATGGGAGCCCTCTTTTTCAATCTTATGACACAAACTTTTCTTCCTATGTAACAATTCGTGGAGTGACTAAAGCATGGGAGCCTTGAGCATGTTGGCATTATGACATGTTGGGTGTGATTGTTTCATTGTTCAAAAAAGACCAATTACTACTCCTTTAAGATGTTAACATTTGTTGAATGCATTCTAGGAAAGTTGATGTAGCAAGAAAGATAACCAAAAAAAAAGCATCACTATATACAATAATACTGCATTCAGCCCTAGACAAATCAAAATGGTGAAATAGGGTTTATGTAGCCAAAATGCTATGTCTGGTAGGTTAGAAAAAGAGAAGAGCAGTTAAAATAAATGATGAGAAAAGACAAGAAAGAAGGAAAGGAAAATTATTTCTCATGGTTGAGAAGAGAATGCGAAATAGCCCCTTGTAGACACCCCATTTTTGACCGTCCTCAAGGCTTGGACGTCACCGTTTGAACACTCGGTGATCATCCATGTTCGTGTTCGTTTTGAGTTCTCAGAGGTTCCGACCGCACGCCTTGCCTCGAAGATCTCTCAACTTGATTGTTTTGTGCTTGGTTGTGGACGAAGCACTTGTATTTCTATTTTTGGGGGAAGAAGGTGGCTTGTTGGCCATCCCCTCAACCCACCGGCTAAGGCTTGAAGCCACCGGCCCTGTTTTGTTCGCATCGGCCAAGAGTTTTGGCCGGTCGGCACTATATTTGGTCGACCGGCCCCTTTTGTTGGTCAATCGGCCATTTCTGCTGGTCAACCCCTTTCCATCTGCTTTTGGCAGATATTTTATGTCAGCTGTAATAGCTGGCATGCACAATTGACCCCCTCCATACACGTATATGGAGGGATTGGCTCCTTTGCTTGGCTTCTCTTGGAAGTCTTAGAATTGAACCTCTATAAAGAGGGAGCTCCTCCTCTCTCCTCCAGGGTTCAGAGAATTAGGGTTAAAAAGGGTAGAGATATCCTTGTATCTATACTTCCTTGTTTAGCCTTATTTTGTGACCTAAAGTGAGTTTTGTCTCACTATTATACACCAACACACACTAGAACACCATCCTTGGTTGCTGAGGTGCTAGGAGGTTGATTTCAGTGTTCTTGGGTTGGTTTGAACTCAAAAAACTTGTTGGAGCTTTGTTCCTAAAGGAGGTCTACAAGGGTGAGCATCCTTACTTTAGTTACCCCTTTCTTGCATAGGCTTTTAGGCATTCTTGCTTATTGTTTTAAGCTTTGACTATAACTGATAAAAGTTCTAATTTTGTGTGTTTTAGAACTTTGTTTAAGGTTACTTTGAGGTTTGGGGTTGTCTCCCCCCTCCAAGGCCTTGTTAGGCCTTGTTTTAGGCCATACCTTTTGGCCATTGTTTTTGTCATTGCATGACCTCTCCACCACTAAAATCTAGAGGATTTTCAGTGGTGGAGAGGTAGTTTTGGGGTCCTAAATAGGAGAGGGTCATCCCCTCTCCTTATTGTCTTTAATGCTTGCATAAATGGCTTATGTGGTAGCATATGTGTTTAGTTTGTTTTAGCTTCATTTCAGTATGTATTAGGCTTTGTTTTGCCATGATATAGCACTATTTTGAGTTGGTTTAGACATGCCATGTATGCTTTATACACTTGTCTTGTAATCCCATGTTTTGGCCTTAACATGCATCATGTTGTAACATGTGTTTTCAGCATGATTTTGGCTCAACTCCATGAAGCTTTTAGGCTTGTTGTAGCATGCTTAAGCTCTGTTTTGCATTGATTTGGCCATGCTTGCATTGTTTTGTATAGCTACCATATAATCTAGCTTGTTAGCTTTGAGTGTCCAAGTCATGAGCATGCTTTATTTGGATCATTTCAGTGGTTTGGCATCACTTAGAATGTTATTTCAGTCCATGTTTCATGCTCAAACACTTGCACTTATCACTCCTTTAATGTCTTAAAGAGTATGTGTTTTACGCCTCATGAATGTGCCATTGTGTATGCCATCATGCTTAGGCCTTTGGGACGCCATCTAGGTAGGTTTTTTGGGCTCCTTTTGATGTGTCATACCTCTTATTTTGATTGCCCAAATCATGCCATGTTTGGTTGTATTAGGTGTAGTGTAACACCCTTTTTTTGTGGCCTTGTATGCCTCATGTTTTGTCCCTTTGATTTGGCTTGTTTTGGATTTTGTCATTGCATGTTTTAGGTTCATTTTGGCATGATCTAGGACTGTTTTGGGTCATACTTGCCATATGCTTCATGTTTTGTGTAACCATGGTTTGAGCCCATTGGCTAGTCTTAGGCCTTGAACCTTCTTGCATGCTTTCATTGCTTTACTTGGTCGATTTGGCATCATTCCTAGCATGTCTTCAGAGCTTAACATGCTTGTCATTTGTCCATGTTTGTCTTCTTTTAAGTGTTCTTGAAAGTTGCCCTTTTATGCTTAAGTGTTAGGCTAGTTGGCATGCATGTTTGTATGTACTTTTGTCCTCATTTTCATAGCATTTTGGCCACTGATTTGGGCTTATTTGAGAGCTGTCCATTTTGGTTTAAGACCATTTCCGCATGTTGTTGCATGCTTGCCTTGTATGTTGTTGCATACTTGGCCTATTAACATGTCGTTGCATGTTTAAGTGGTATTGCATTTGGCATGCATTCTTTTGGTTTTAGGTTGCTTAACATGTTGTTACATGTTTGCACCACATGATGTGACATGATTGAATGAAGTCACATGCTTGCTTGCATGCTTGTCCTTGCATATTGTTATATGCTAGTTGCCTTGTGTAGCATCATTGCTTGTATGCTCATGTTGCACTAGTGTGCTTGCATATTTAACTCGCATAGTTGCATCCATTGCCTCTTGATCAATCATGATAGAGGTTAGGATCTATTGTGTGTTTTTGTGCATTTCATTTGACATTGAAGTTGCACACTTGACCTCTTTGATCATCATGCATTGGAATGCGTGATCGATGATCCGAGGGTCGAGGATTACACTCTCTTGAATTCATAACATGATAGGGAGGGTGGTCGTGCATACATTGCTTTGAAAATGCATTGCCATGCTCTATTTGTCCTCTGCTGCAGCAAAACAGGATTCTGCAGGAAGAGATGGTCGATCGGCGATCTTCAGTGCCGGCCGGCCATACATTCATGGCCGAGAGCCAAATTTGTGGCCGATGACCAGTTTCCCATGGCCGGTGACCTCATCTCTTGGTCGGTGACCTCCCACAGTGTGCAGGGAGTAGTTCAGAAGCAACCTTGGGACTTGTGCAGTCTTCAGAGATGCAAAGCAGTGTAAACAGAGGCAGCATGAGTATGGTGATGGATTTCCAAGCGGAGCCGAGCATGCACGCATTCATCCCTCTTTCCGAGGCCCCTTTACTGCTTTCTTAGCTTAATTAATTCGTTTGATTAGTTAAGTATGATGTAATATTTAATTAGCTTGTTAGTTAGTTAATTTGTACTATTCATTTGCTCCCCGTCAAGAGGGCGCAATTGTGTAATAAGCATGCGTGTGTGTGATGCATGTCTTCCAACCTCCATTTCTTTCTCCCTTTTATTTAACCGCTTACGATGGTTAGATTTAGGGCATATTTGATTTAGCATACCTTATGCTATGCATGTTTGTATTCATTCATTTGTATTGCATGCACCGGGCTCGGTACATCATACTAATTGCACAGTACTTCAATTCCAACTTGAATACGTGTATCGAGTTGTCGTATTTTCACATGTCATTCTTAGATTAGCCGAGCCTATTCTAGTTGCATTTTGCTTACAATGCATTAGCCATTTTAACATGGACTTGGATCATACATTTGATTACTAACATATTCTTTGTTTTGGCTTGGAGTACACTATGAGTGTTTATGCTTTAGCATCTTGCATGTATGTGAGTGTTAAACATGAAAGCATGTTTACCATGAGGCTAATTGCTTATGTGTTATAATTGCCTGGCTGCCTGTGGGTAAAGGTTGGATTACTTAAATTGGATCAATTCATCAAATCTGTATTTTAGTCTACTTGCGGTAGCAAACCTCAAACCATTTCCAAACAAACGGATATGCAATGTTTTGTTCCAAATTAGGCGATCTAGTCTATACTTGTGTGTTGTGCGCATCACCTAGTAATTCTAGCTAATTAATCAGAATAAGAGCACACAATGTTTTCAAAACAAGATATCATGTTTGGTAGAGGCCGATCTTCGAATCGGGCGAGCGGGGGTGCTCATATATGACCTTCCCCAATCATACCCAAGTTCCCGAGCCGAGGCAACTTTGGTGATGACGGACACGTGGCCTTAGGCAACGAGTCAGGGTTTCCTAAATTCCCCCAAAATAAAATATTTAGGTGGCGACTCTGTATCTGGCAAAGCAATCCATGTTTGGCACTTCTTTCTAAAAATCTGTTTTTCAAAACGATTTGCCAGATTTGGACTCTTTGGGGATTTATCGATCTCACATTGCACTTTGCGAAATCAGATTCAGAACCGTGAAATTTGAGTCCTGAACTGTAGTGAGACCAAATGAACGAAACGGGATTCCCTCCCGGGACGTTCGGAGACGTCTACACCCCCCAACCAATGTTGTGATGTAACGGGCAGCTTCTCTGTGCCAAATATGACCTATAGAAACAAACGGTAGGTAAATAGGATACATAGGTTGGAAGTTAGACTTGAAAATGCCTTAAACTTAGTTGAAAAAAGACATTCGGGGGGCGAAAATGTGAAATAGCCCCCCAACCAATGTTATGATGTAACCAGCAACTTCCCTATGCAAAATATGACATGTAGGAACTAACAGTATGTAAATAAGGCGTAGGTTGGGAGTTGCACTTGAAAATTCCTTAAACTTCGAAAAAGGCGCTCGGGGGGACAAAAATGCGAAACAAGCCCCCAACCAATGTTGTGATGTAACTGGGAGCTTCCCCGTGCCACGTATGACCTGTAAGAACTAACGGTATGTAAATAGGACACATAGGTTGGGAGTTAGAGCCGAAAATGCCTTAAACTTAGTCGAAAAAATGCGTTCGAGGGGCGAAAATGCGAAACATCCCCCCAACCAATGTTGTGATGTAACCGGAAGCTTTCCCGTACCAAATATGACATGTAGGAACTGAGGGTACGTAAATACGACACGTAGGTTGGGAGTTAGAGTCGAAAATACTAAACTTAGTCGGAAAAATGCGTTTGGGAGGGGGGCGAAAATGCGAAACAGCCCCCCAACCAATGTTCTGATGCAACCTAGAGCTTCCCCGTGCCAAATATGAACTGTAGGAATTGGCGGTACGTAAATAGGACACGTAGGTTGGGAGTTACACTTGAAAATGCCTTAAACTTAGTCCAAAAAAAGCGTTGGGGAGGGGGCGAAAATGTAAAACAGCCCCCCAACTAATGTTGTGATATAACGGGCAGCTTCCCAATGCCAAATATGACCTGTAGGAATTGACAGTACGTAAATAGGACACGTAGGTTGGGAGTCAGAGTCGAAAATGCGTTAAATTTAGTCAAAAAAATGCGTTCGGGGAGCGAAAATGCAAAACTGCCCCCCAACAAATGTTGTGATGTCACAGGCAGCTTCCTCATGCCAAATATGACCTCTACGAACTAATGGTACGTAACTAGGACATGTAGGTTGGACGTTAGAGTCGAAAATGCCTTAAACTTAGTCGCAATTGTGCTTGGATCAGTTTCTTCATTTTTTTCCCACAATTTCCTCAAAATTTTATCCAAACATAACTTAAAATATCAATGCGTGCAAAATATTCCCTAAAAAAATTTTGAAAGTACAATTGGCTCTTAAAGATTGATTGGAGCAAATTATCCCTGGATTTAATTCAATTGTGACAATGCCTCACCTAAGTAATATTGATGCAAATTGTATTTTTGGACATGTTTTATGCAAGTAATTTTACTTTTTCAATTCTTCTACAGGTTGTAGTTTTGAACATTTTTTGCAGACATCAAAAACTCAAGTAGTTTAGTCAATACTAATGATTTATTTGAAAATACTAATTATATTCGAGTTTTATATATATATATATATATTTATAATAATTTTCAATATGACAATAATTAGTTAATACTAATGATTAAATTTATTTGTACATATGATTTTTGGCGTAGAATTGTGGATACGACTTTTTTGTGACAAGTACGAAAGACATTGTTTGTAGTTTACCGATTAGTATTGTTCATGCAGATTAGTTTTATGGCATGGTACAGCTTACCTTTGGACGTGGTACATATTAATTTTTTATGCAGTACTAAATACCTTTTCACATGGCACAGATTAACTTTTGGATATTAATTTTGTTTAATCTTCTGTTATGTATGGAATTATATTTTTGAGGTTGGATTATACTTTGTCTGTATGGAATTTCTATTGCATTTATAATTTGATGTTAAATTTGGTCGCCAAAAGTGTTTTTTCTTGTATCATCATATGGACTTGTCAAAATAATTGGATAAGCTATTGAAGCTCATGTTGCTTGGCCTACTCCCTTTGTGGTATATTTCTTTCGTAAATACTAATTACATTAACAAATTTATATTAACTTAATCTAGTTTCAATTACATTTACATGTTTATCTTTTGGATGCAGATTTCGCAAGTTATGAATACTAGCCAAGAATATTTATACAAGTGAGGTTGAAAATTTGGGAACAAAATTTGTTTTGATAATTTGTCTTATCCAGAAGATGGATATTACTATGGCTTTTCAGAACTTGTAGCTTGAATAAATTTTTTTTTTTTTTACTTTAACTTTGTTAGTGTGGTAGAATATTTTATAAATTTGATTATAATTTTTATTGCAATATAAATAAATTTATATTTCTAAATAAAAAAATGATGGTAGTTTGAATTTTTTTTTTTTTTTTTTTTTTGTTTTTGATGTGATGATGGTGGGAATATTTGTTTATTATTATAAAAATATTACAGGATGAATGGATGTCAAATTAATATAGGATACGGCAATTAATATTCAATTGTTTATAAAATCAATTCAATTCTTACAGGCATTTGCACATGCTTAGTTGTGGCTTTGAAAAGTGTCAATAAAAAAAACATATAAGTGGCATTTTGTAATAGTGATAGTAGTTTTGCAAAGTGTCACTAGAATAAGCTCCAATGACACTTATATCCATTTAATGGCACAAATGAATTGGATTTAGTGGCACTTATGAAGTTGTTAAAAATATCAATTGTGGCATAACAAACGTCATTAAAAATTCATATAGTGGCATTTTTTATATTATAAGTCTTCTTTAATGGTACTTGATAGCATCACGAATGTATCTACCATGACATGAAAGTGTTACTGAAAGTCTTTAGCCCTAATGGTGTGATGACACTTACAAGTGTCTATCATCACATCAAAGTGTCATTGAAAGTTTTTAGCCATGATGGTATAGTGGCACTTGCAAGTGTCACTGAGGTGTCACTAGTATTTACTGTGGCATGGGTATAAATGGCACTTGTTTAAAATGCCACAAGACTAAAAAAATATAATTAGAAGAATAGTTTTGTGGCACTTTCAAATGTCACTAAACTAAAAAAATGTTGTAGTGCATTCTTTTCTTCTTTTTTTTAATCTTTTAATTGTTATTTACACAGTTCTAAACACAATTATTGGATCCTATGTAAACTAGCACCTTAAGGGCATGTTTGATTAACAGGATTAGAGCATGGGATTAAAATTATTAATCCGTAGGTCCAACAATCCTGTGTTTGTTTTGAAATTTTGTTTCAAGATTATTAATCCAATGTATAATTAATCCAACAAATTTGTAGGATTATTAGTAATGAGGTATGCGTGGTATTATATATCATGAGTTAGAAAATAAAATAAAAAGACTCTTTTACCCTTGACTAAAAATTAAAAAACTTATTATTTTTATATAATTTTATATTTTAGAAGGCTAAAAAATAATTTTTAAAAATTTTAAAATATTTTTTGATAATTATTTTATCAAATTAGTTTATATTTTAAAAAAATTAATAAAAAAAAAAACCAAACATGGTCTTTGTATTTTATATTTTTATTTTGCTTTTATTTATTTATTTATAATTTTTTTCAAAACCACGTTTATAAAGAAATTTTGATAAAGTAAAGATTGTGAAAAAACATTTATATAGGGTAAGATTGGAAAAGAAGATAAATATAGTTGTAATCCTAAATTCATATGTTTTATTATCCAATCCAAATCAAGTAATGGACAATGGGATAATTTATCCTACTAATCCAATTGGATCGTGAATACCACACTAATTTAGTGAAATTATTAATATGTTCACTATTAATCTTGTGAATCAAACATGGCCTAAATCTCTTGATTTGTTAAGAAAATTCATTTTATTCTGGAAAAACTAATGAAGCAGCAAGAAACTCATGAAAAGGAACTACTACTATTTAATGGTAGTTGCAAACAGCGGATTGATTTCTTTGAGTTGATGACAATTATGAAATTCCAACAATTTGCAGAACATTTTGTTTCAATATATTCTACTCCTTCCTAGAACATTTAAAACCATTCCACCCAACTACATCATAACTAGGAGATTAAAACCAGGAAATGAATGAGTTTAACATATCCTTTTTGGTAATCAGAACAATCTAAATGATACTTGAGTGAATGAATTATTGTGGTCAAAACAGGGCTCACATACAAAGCAACAAAATTGATAATCACGGTGATGCTTTATTACTGCAGGAGCTATGCTATGTAATCAATTGTATTTCGACCTTAATTGATGAATGAGGAATCTATTTGTAATGCAAGCTTGAAACAGAATCTAAACAACAAAAGATGATAGTAACATAGCATCACAGACCAAGAAACTAACAATAACAAATACTTAAACAGATAGAAATATAGAAAAGTTTATTGAGGGGCATACCATCTGCCAAAGAAAGAAGTAGAAACATGTAGGACAATGATCAAACAGGTGATAGGCTTTCAATGAATTGATAAGTATTACGCCAACTTGCTCCCCCCCAGTCATCAAGATCATCTGTCGATAAATCATGAAGCTCCTTCAATGTCTTGGACTTGACATTATAAGAAATAACTTTGCCCCGGATAGCTAACACCAGTGTAAAATCTTTTTCATTTGCTCCCTTCACGACGCAGAGCACATTAAATTCACAGCATGTGATTATGGTTTTGCGAGCTGTCTTAGGTAATACAGATAAAATGGGTCTAAGATTGACCCGGTACTTCACAATCCACCCGTAGTAATCCCTGTGCATCCGAAGATCTGCATCCCTAACACAAGGGTGAGGAGTCTGAATAAGAAGCAAATCGCCACCATATTCTCCAAAATACCTAATCTTATCATGAGAAAGGATTTTAGGGTTTCGAGGCATTGGGGTTTGTATCAATTTCTCTTCCTCAACCTCAAATCGAGCATGAACATTCGCATAGGTTAAACAAGGAATTGCACCGTTCCAAAACACGCTGAACATGAATCGCACACCTCGCGGATCGAGCATGTAAACGTGTTTCCAAGAAGAAGTCTGGGAACTGTAAATTTCAATTTCAACCCATCTTCCATTATTAGCATAACCGTAACTAAACAATAAAACTTTGTAGTGAGGCGATTTCGAAGGATCAAAAGCCAAGAAAGCACGACACGATTCAGACGAAGTGGGACCAATATCAGGAAGAACTGAGAATTTCTTTGTGGTGAGATTACAAACAATATATGGGGGTTTTCTGAAACTATTAGAGCACAAGATTAGACCATTGCAAGAGTGTTCAATCGTAGTTGCAGAACTTGATACAACGACACCGTCGAGAAAGGAGAGTGTGGGAAGAAGAGTTTGGTGTCCAGCAATTGATACAGACTCGAGTTGTTCATCGAGAGACCAACGGTTTGAGTAGAAATATAAGGCTGAGACGGAGGAATGGTGATTTCGGCGAGCGTGGTCGGAGGTGAATTGGGAGTGGGAGATGAGATAGAGCCATTGCTTTGAGACCGACTTGAATTTGATTAGGGATTTTGCTGGGACTCGGATTAGGATCTCTGTTAGGAGATCTGAATTATTGGCAATTAATTCAGCAGCGAATGAATGTTCCGAGGAAGTACAGCCGATGATAAGCTTTCTTCTGCTTCTTGTTTTGCTGTATACTTTCATGAGTCCAGATCCTCGGCAATGCTTTCTTGCAATGGTTCCTGCTGTTGTTCCAAAACGAAGTCGTTTTGGAATTTTTTTTTTTTTAATTTCAGCTCCACTCTTACACTCCATTCCCAACTCTGAGACCCATATGAGAGAGATAACACAAGAATGACAGAGAAGAAGGAAGGAAGAGAAAGGGAAATCACCGACATCACCAACGAGACCCTTTACCTCCTTACCTCGTCGGAAAACTCTCATGCTACCGTCGCACAAGGAAGAGAGATATGGGTTCAAACAACACAATCATCTCTGTTCACACATTTTATGGTTTTTTAATGGACATTTCCTTGTTAAGAAACTGTCTGTATGATTATTTAGCTTGCAATTTAGAATTTGATGTTTTCCTTCTTCATTTTTTCCAGACTCTGTTTTTCTTAACCTGTAATTGATTTGTCTTATTATCTTTTCAAAATCTATTGTTTTTATATGATAATTTGTTGAAACAATAATATATGGCATTGATTTGTTTTCTTTTTTTTCTCCCTTGCCCCCTTTAATTACTTCGGCAAAGAAGGGGCCAACTGTACCTTCACTCCAGTATACCCAGAGATCCATAATGCCCCTCTCAAACAAAGAAAATAATCAGATTTTTGTTTTCAGATTTTTGTTTTGGTCTTTCGTTTGCTTTCATTCGATAACCTGAAAAAAAAAAAAAAAAAAAAAAAAAAAAAAAAAAAAAACCCAAAAACCCAGAAATTGAAAAACCCCAAAACCCAGAAATTTTCGAAGGCAAGAATGAGGTTCATGAATATATACATATATCTGATTCTTGGATGTATACATATATATATATTGCATAAACTTGATCTTGGATGGAGTTCAAGTTCATGGATTGGATACATCCAGGACTGGATACATTATATATATATATATTTTATCCATACATACACATATATATATATATATATATTTTGTGGGTTCTGATTTTCGAAGGCAAGATTCATAAATAAAAAAAAAAAAAAAGGGAGAGAGAGAAGGCAAGAATCAGAACCAAAACGATCTGGATACATATATATATAAGATCAAGAAGTTTCATATAAATACATACATATATATATATTTCGTGGGTTTCATTCATGAAGTTTTTTTTTTTTTTTGGGTATATACATATATTTGAACACAAAGTGGGTTTGAGAACCTTAAGATCAGATTCATGAAATTTTCGAAATACAATTTCAAACTCATCAATATTGAATCTGGCCATGGAGATCGAAGGAGAGAGAAGCCTTTCTTCCTCCTCCTTGCCTTCTTTCTTCTTCCCTTCTCTGGTTCTTGCCTTCTCATTTTGTTTTTTTTTTTTGAAAACTTGCCCCAAAACGACGTCGTTTTGGGGCACCGCAGGGGAGCGCCGCAGGAGACCACGGCAGAGGATCCGGACTCTATGGAGAACAACTTTTATAAACAATCTTCCTTGTTGGGGATTGCGTTAATTGCGCATCAATTGTGAATAGGTGAACACGTAAGCCATTTTCATCGGCCAATTTCCCTCTTTGTGACATTTTGAATATTTTAGTTCCATTCTAAGGTGTATTTTTAACTTTATTTTCAATATAGGGTAAAATGGTTTTTGTAATACCGTTTTCTAAAAAAACAGTTTTTGAAAAATCGTATTTTTTGATTAAAATAATAATAAAATTTAAAAATGAAAACCGACTTTTCTAAAGCCATTTTTAATTAAGTTTTTAATTAATTCTAAATTAATTAAAAACGGTTTTCGTAAAACCGTTTTCACATTAATTTTTTTTATTTATATTTTCAACATAAATATTTTTTGACCAAAAATATTTTTTAAATTTTTTTTTTTAATTAAAAACAGTTTTAGAAAAGCCGTTTTTTGAAAAAAAAAAAATTTTAATTAAACACGGTTTTACAAAAACCTTTTTTTAAAGAAAATTTTTTTTTATTAAAAACGATTTTACAAAAGTCGTTTTTTAACCAAAAATATTTTTAATTAAAAACGGTTTTCGTCAAACCGATTTTACATTAATTTTAAATTTTTTTTAATTTATATTTTCAACTTAAATATTTTTTACCAAAAAATATTTTTAATAAAAAGCGGTTTTATAAAAGTCATTTTTACATTAATTTTTTTTAATTTATATTTTCAACATAAATATTTTTTGACCACAAATATTAAAAATAAAAAATGGTTTTAGAAATTTTTTTTTAAAATTATTTATTCTCATGTGGGAAGGTTGGACTTGGGAATCAAAAGATGAGTAAGAGAGCAGCAATTTCAATGCATTCAAAGATGGTTTCTTTAGAAAATTACAGCACAAAAAAAAAATAAAAATTAAAATGTAATGCTTGCTTTGAGTTTTCTAAAACATTTTTTAGAAAATTGTATTTTCTTATTTTTCGTATTTTTTTGTTTTTGTTGAATTTTGTAATATTTTAAGTTTTTAAACATACCTAGCATAAATACACTAAATACCAAAAATACAAACAAAAAAATGAAAATTTATTACATTTTTTATATTTCTGTGCATTTATTAATTTTTGAAAATATTTTTTTACAAATATTTTACTTTTTAAACACATCTAAGTAAAATGCATCTAAAAAAGTTTTTAAAAAAAATGCTTAAAATTTTAAAAATATTCACTAAAAACAAAAAACTCAGTTTTCAAAAAACTTAATTCAGAAAACTGAAACCTAGGGCTTTTTTGGTTTGTATCCCAAGATATAATTTTTGAGAAATTTTTTTTGTAGTTCAAATTTTTTGAAAAAAAAAATTCCAAAGCACTTTTCAAAAATTTCCAAAATTTCAAAGTGTTTACAAAACCCATCCTAGAGTGGGAATAACTATTTTATGTTTTAAATATTTATTTATTTTTTTAATGTGCACTATATTTCAGGGCTTTTACCATATTAAGACAAATTATCATCTTAATTCCCAAACTAGGCCTAGTTTGGACAGAATTTCCAAACTAGGCTAGAGCGCTATTACAAAACACGATTTCACTATTTGGGGCCGAAAATTTGATGAACATTGAAAGCGCTATTAGAAATCACACTTTTAATTAAGAAGTCACTAATTTACTAAATATTCATACAGGCATGAAAACAACATAATCAAGTCAAGAAATGTAGCAGGTTTAGTTACATAGGTAGTGTATATAAATCTCCCACAAAAATACATTCTGGACACCATGAACTGAACACACAATACATACATCCTAGACACCCTGAACTGAACACACAATACATAAACATATTTGTTAGACAGACAAATATTAGGTAGACAATCTGACAAACTCATTACGGAAACACTTAGTCTATGAGACATACGCATATTACATATTAATGCAAGTTGTTATATTGCCGAAGTGTAGACATTAACACCTAATTCGCGCTTAAATCGACAGGTGGCTCAGAGTCTGAACAATCCGAAAGCTCAGCGTCAGAGACAAGTTCAGGATCCTCTATGATACCCTTGATAGCCGCAACATTTGGTTCTGTTCTGTTCTTCTGGGCATCCTTCTTAACTATGTGTAGCTGCATATCGCGGGCTAACCTACGGCCCATTTGAGAAATCTCACGTTGTAATCTTTCACATAGTCGATCAACATTATCAAGATCTTCCTTTTGGATCTCAACAGAACGTGCTTTTGGCACCTTCAGTCGATTTTCCCAACATAATCTTTCCATTTGCACTCACTCTATAAATAGTGCGGGCCACTTCAAAAGTCTAGCGTTTGCTAAACCATATCCCGTTTGATTATCTGATGGCTCCTCCACCAAACCACATGGATCTCGATAGTACTTGGGCATGACAAAATGTCGCTTCTCAAACCTATCATGATAAGCACAAGAGGCATCTAACGAAGCAAATGGTGTTTCATCTTCAGCATCGCCACTTTCCCTTCCCCCTCCTCGTCGTGAACTGTTACCCCTTTGTAAGTTCCTACCACCTCTGCGATTCCCACTCCCTCCTATGAACCATGTAGCCATGCTAATTTTTTAAAACAAATGAATGATAATTTCGTAGGGCGAAATAAGTTGCAAGGTTATGTCTTCACCTTTAGTCGTTTATATAGTTGGTTATGAACGGCTTTAGGAAGATGCCTCTACATGACAGTCCCACATATACGAACAAGGTATGAGTTGTCACTAGAATGGAAAAACAGAGTAAAGCAAATACTGTGTGCCAAGTCATGTGACTTGACAATGCATCTGCATATACCGACAAAGTAAGGCCATGCTCACTATAAGGTAAATTAGTGAATTCACTGTTGCCATGTGACTTTCTGAATTAAGAATCCCACATATATCAATAAGAGATGCGTTGTCACTGTAATAAAAAAATCGAGCAAAAAATATTGAGAAAACCAAAACCTGTGCACCAAGTCACGTGACTTGACAATCCATCTGCATATACGGACAAAATAAGGGCACGCTCACTGTAAGGTAAACCAGTGAATTCACTGTTGCCATGTGACTTTCTGAATTCAGAATCTCACATATAGAAATAAGAGATGAGTTGTCACTATAATCAAAAAATCGAGCAAAAAATTGAACAAAAAATCAATCAAACCAATGCCTGTGCACCAACTCACATGACTTGACAATCCATCTGCATATACGAACAAAATAAGGGCGTGCTCACTGTAAGGTAAATCAGTAAATTCACTGTTGCCATGTGACTTTCTGAATTGAGAATCCCACATATATTAATAAAAGATGAGTTGCCACTGTAATAAAAACAAATCGAGCAAAAAATCGAGAAAACCAAAGCCTGTGCACCAAGTCACATGACTTGACAATCCATCTGCATATACGAACAAAATAAGGGCATGCTCATCAGAAGTAAATCGTTGAATTCATCGCTGCCATGTGACTTTCTGAATTGAGAATCCCACATATATCAATAAAATATGAGTTGCCACTGTAATAAAAAAAATCGAGCAAAAAATTGAGAAAACCAAAGCTTGTGCACCAACTCACATGACTTAACAATCCATCTGTATATATGGACAAAATAAGGGCATGCTCACTATAAGGTAAATCAGTGAATTCACTGTTGCCATGTGACTTTTTGAATTGAGAATCCCACATATATCAATAAAATATGAGTTGCCACTGTAATAAAAAAAAAATCGAGCAAAAAATCGAGAAAACCAAAGCATGTGCACCAAGTCACATGACTTGACAATCCATCTGCATATACGGACAAAATAAGGGCATGCTCACTGTCAGGTAAATCAGTGAATTCACTGTTGCCATGTGACTTTCTGAATTGAGAATCCCACATATATCAATAAAAGATGAGTTGCCACTGTAATAAAAAAAAAATCGAGCAAAAAATCGAGAAAACCAAAGCCTGTGCACCAACTCACATGACTTGACAATCCATCTGCATATACGGACAAAATAAGGGCATGCTCACTGTCAGGTAAATTAGTGAATTCACTGTTGCCATGTGATTTTCTGAATTGTCACTGTAATAGAAAAGGAAGCTTATGTAGGCAATATTGTTTTTCACTTAGTTATGCATCATTCATTGTTACGACCAACTATTTGTATTTCATTGAAAAGTATGGCTATTTCAATATTGGTGGCCATTTGGAATTATTTTAAAATCAACTTTTGAATATTGAATTTGTAATATTTTGCAACATTTACAATCTCAACTTTTGAAATAAACTTTAAAATAATGGTGGATCTTGTGAGTAAAACGTGGGTTACGTAGGAGTACTTGACTGGACTTCCAGGAATTGGAAGGCGACTCTTTCTTCTTTCTTGATGGAGATTGAAACTCTTTACGTAGAGGATCCGTATTTCACGAGCCCCAGTTAACGGAAGCTTTTCACCAAGCTACCTGTTCTGTTTTATGTGTTGTTGAAGGCAGTAGTTCGTTTGTCTGAACTTTATTAGTCCCCCAACTGGACCAACCACTTGGCTTTGACAATGTTTGTCTAGCCCCCCAAGTTTAGTTTTCTATCAACCCCCCATTCCTTACTAGAGTCATCATTTTGACTGAACTTCCAAGATTTGGAAGACGACTCTTTCTTCTTTCCTAATGGAGATTGAAATTCTTTACGTAGAGGATCCTTATGTCACGGGCCCCAGTTACGGGAAGCTTTTCACCGAGCTACCTGTTCTATTTTATGTGTTTTAAGTATTTACATAATTCAACATACATTAATCCATTCATTAATCCAGAACATTCATTAACTCATTGCAATTTAATAAAGAAAGTCATGAACTAATAAATGTGCAGTTATAAATGTAGTTATTTCATAAACTTCAGGTTCATAAAACAAGTACTTGAAATACATCCGTACGTTAGATGAACAACAACATTGTCTTACACTCTAGTAACGAAGATACGAGACAACATACAAACATATATGAAAGATAAAGGTGTTTGATTTCTTATTCCTCATCTGACATGTAGTAGTCAGAGAGATATTTTTCATTGTTTAAGACATTATTTCGCTCAATCACTGTCAAATCTTTGTTACTTGCTTCAGCCATTTCAATGGCTAGCTGAAGCATGAAATGTCGACATCTCCGCATCAACATTATGTTGTTCTCCTTCTTAATTCTGCTAATTGCTTTTTCATAGTCACTCACATTTCGTCTAGCCATGGTCAATGAACGACGATGAGGTACCGGTACCCCAAAGTTACATAGATCATTAAATAATCCTTCTTGCTCTGTTACCCTGAACGCCCATTCTGCTCGGATACCAGCATAATAATCCTTCGGACTCGAGTACTTTTCGCTCTTGTAGTCATAAGTAAATGGAGGTAGCAGCCACACTTTCGGATTTCTTTGCCAGCGTGAACTTCCTGCACCTCTTGAAGACATTGTTCAGAAAATGAACAAACAAATAATAATAGTAATTATAGATATATTACTATTGTTATGACTTGAACAAACATCATACTGGGGGTATTGGTATTTATAGACATCATAGTGGGGGTTAATTAGAGATGATCTAGTGACGATAATGCATGCTGGGGCACTATGGAAGAAGTGATACCCGTGATATTATTTTTTTGTTATTCATTTCATGCAATCCTGAGTACCCGTGACGAAGTGTACCTGTGATGTAGTCACAGACGTGGTTGTCAGCTAAAATCATATGCATCAAGTGACATGCATCTATACATCACTGCACAAAGTCACATGCATCACTGTATCACTGCACAAAGTCACATGCATCACTGCACAAAGTATTACGCCTGTTCAAGTCACTGGCGAGCATCACTGAGAAATGTTGGACGTATCACTGCGCCGAGCTACAATTTATTATCATACCATACCTACTGTGTCCATGTGAATTATGCAATTCATAATTCACATGGCAATTGAGAATATGAGATAAAACTACAAGTCATTGCAACTCACTTGTAACAACACTAGTGGGCCAGCTATCTCCTTCGTATCAGCCTTAGTTGCCCGGCACAACATCCTGTACAAACATGCCAATGTGGCACCACCCCAGCTGTACTCCGAAATACGGTCAAAGTCTCTAAGTAGTGGCAAAAACATCATCTTGACCATATTTTGTGACTTATCAGGGACGAGTACCCCCCCCCCCAATAAGCCACAAAATATAGGCTCGAGCATAATGATGAACCGTCTCATCGGATGCATCGTGTGAAAGGTGACGGAAATACTCTAATATCCATTTCAACTTAAGCGATGAGCCTATGAAGTCTTCTGCTGTAGGTGATGCCCCTAACAACTCCACACATAGCACTATCAAATCATCCAACTTCTTTCCTGGGTCTTTTCCAGTGACTGCGTGTCTGTCAACCGGTAGGCCAAATAGAATAGCCACATCTTGTAATGTAACTGTGGACTCTCCAACAGGAAAATGAAATGTGCGCGTCTCTATGCGCCACCTCTCTACGAGGGTTGTAACGAGATGGTGGTCCAATCGAATAGGCCCAATCCGATACACCCCGTAGAACCCCGCACAGAGTAGGCAACGTAGGACTCTATGGTCCAAGGCGGTGTCCTATATGCCGAAATCAGAACGTCGGCATTTCAATTTCGGCTGATCTTTCGCCTGCACAAGACAACGTTGTGTGTAAGAGACATAATGCTTGTACAAATGACAATTGAAATTACATAATGAACCCATCTTCTATTAACTGAAACAGTGGGTGAGATAACCAACATTTTAGTGGTGCATAGTGCGTAAGTGGTGTAAATGTACAAAGATAAATACATACAGACACAGATTTGCAGTGTCATGACATAGAAATAAAAGGCTCCATCAAAACTAATATAAGTTTTAGAATGTTTGGTACACTTGTTAACGAAGTTGGGTTGTACCCTTCACTGTAGACTGCAATGGGGGTTTATGTGGTTTTCAATTAAATTAGAAGGGTGTAAAATATAACTAAGCCGTCATTTCATTATTGAGATAAGAATTAAATAAGTTGGGGATCAAATGAATACAATGAAATATTACAGACTAATATAACAAATAATGAATATATTTTCAAGAGTTTAAAGTCCTTTATTTTGAAATGAAAAATGTCGCTCGAACTATATTAATGCAAGTTGTTGTAGTATGAAATAAGTTAAAAGTTATTTAAGTAAACAAACAATCTAAAATACTCACTTTGTCAATAATTGATATTGTTTCTGTTCTAAACTCTAAACTCTAATCGATGATTATAAACTATTTTCGATACTCTAGTCATTAATATCATAAGCGTGAACTTGGGGTAATTGTTAAACTTGATGATTATCAACTTTTTAACCTTTTTTTTTTTGGTTAAGCTAGCAGTCCATTTAATATAATCTTCTTCATTCTCTCTCTATGGACTAACATTTACAATTGGGGAAATTTGTCTAAACCATTGAAATGTCCAAATAGGATGATCCATGGACTAACATTTACAGTTTCACATTATATTACGTAACAACTACAGTGTTTGTGTAGTATTCAAATATCAATTACAAGTAAATAATTCATACCGACTCATGCCATATCGTATCAGCTCGATGCTGATGAGTCAATAATGGGATCTCCTCTGCTAAATGAGTCATAGACCTGCACAAGTTTTCATATATGAAATCAATGTCCAATAACAAGATGTTTGACAATAGTACATACATATGCTGACAAAATTAGAATACGACTTGACAGTATATCATAGATATACAAACTGCAACAAGTTAGGGAAAACAAAAAGAAAAGGTTGCCTGGAAAAATTTCTTGATAACTAAAAAACAGTTCACCACCTAACAAAATGTGGCTATGCATTGAATATTACATGCATTTATATTGGTGATTAGTAATTCATTTCACATTATTGTGATAGGAGATAAGGTACACATGGTACCTGTGAGTTTAAAGACATTGTCAGCGCGTTGTCATGCCAAAATTATGACATGAAAACCCATGCTTTAAGTAGATTTGAAATCCACTACTCAAACTTTTTAGAACAACTAAGCATTTGCCAATATGTACTAAATTTAAAACACATGATTGAATTGATAAAAAATGGTCTTCCCTCACATAATGAATGTTTGGAAACTAAAAAAACAATTCACGACGTAACAAAATGTGGCAACGCATTAAATATGACATGTATTTATATTGGTGATTAGTAATTCATTTGACATTATTGTCATAGGAGATAAGGTTCACATGGTACCTATGTGATTAAAGTTATTGTCAGTGTGTCGTCACGTCAACTTGTATGACATGGAAAAACGTGCTTTCAATTTAAAGGAGTTGTCATTTGGACAGGAAAGAAGTACGAAGGTTTGAAGAGAGTTTCATGTAGATTTGAAATACATTAGTCAAACTTTTTACAAGAACTAAGCATATACAAATACGTAGTAAATGTCCGAGAAATGATTGAATTCATAAAATGGGCATTCTCCCACGTAATGGATTTTGGAAAAAAGATTTTAAAAAATTTAGTTTCCCACATAACAAAATGTGGCAAAACACACATTGAATATAAACTGCATTTATATTGGTGATTATCAATTCATTCTGTGAATATTTGCATTTTTCTAACATTAGATAAATTGGTGTCCATCGAGGTCGGGGCACAATCGACCATCAACGCACCAAAGTCTACACAATCCAGTGCACAAAGGACACTTGCAACAACTAAAGCAATTGAAGAGATTTGCCACATTTGACCAAATCTATGTCATTAGTAATTGAAGTCGTAAATACATTATGAATTTACTGAATACTGATTCATTGAATATTACATTGACTCCAATTCAAAGAAAGTAGCGTGGAACTAATATGTAAAGAAGACAAACAACTACTGTCGAATCAATCGGATTCTCGCTGGACATTTTCTCTTATCATGCCCTCTTTGCAAACACAAACTACAATGGTGCAATCCACTTTGTCTGGAAGTATCCAATTCGTTGTGTATGCCGCTATGTTGAGGACGACCCGTTTTAACTTCACGTTGTCGAGCTGGAATAGCAAGCAAAGTTGGGTAATCATTGTCAGGCCAATAGTGCTCGTGCGGCATGGGCCTAAACTTCTGCTCGAAGATACGCCAGGACTTCCAACCTATACTCGTGCAACGAAAGGAAAAGGGTCCTCGCCCAAATCCATCACAAAGAAGCATGTGGGAACATGGAAAGTGAAATAATGTGTACTTCCCACATGAACAACTCGGTGGTCGGAGACTAACTATTTGACGAGCACCACCCCCCATCCCATGCGGTGCTGTCCTCACCTCATATTCCCCTATTCCCCTGCAGGAAAAATGTATGTACGTGGATTAATATGCATATATGTTTAAATATAGACTAACATCAATGATCGACGAGTGCGAAATGTTAATATGTAGTGAATTCGGTGCATCCAATGAAAATTACCTATTAATCGGTACCAACATATGCACATTTGCTTTAGCTTGGTGCTCGTCAATCTATCGTTGAACATTAGCCGTGTACAAGTGACCCCGATGGCTCGCATTTTCAGCAATGGTCCTGCCCTCGTCAAAATATTTCACGAGCCGATAAAAAGTTATCTCAGCGATCTTTGCGATGGGAACATCAAGGCGCCTTTCAGTACACCATTGAAGCCCTCTATATGGTTTGTCGTCAATATGCCCCAACGACAACCACCATCACGGCACAATGTCCAATGAATAGGGTTCATCCGTCTAAACCACCGTTCAGCATTCTTCTCGAGCTTGTAGATATTGTCCATAATCTTGTTAAACTTCCGCACTTGCCGTGTAAAACCAGCTTTCCACACAAGATCCTTCGCTACTGTATTGCCGAATCTTTCATTGAAATTGTTATATACGTGTCGCAAGCAATACCTATGGTATCCTCTTGGTTGAACTACTGGATTGTCCCAAATTCTTGACACGACACTAAGCAAAGCTGTGTGTCGATCGGATATCAATGTGACCCCCTCTCGGTCACGGCACACATATCGCCTAAGCAGAGTAATGAACCAACCCCAATTCTAAATCATCTCCTTGTCAACAACGGCAAAGGCAAGAGGTACAATCTTGTCTACAGCAGTCACTGCAGTGGCCGCAACAATCTTCCCTTCGTATTTCCCGTACAAGTGTGTGCCGTCAATGCATATCACTGGACGACAATACTTGAAGCCTTCTATTGCAGGTTTAAATGCCCAGAACACATAGTTCATGTACATTTCAGTTCCGATTGAGGTAGAGTGCAAATTCGGAATCATGTCCCACATGACAACTGTGCCTGGATTGAATGCCTGCAATGCAGCCATATATCTAGGCAACCTTCGGTACGACTCGTCCCAGTCACCAAACACCATTGCAACTGCCTTCGTCCTTGCAAGCCACGCTTTCTTATATGATATAGTGAACTGAAACTTCTCCTTCACGACCTCAATTATGGTAGCAAGAGGCAATTCTGGTGATATCTGCAAATACACATTATATTTGAATACCTTACAGTCATAATGAAATCCTAAAAACAATAATGTATCTAGCATGGCACTTACCGCAATTTGTGCCTTGATGAAATGAGCAATGACCTCGGACTTGAGGTTGCAATTGTCCCTATTCATTCTAGGGTATACACACTGATGCGGCGCTTCGAACCTTCTAATTTTAAAGAAATCTTTGTCTTTCAACTTCGTTGCCGAACCCTCAAGTTGCATCTGCTTGCACTCGCCACCCAACTGCTTTCCTTTGGATTCTACGACCTTGCATTCTCGATTGCGCAAGTTATACAACCGAGCAGTGCACTAGTCTTTTCTTATCAAGAATATCATTCCTTTCTCCAAATTAGCAGTTTCGAAGTCCCACAATGGCCAACGTTCAACAACATCACGGCTAGTGATGGAACCATCATTGTCGAAATGCAAATTATGGTAGAAAGGGATATGGACATTTGTGTGTACCTCCTGCATATCATGATGCCCTCCAACTTCGTCATCACCGGAGTCATTGTCCGCACCTTCCCATACGCCATCCAAATCTTTCACGGAATCTTCATCACTTACTCCAACCTCGTCAAACAATGGCACTATATCATCGGAGTATGCATAATTTTGTACAGCCGTCTCCGGTGTACGTTGAACATTACAAACCGGTGGACATTCTTCATTCCAATGGGGATATGGGGTTGTAAGAACCATCGGATTATACGTGGTCGGAGCACTTGGACCTGCTTCGACACTGTAATAACCATCTAGGTTCTGTGATGCATTTAATTGATTGTAACTCTGAGAATGATTGAATGGAGGGTAATCTTCAGGGAACATGTGTGCAGACTGTATAAGTGTATTGTCAGGGGATTGCGATTGTGTCAACATTTGAGTGAATGTCCCACCCACCGGAATTGGCATCTCTATGCCACCAAAATTGCTCTCCTTCTCCACATAGATTTCCAAAAAATAATCAGGGCCTAATTTATGTGGTAGCTCTAAAACATTACTTAAGGTCTCATTATCTTTGATTGGCAGCAACCTATACTTCCCCCGACATGGGAGTCTACATTTAAACTCTAATCGCATTATTTCCCCATGCGTACCAACCTTCGGCACCATCATAGCCTGCAACTTGGCCAATGTTATCCCCCTGTGCACATTATACAACCCCTGAGGTTCGATGTCGTACGACACACCTTCATCGCGATTGCGCAAAATCTTTCCACCCCAATAGAACATAATGCTCACAACTTCCATACCTACACTTTGCATTCAAAGTAACTCAATTATTTCTAAATAATAAAGTAAGAACATTTGAGAGCCAACACCACATATATTACACAGGAGTGCCTTTAGGCATGGGTCTTTTGGTATTACAAAATATTTAAGTGGCATATCGACATGAACATGGAAATAAAAGTTATTTGCTCCATATATAATAGCATCCTACATGACTTATATTTCTTGTATTATTTAGAAGGATTATCTATTTGTACATTTAAACAAAAAATCATGTGTGGGATCATTTCTCCAATTATCATGAATTAACATTTGAATTCTTTTGTTGTGATTTGTCATGATTTCTTCATCCCTTCTTACGAGCTTATGTTTTCCTTTACTTTTTGTTTTATGTTGTTATGGTTTCCCTTTGGTATTATTATTTTTTTTAAATAATTTTTTCAATTGAAACTCTTTTTTTGGGGCTTTCATGGGTGGCTGTTTTCAAATGCTTTGAAAGAACCTTTTCCATATCTTTAATTGACATTTTCTTTAGGTTTACCAAACCCGTTTTCGTCATGTGTTTCACGTGTAGTTGCTTTCATACCTTGATTTTTTTAATTTCACATTCTATGAAATAGCATGCACATACTGTAAGAACTCTTCCCACAACCTCACTGTGCGCGCCATAATTTCTCATTTCATCTTCATGTATTGAACCATCCATGTAAGACATTATAACCAATAGGCCTTTGATACAGAAAAACTCTACTAAACTCATTCTTCATACTACAAGCCCTAATTTTTCATACTATAACAACCTAAGAACTTCCAATAGGAAAATCCTAAATTGTTCACAAGTTCAAACTCTAAACTACCATGCCCACAATTGTTCAGTCTGAAACAATAGTATAAAATATTGAAATTCCAACTTTCCATGAAGAATAAAAAGTATCTTATCTTGCCTTCTAAAAACATAAACACATTAAGCTTTTGGGTCAATCACTAATCTAATAGATTCATGTAGCTACAGCTAATCAATTCATGCATGGAGTTACAACACCTCAGTTTAGAAGAAGCTCTGAGGATTGTTGAATAAACATTTGTTTTCTTAACTCCGTTTGATTGGGCTAATTACATTGATAAAGAGATTATCTTTGCAACTTCGTAAAGTAAATGCCAGTCAAACAAATGTCAGATCAAGTGCAAATCAATGACACATAGACCCTTTGAACTTCTTTTGACTAAAAATCACCACAAGAATTAAGACCAACCAAAAAAGATTTTTCAAGACTTTATTGTGATAACAAATTAGCTACCAATTGTGCTCGTAGTCTAGAATCCATTAAGGAGCAATGCACCGATTGTTTATTTTTCCATGCCTACTGTTACAAGAATTTCGCAATTTCTTTTAATATATTTTTCTTAAAATGGGAAACCCCTTTATCCAACTAAGCATTCATAACACTCAACATGTTCAAGTAATGAACTATTGAGAATTTATTAACATCAATAAAAGTTTTTGTTTTTTTTCCTAAATATTTTCATACATTTTCAAATCCTTTTGTTATTTCTCATGTTTTTGAAAAGTTTGAAAAGTTTCCAATTCTATTTTCATTTCCAACCTAACCGAAAGAACGTACGGAAACGAAATTTTGATCCTATTAGAGAAGACAGGAAAATTAGCACATTTTATAACCCAAGTTTGACATCACATATGCACACCCATACAGTACCACCGAACAAAGTACTAGCCAAAATTAACAACAAACAAAGAAAAAAAAAAAAAGCTTACTAAAAATAAAAATAAAAATAAGAAAAAATAAGCAGTTTTTCATATTTTTTAATTTTTAGTGAAATTTTTTTCAGACTTCTCATAAATATTAAAATTTTAAGTATATTTATATTAGGTGCATCAAAATAAAAGATTTTTAATTAAAATCTTTAAAAAATCAAAAATAGATGAAGACAAAAATAAAAGCTCATTTTTTTTTTAAAAAAAAATTCTAAACTCTATTACAATGTGTGTATTTCTTAAATTTAAATTTATCACAATAGTACCTATAACCCCGTGCAAGGCATGGTCATTTTACCCTAGTATATCTAGCCCTAAAGGGTTGCACTCTATCACAAAAATATGGTTTTACCATAAAATTGTGTAACATCAGTAACAAAATGTATAATCTCGTTACAAATTAGCATAATAAAATGTCCAAAATGTATAATCTCCATTCTTAAAGAATATAATGCATTAATCAACAAGAACAAGAGGAAATCAAACTCCATAAAGGATCAAAGCCGCCACCTCATGCAAAATGCAGCAAGAGACAATAACTCAATGTTCCTCAAGACATATAATACTATGATATGCATTCAGAGTAACTCAGTTATTTCAAAATAAAGTAATCACAAGATTCTTCTTTTTTATGTCATAAGTTGATAGTGGAACACAACAAGAGTAAGGCATATTGTTTTTTTTCATTGTGCTGGAAGACAAGGAGATGAGGCTGTGTTAGCCTTCTCTTCACCCAGAACTAGGGGTGTGCATGGGTTGGGTTGGTTTGGTTTGGGTTAGCACTAAATTTCAAACCAAACCAATCATGATCGGTTCTAGGTTTTTGGACCCAAGAGCAAACCAATCCTCCACTGGAACCAACCAACCCAATATAGCTCTGGTTGATTCGGGTTAGAAACGATGGTTCCATTGTATTTACATAAGTGAATCTTTCCTTTACATAACACAACCTCAGACTTATGTTTTTATTATATATTTCTATGTAATATGCATATAAATAGATATTTATTTATTGTCATGTTCCCCAGATGTTGCTTATCAAAACAAAAAGTCATGTTCTTCCGATGAACGTGTCTTGGTTTTCAAAATTGTTGCATCAACATGTCCATATGGTGATGTTTCTGCGTCCCATATCCATACTAATGTTTTTTTACATCCCTTCCTACAAGTGTACACGCTTGTTAGGCTATGAAGTATGAACTACTGTCATTTGATTTTTGTATATCCAAATTTTTTTTTTCCATGCCTCTTTATTTTCTATTCCTGCCATGTATAAGCTAGAACTGTTTTTCATGGTTAGTACCTATGAGATTTTTTTTTTTTCTTCCTTTTATTTCCTGTGTTGGTCTAGAGGAGAAAATGGGCTATACAATTGGGCATGGTCCCCCCCCCCCCCCCCCACTCCCTCCCAACCATAATGATGGTAGGGTTCTATCCTAGGTCTCAAATACCACAATTGAGACACATTCCAGGTTAACTTAGGCCCCTTAAATGCTAACAGATTTTAATTCCATTTATCATTGTATATTTTCTTTGAACATTCTTTTTTCCACTGTCAATTGTACTATGGCTTTTGTGAGATACTTACACCTCGTAATACTCTGCAACATTGATGAAATTTGACACTTTTCTAGTACACCATGATTCGTTATTTGGTCCTCAATAAATCATTTTAACTTCTCCAATCCATTAAAATCATAATCATTATTAATAACTATAAAGGTCAAAATCAGTGAACCTAATATCTATCAACTTGAGGTTAGAAGAAATAGCATGGAAAACTAGTAACGATAACCAAGTTCACTATCATTATGTTGGAACATAAAAGCAAAAGAAAATCTCAATAATTAGTAGATAGAGCTTAGCAATTGAGCATAACAAATTAAAATTTCCTATAGAAGATTGTTCCTCACACATTAACATCTCAGGACTGTACATGCAGACTGCAGTACATGCAATAAAGTCAATAACACCTAGCTCTTTAATATCAACCACTTAAACAATCTAGGTAACTTTTCAGACAGCAACGGATTCAGTAGACAAGAGGCATTAATATCAACAGAAGAATAGCAATTCCTATAAAATTTTGGAGATCATAGTATTTGTAAAAGAAAAATAAAACACTATGATGTTTTGTGAAAACTCAGCAAACAATAAGTTGCATATAACCAAAACCTCACCATTGATACAAAAAATTAGCACATTTCAAGGGATGTGTCAAATCATGGGATAACAAGACTCTCTACACACACACAGACACAAACACACAAAGCAATTTTTGGGAATATTATTACATGCCAAAGGCATACTCAAAACAAGAAAGCAATCAAAACTTATCTATCACCCCAAAATTAACTCAAAATTGATAGACAGAAGAAACCATATAAGCTCATCAAACAAAATTAAAAACTAAAAAGCTATTAAAAAATGGTGATGGTTCCCTTTTCTAGAAATGCTTCATTGGAGCAGCCATGTGACAATTGGGGAAAAAAGAAAATACGAGTTCAAAAAAGAAAGTAGCAACTTTAAATAGAAATTATGGGAAATTTCAGGTTTTCCTTGAGAAGTTAAGTAGACATTATTAACAAGTTTAATTAATGATAGTCCAGACAGAGTAATGACACATGAAATTGGTTAATCCTCTAACTAAACAGCTAAAAAATACAGATATGCTGTGTTAGATTGCAGAGAAAATATGAGAAAATAAGAAAAAAAAATTCAAGTATATTATACAAAAAATTAACATAAAAAAGAACAAGAAGAACAGAAAAATAAATAAAGCCCACTCAAGTAAACATATTAGCAAGCAAAAGAATGGAAATCTTGATCTTTTCCTTTTCTTTCTCTTGGGTTTTCCAAGAAGCCAAACGGAGGGTGAATGAAAATAATGGTTCTACCCATAACTAATGAAGCAACTGACGAGAGAAAGGGGTTTGCAACCAACGCAGAATTTATACAAAAAATTCCTGCGTTGTTGGATGAAAAGTTTACAAACCCTCATTTCGAAATATAAAATCCGAAATCTGAATCCCTAATTTCGAAATTTAAAATCCCAAATCT
Organism: Camellia lanceoleosa; assembly: GCA_025200525.1. Classification (NCBI taxonomy): domain Eukaryota; kingdom Viridiplantae; phylum Streptophyta; class Magnoliopsida; order Ericales; family Theaceae; genus Camellia; species Camellia lanceoleosa. Next base: position 172,839,624 of record CM045759.1, on the reverse strand, counting down.
AAAATGAAAACCCTAATTTATGTGATACAAAACTGAATGTAGGTGTTTGATGCAGGTGTTCCTCGTTTTCCGGTGGTTTTTCTTGGTCGTTGTTCGTCGTCGGTCTTCCTTCGGAGTTCGGCTGAGTGAGGGAGAAGAAGATGGGTCAAATACGGCTTTCGTAAGTGCAAGGGAGAAGGGGAGGTGTTTTGCGTATAATGAAACGGCTTTTCTTGCTCTGTTTTTAATTTTTAAAAAAAAAATTGTCAAAAAACGGCTTTCCTAAAACCGGTTTTTATTAAAAAAAAAATTTGAACAAAAAATATTTATGTTGAAAATATAAATTAAAAAAAAAATTTAATGTGAAAACGGTTTTACCAAAACCGTTTTTGATTAATTCAGAATTAATTAAAAACTTAATTAAAAACGGCTTTAGAAAAGCCGGTTTCTATGTTCAATTTTTATTATTATTTTAATTCGAAAACACGGCTTTGCAAAAGCCATTTTCTAAAAAACGGTATTTCTAAAACCGTTTTACCCTACTTTGGTAATAAAGATAAAAACACACCCTAAAGTGGGACTAAAATATTGAAAACGCCCCAAATAGGGAAATTGGCCATTTTCATTGCCACTATAGTGAAAAAATAAAAACCAATATAAATTGCCATATTATTCTTACACTTTTCATCTCAAAGTATTAATTTCTTATTTTATTTTTTATTATTTTAAAATATTAATTTATTTTAAAAAATTAAAAACTAAAATAACATAAATTTCTTATTTTGTCATTTTTTAACATTAACATTATACAAATTTGTACTATCAAAGAATACTTTTTGAAAATTAATATTTTTAAAGTGTAATAATTATAATATATCTGGAGTGCTTCTACTACCTTATGGGCTCATTTCGGGATTCGGTTTGATAATCTGAATAATTCACATTTTAAAATAAATCAAGTAGAACATACTTATGAAAAACCAAGTTAATCGGATATCGTTAATCCTTTCATCTACTCATATTTGTGTCTCTAAAAATAAATGACATTATGATTTAAAATATTAAAATGAATGCAAATGTAAGTAGATAAAAAGATTAATAATATCCAATTAATTTGATTTTTTTACTGATATATTGTACTTGATGTACTCTAAAATGTGAACGGTTCGAATTATCAAATCAGATCCCAAAATGAACCCATAATGTGTTGGATGCACAGCAGGCACCCCAGATCCAATTATAATATTAAAAAAGTTGGAATATCCAAAAATAGACTAATATTTTGATATGGAAAGAACATTTTTTTTTTGTACATTTTTCTTAAAAAAATCAAAACGTTAATTTCCAAACGAGCCCTAATATACCTCAACATATCGAGATCAAAGTAGGATTTGACTTCTCTCAACCCTCGTTTGAGATATGAATTGATTTTTTATTTTTTATTTTTATTTTTATTTTTTTGACTATTTTAACTCGACACTAAAAAAAAAGCCGTCTTTGGGATTACAAATGTACGCCTTGGCTAGCGTTGATTTAAAAGATACTACTTGCTTGCTTCCAGCCACCTGTGCTTAGAACTATTGGAATCATATAAATATAAATTATTCATGAAAATTCCTTTGGTAATTTGGGTTAGGAAGTTAAAAGGTTAAAATAGTCATAAAAAAATAAAATAAATTAAAAAATTAATAAGATAAAATGTCACATCTAAATTATAATCATTTCACTTTTTCTCTTATAAATTTTTTTTTTTAAAAAAAAGGTCAAAAAATCTAATTCAAACGAGACTTTTTAACCCAAATTAAAATAGTTAAAAAGTCAACATACTTCCTAAAATAAGCAAACATTGGTATAATAAGTTGTAGGCCCCAGATTCCCTCTTGCCCATATTCTAGATTAGAGGGTGTTGTTTGAACCCGTAGAATTATCATGAGACCTGTGCCATTAGCACTTACCTTTTTTCTTTGAACCCTCCATCTCTTTTATTTTTTTTAATTCCAATTTTGTCCAAACATGAAGTTACCTTTTTAACCTTGTCCCTAACATTCTAACCCTAATTTTCCAAACCCTAACTATGACACACCGATTCTACACTATTGGTTACAGTCAAGGGAAAGTTACTAATGAGTCCTATGGTCAATAACCAAGTAAGATCCCAGATCGCCGGAGGAGTCAAATTAGTCTCCCTTCTAAGTCCAGCTTTCTTAGGCAGCTCACTACCCTTTTAACAGATCTTAAAAGGTATTGACACAATGTCTCATAAGTAATGAAAGGGTTCATACATAGAATATAAATACATAACAGCCTCAAATATACTTAATTCAAAAGATGGTTCCTTTACATTACATCCCAAAAGAAAGCTTAAATCTTCAAATGAGTCTTTACAAAACATCCAAAAAGAAACTTCTAATTTTTCTAGGAAAGCCAAAAGTCTTCAAAAGTTTCAGGTTCATCGTCTCCAGCTATGAGTTCCGTTTCGTCACTTGGCATGATACGCCGTGAGCTTTGAATGGCCAGTAAACACACACACACCCTACCCCTTTTTCCCAGTCCAATATACAATCACAATTATAAAACATCAAGTAATAAAGCACAAAACTCAATTAAATAAATAAAGGGGTTAAGTTAGGTCGTTAGCAACTAGAAATCCCCCAAAGAGATTTCGTCCTCCCAACCACGAGAATCGGATGCGGATTATTTGGTATGCCCCCTCTTTTGCTGTTTTGTTGCAGACCTAACCTCGGATGCCTACCAAAGGTTATGTACCATGTAGCGCCAACCGCAGGGCCTCAAAAGAGACGGTAAAATAGGGCCTTGCACGAATCCCTGCTTATACCAAACCACCTAGGGTCCGAATACAACCGCTCTGTTCAAGGGTTCCGAAAACCACTTGCGCAAGACTTTAACTTTCAAATACGGAACGCATCCCAACAATCCATATATCACATATACTCATCTTTTCATTACTCAAGTGCTCGAAAATCCAATACCCTCCCCATTAAGTTTCCCGTTGAATTAAATGTTTTAAATCAAGGTTAGTCCAACTTATAAGATAATAATGTCCATATGAGCATGCATTCTTAAGATGAGAAAGGCAAATAACATAACCACAACACATATAATATCATGCCAAGATATGATCATAGGCTAATAAACAATCTCATGAACTCAAGGGCATAAAACATCCACACATAACACAATTTTCAGATTTAGCATCGCATAAAGATTAAAATGAAAGGACTACTTTAGATCCTTCACCGGACTTGGCCTTCCTATGGTTCGTAGGGAATTTGATCTAGTTTCTAGAACATTCTTCGAAAATGGGATTGCTTTTCCAGATTTTAAGATATTTAGAAAATATTCCAGCGCTGTCCAGGTTCTGTCCAGATCCGTCGATCGTTACGAAAAATTGATTTTCTTGCAAACTGCTTAATTTTTTTTTGATGAAACCAATTTTAGTTGAAAGACAACACCTTAAGGAAGGTTTTGACATAAAATAGAGGTCCAGAATAATTTTTTACATTTTTCTAGAATTTTTGGAAGTGGGCTGCAAAAACAGATTCTAGGGTACTTTGCCCAAAACAAGAAGATTTATGAAAAAGGGGTTCCACCAAGGGAAAGTTTCATTTCTTTTGTGAAGAAATATGCTAACTATCACATGTTTAACTCAGAAAATTTGTTTGAAAGAGTGCCCTTGAAAAGTTGAGAGATTGGTACAAAAGAAGATGGTTTTGTGCCAAAATGGGGAAAATACAAAAGAGATGGAATCAATACTCAACCCTTAGCATTTTTAACATAAGAACTTAGTAATAACAGATCTGAAAACATTATTTAGAACCTTTAGAAACATGCATTAGAAAAAGGAAATGAAAGAGAAGGTTGTGCTTGTAGCTTACCTACTAAGCTTTGCACAAGAAGCTCTCTTCTTCCTCCTTCTTCTCCTCTAGACTTCTCTTTCTTGCTCTCCTCCCTCTCTCTAACCGAATGTGTGTGTGGGTGTGGTGTTTGTGCTTGCCATGCTTAGGGGAGGTTGGTATTTATAGGCAATTTTGGTGTAAAAAGTCCTAAAAGCCCATTAGTTGGAAATGGATGGAAGGGTTAGGATTTGTTTTGAAGTTTTAAAGGAAATAGGGATGATTTGGGAGGCTTACTCAAGGATTTGGCAATACTTAGTTAAAATGGAACTAGTTTAGGAATTAGCATCCTAGGTCTAGGGTACTAGGTTGTGTTTCTTTCTAGAATTTCATGATGATATACATTGAAAATTGTTTCCTCTCTTTCTCCTAGAAAGGCCGGCCATAGGGAAAGGTGAAGGGTCAATTTTTTATTAATTTTGGTCCTAGGGCACTTCCCTCAAGGTGTATATATATATATTACAAGATTGATGGTACTTCAAGGTACAAGGTACAAGTACTAGTTTTTGGGGCAAGTTTTGAATTTAAATAAAGAGTGAGGGCTTGGAGTTAAATACATGTAACTTAAGTATAATTAAATTAGGTTAGGGAAATTCTTGTTTCGATAAAAAAAAAAAATAGTAATGCTAACTAACAAGACTCGAATTAATTCAAGTAAATGAGGGGACTTTTAAGAAAATAATTCAAACATTAGGGTTTTTAAAGTGAATACATATTTCAGGGGAGAAGCTCAGCATAAAAAGAAAAGATATCAAACCTATATCTTTATTATTAATTCAATATCATTAAATTATTTTCCATTCTTATGCAATAATTAAAAAGAAAAAAATCAAACTAAACACCACAAAACCTCACAAGTTAGATCAATTTAATTCATAATTAATATTATAAAAAAAAAAAAAAAATCGACCAAAGGGTTATATCCAAAGTCACTTCACCTCATAACCAACCACAACAAAGTCTCATAGTCACTGAAAGGGAGATTTATGACCTAACAATGGGCCAAGCTAGTTTGGGTCAGAGTCAGGGCCTTTACTCGGTAAGACGTTGGGTACACACCAAACTGAGTACTTAGTCCAGTCAATTTGGGGACAACTTTGAGCTACTAGCCCAGTATGGATGTCTGTTTTGCTGAGTTGGACGGAATTTGTCCCCAGAAGACCAGATTCGACCAAGTAGAAGCTCGGTCATGACTGTGGAGATTGGTTGAGTGCATGTTCGGGTTTGGCCGACAGGTGGCGCGATCCCAAGGGAAGGGCATGGCCCTGCGCTGAGCGTAGCTTGGTAGGAAGTGCTACGCGACGTGATGGAACTACGAGAAGAAGATTCCACCGTCCGTACGAGTCAATACCGTTTGGCGGTTTGGTTATTTGGTGTTTAGCAGTATTTGCACCTACATGTGGAGAGATATAAGAGGGGAACATATCCACAGGTCAGAAAGAGGACAGACAGAGAGGAACATGCAGAAACTATATAAATGGTGTTGCGTATCCATGCACAGGCCTAGAACATTTGGTTATCAAAGCTACCTACCCCTTTGTTTCTTTCTCTTTTTCTTCTCTTTTAGTGTGCTAACTTGATCGTCGAAGGGTTTTTTCGGCAGCACACCGCCGGGCAGCTCACCGTTTTGTGTTCTCAGGTCATTCGGAAAGAAGCAAAGCTTGGACACAAGGAGTATGGAAAGCGACGAATATTTGCTCTCCGTACAGTCACGTTCACCACAAATTTAACCACCATAAAATCTCATAGGTAACCATTTGATCCATAACTAAGAGCATATACTATACACTTTGCAAACTATAGTAGCTATTGTTGATGCCTCATGTCATCCTGCTTTCTTAGATAGTTACACAGCATGTGATCACTTAGTTTTAGGAAAGAAAAATGTTAGGGATCTTAAATATTTTGCCAGATATTCTATCAAATGTGAGTCTCGTATGCATGTAAGACATTTAATAAAACATTTGGGATTCCAAGCATTACACTTTAGGAAAATAAAATCAAGGTGCAACAGCTACAATCTTGAAAACATATTTTATGTGCACCTTTTTGTACTGGGTACGGACAATAGTACTCCCAACAGATTAGGTCGCATATAGAAAATGATCAAACAAGTTAATAAATTTGTACATCATGGAAATGAAATCAATAGTGTAGGGGCCGAATAAAATATACCAAGGAAGGCCAAGGACTTTGAAGACATCAGGCCAAAGATAATTCGGCTCTGTCCAAGGGCTCTTGAAGCCAAACATACAAATCGGCCATGTAAGGAGCTGAGTAAGAACTAGCACACAACCGAAAGGCTGAGTAAGCAATCATGCACGAGATTAAGAGTGGGCTGACCCTTGGGCCCGGAAGGTAATATAAAAAGAGGAACGTCAACCAAAGAAAGGTATGTGAGAATAGATAAAATAACTTGAGATAGAAGAAAACTGGAGAGAATACTAACTTGTCCGTCAGAGTGCTAATTCCGGCACCCTCAACTGGAGTGTTCATCTCTTTTTCAGGTAGCAATCAGAAGATCAAGGATGCCTATTTGGATCCTAGAGTATTTCCAAACCACTTCTCCACAATTGGCGTTGTCTGTGGGAATACTCAAGCGCATTTATGGCGAACATAACAGATGATCCTCCGGTAGTTGCTAACAACGTTATGCCAAGAGATGACATCACTCCAAGAAACTTGCTTGGACTGGAGAATATCACCGTACGACGGGCCCTGAACTTCGACCCAGTAGCTCAGACATCACCCTTAACTTCGGTGCAAGAGACTATGCAAACAATCATGGATCAAGTGAAGCGCAATGAACAGCATCTAGAAGATATGATGACTGAAAATGAGTGGCTGCATCAGGAATTGGCCCTGGATCCCAGCAGGCCACATGCCATGACTGGGGTCAATCCCCAGAAAAGAAGAACGATCGACGACGTCAACTTCGGAAACATGGTAATGGCAGTGATTCTGACTCACCATCCCAAGAACCCAAAAAGAAGGGACGAGTCGATGTATCCAGCTTATCCGAAGGAAGTCCATACGCACGGCACAAGCGAGGGAAAAAAAGTGATGATTTGGATAAAGAAGACATGCATGACCCTTTCATGCGATACATTGCAATAGCGGTGCTGCCTAAGAAGTTCAAAACATCGCCATTCACCCTATATGATGAAAAATTAGATCCCACTGACCATATTCGTCATTATAAACAAGCGATGACGTTGCATGCTGATGATGAAGACCTCATATGTCGAATGTTCCCAAGTAGCCTGGGACTGCTGGCCGTCAGATGGTGCTATAAACTAGAGCCGGTGTCAATAAGAAGCTTTCATCAACTCCAAAAATCCTTCAAGGTGAGATTCATTACCAACGAAGTTCAGCTAAAACAAGGTGACTCTTTTTAGGCCATGCAAATTAAACCAGAAAAGACTCTCTGTGAGTATTCGGCGCTATTGGAAATGTATCAACTTGTTAGATGATGCCTAAAATGATTCCATGGCCATTACCGCCTTCAAGATGGGGCTATATCCTGATAGTCCTTTCCGTAGTTCATTGACCAGACGGCCCCCCAAACAATTTGGGTGTTAATGAAGAAAATTAAAGAATATTGTAAGGTGGAAGACGACGCCCTGCGAGTCAAGACTGAACAGAAAGTAGATAAATCAGCTCCGTCTGGTCTAGTTCAGTTGATAAGTGATGTGCCATCAAGGAGCCCCGAACCTCGGACTCGGGCTAAACGAGACAAAAGGCGTGATTCACGCCATTCGAGCGATTAGTGTTCGTAGCAATCAAACAAACAATATCAAGTGGATAGCAGGCGCAAAAGACGTTCAGATAAGAAGTACACGGAATTGGCAGACCCGATCGGTAAGATGTTATCCAAAGTCTAACATCATCCGTTCTTTAAATGGTCGTCCAAAATGATGGGGCCTCCTGATACAAAAAGAAGGTATAAGTGGTGCAAATATCATAAGGACCATGGCCACGATACTGACAGTTGTTATGTATTGAAGGATCACCTCTAAGAGTTGGTACAAGATGGCCAGTTAGCGCAATACATTCAAAAGAATAATCCATCAAATACGGTATCCCTACGGCCGGGATTCACCACCACTCGGCATAATTCACATGATATACAGCCTACTGTCATCAGCTAAGGTACATACAGTTCAGTCGCAACCTAGCGCGTCTAAACCAATCACACCAGCCAAATGGCCCCATGAAACTGGGAGGATTAGCTTTTGACACCGACTTAGCTGGAGTAACTCTCCCCCACGTCGATCCCCTTATCGTCGAGCTACGAGTGAACAGATTCACAGTTGAGCACATCCTCATCGATCAAGGAAGCACTTTGAAAATAATGTATTACAAGACGTTTTTAAACTCAGCTTCACTGATTCAGATTTGTTGTCGGTTGACTACCCATTATTCGGCTTCAATGCCAACCTTGAGTATCCCTTAGGTAAGATTACACTACCAGAACGAGCAGGTACCAGATCGGTAGATGTAGAATTTATGATCGTTAAACTCCCGTCACTATACAATCTCATCATGGGGAGAACTTGGTTGCATACCATACAGGCTGTGCCGGGCACCTACCATTAACTGCTTCGTTTTCTAGCTGAGTATGGTATTAAGAAAATCTGGGGTTCTCAGAAATCGACGCAGGCATGCTATATTATTACTGCTATAAAGGGGCCAAAGGAACTGGAAGTAAACTCGATTGAAGTATCAGATCGAGAGAGCCTCAAAGATATTGGGAAAATCCACAACGAAAAGGCCACTAAAGACCTTGATCGGATCGAAATCAATAGGAGTCCTAACAAATTCCTCATGATCAGCACCTCCTTGAGCGAAGTTGATAGATGCGAGCTGGTATCCTTCTTACTTGGCAACCTTGATGTGTTTGCATGGACACCGTATGAAATGCCAGTGGTGGATCTAGTCGTGGCCCAGCATCGTTTAAACGTTGACCAAAAAGTCAAAATAGTCGTTCAGAAAAGTCGGCGGTCAGCCGCGGATCATGCATCGGCCGTTGTTGATGAAGTTGGCAGATTGCTTGATGTCAGGGCAATTCGTGAAGTCACCTATCCGACATGGCTGTCTAATACCATGGTTGTAAAGAAGAAAAATGGGTCTAGGCGCGTTTGCGTGGATTTCACAGATTTGAACAAAGCCTGTCCAAATGATTGTTTTCATCTCCCCAGAATCGACCAACTTGTGGACGCAACGGCACATCATCAGTGCATGAGCTTCTTAGATGCCTACAGGGGTTATCATCAAATTGCCATGCACCTGGAAAATCAAGAAAAGACCACATTCCTCACCCCAAGGGGAACCTATTGCTACAAGGTTATGCCCTTCGGACTGAAGAATATGGGGGCCAGTTACCAAAGACTGGTTACCACTATGCTCAAGGAACAACTCGGCCGTACCATGGAAGTGTACATTCATGACATGGTGGTGAAGTCTAAGGAAAAGCACTCCTATTTAGCTGATTTATCAGAGACCTTCAGCATCCTCCAAAAGTACAAAATGAAACTGAACGCCTCGAATGCGCATTTGGCATCAAATTCGGTAAATTTCTTGGCTATATTGTCAACCATCGCGTAATAGAGGCCAATCCGAGGTAGATCACAGCAATTCTAGAACTCAGCTCCCCTAAATTGATCAAAGAAGTTCGAAAGTTGATGGAGATGGCCGCTGCCCTGAATAGGTTTATAAGTCGTTCTTCATATTGATGCTGACAATTTTTTCATACACTTTGGAAGGGCAAAGCATTTGAATGGACTCCCGAGTGCCAAGTCACGCTAGACGGCTTGAAAACTTAGCTTCAATTAATACCACTCTTGGCAACTCCATCAGTAGGCGATTCGCTCATCTTGTACTTGGCAGTATCTGACCGGGCAATTAGCGACATGCTACTAATAGAAGAACTCGGGGAATAGCGACCAATTTATTATGTAAGCAAGGCCGTGGTCGATGCTGAAACACGATATCTACCACTGGAAAAGCTCACCCTTGCTCTCATGGTGGCTGCAAGAAAATTGATGCACTATTTTCAAGCTCACACTATAGAGGTATTAACGGACTATCCCCTCCGGTCAGTGCTATGTAGTGATCGGAAGCATCAGGGCGGGTCTCGAAGTGGGCTTTGGAACTCGGCCAATATGATATCCAGTTTTTGCCTAGAACCGCCATCAAAGGTCAAGTGCTTGCCGACTTTGTAGCCAAGTTCACGGGATGCCATACCGACCTCAAGTCCAATCAAGTGCAACCTAAATCCGATTGGCGAATAGATGTTATAGATATTTAGCAGCTATACTGTGATGCATCATCCAATCAATGTGGTAGCAGGGTAGGTGTAGTAATCATGAACCCCGAAAGGGCAATAATCGAGCAGGCGGTCAAACTGGGCTTTGATGCATCAAATAATGAGGTCAAATATGAAACTTTGCTAACCGGCCTTTGTAATGCACTTCACCTTACTGTACAGTGATTGCTTGTCTTCTATGACTCGAAATTAGTCATCAACCAACTGAAAGGGGAATATGCAGACAAAAATGATCGCATGGCAACCAACATGAAAATGACGAATTCCTTACTTACGAAATTTGACCACCACAAATTGAATCAGATGACCCGGGATCAGAACACACATGCCGATGCCCTTGCTTGCTTAGCCTCCGCCATCAACTTAGAAATCAAACGAACAATCGAAGTAGGGTTCATTGCAGAGCCAAGCATCACCTCTTCTGAACCAGTTCAGGTTAACGTCATTGAACTAGGACCTAGTTGGATGGACCCTATCGCTGCATTCCTTTCATCAGAAAAGCTCTCGTTGGATAAGAAAGAAGCCCACAAGCTGTGAAATAAAGCCCTGCAATACTACTTGGATCCTCAGGGAAAACTTTACAAAAAAATCTCTCTCTGGGTCATACTTGGAATGCGTTCACCCAGATAAAGTTGAGGAACTCCTGGCCGAAATAGATGAGGGTAGCTGTGGCACCCACTCTGGAGGACGCTCATTGGCCCATTGAGCTGTAACACAGGGGTACTATTGGTCGACCATACGATCAGATGCCGAGAACTATGTAAAGAAGTTCAAACATTGCCAAAAATTTTCCCCTTTAACTCATCTATCTGCCGAAGAACTAAACTCCATTACTAGTCCTTGGCCATTCGCTCAATGGGGAGTCGATATCATCGGACCATTACCACGGGCTCTAGGGAACAAGCGATTCCTGATCGTCACAACAGATTATTTCACAAAATGGGTCGAAGCGAAGGCACTAACACATATTCAAGATGTTGATGTTAAACGTTTTGTATGGAAAAACATCATAACATGATTCGGCATACCAAGAGCACTTATCTCAAACAACAGCACCCAATTCGATTGTGGCGTCTATCGGGAATTATGCAACACATATGGTATACGGCCCTACTTTTCCTCGTTGGCATACCCACAAAGCAACGGTCAGGCAAAGGCTTCAAATAAAGTGATCTTGAATGGCATCAAGAAACGGCTGGAAAAAGCCAAAGGCAGGTGGGTCGAAGAATTGCCCAACGTGTTGTGGGCTCAGCGCACTACTCCAAGACAATCTATTGAGGAAATGCCGTTCGCTTTATGCTTTGGAACACAGGCAATTATCCCCCTTGAGATCGGCTTTCCCACATTGAAATCCAAGGTTTTTGAAATGGGCCGTAATGATATGATGTTGGCCCTAGATTTAACTTTGATGAGGAACGCCGAGATCGTGCTCTTGCGTGCATGGTGCAATATCAGCAACAGCTTGCCAAGTCATATAACCAGCGAGTGCAGCTACGGCGTTATACACTTGGAGAACTAGTCCTCAAGAAAGTGCTGCCTGCCACCAAGAATCCAACAGACGGAAAATTAGGCCCCAACTGGGACAGTCTTTATTAGATTGACTCAATTGCCAGAACAAAGGCGTACCGGCTTTCAGACATGACTGGCAGAAGTTTACCACGACCATGGAATTCCACATACTTGCGTAAATTTTATCATTAAGCCAACATGTATAACGTGCTAGTTTGTTTCTAATTTTTATTGATATGCTAACATGTACTCGTCTACAAATTCCGTAATGCATTCCCTTTTTTTGTTAACCTCTTGTTAATATTGGTAGAATGATGAAAAAGCCTCCAAATTTGAAGTGCCCTTCGTGAATGACACGATTGGCCAACACAAAGCCTCTGAATTTAGAGCGCCCTTCATGGATATCACGTTTGGGCCGAATAAGCCTCCAAATTCGGAGTGCCCTTCGTGAATGACACGACTGTCCAACACAAAGCTTCCGAATTCGGAGCGTTCTTCGTGGATATCACGTTTAGGTCAAATAAGCCTCCGAACTTGGAGCGTCTTTTGTGAATGACACGACTGGCCAACACAAAGCCTCTGAATTCGGAGCGCCCTTCGTGAATGACACGACTAGCCAACATAAAGCCTCCAAATTCAGAGCGCACTTCGTGGATATCACGTTTGGGCCGAATAAGCCTTCAAATTTGGAGCGGCCTTCGTGAATGACACGATTGCTGAACACAAAGCCTCCGAATTCAGAGCACCCTTCGTGGATATCACATTTGGGCCAAATAAGCCTCTGAATTCAGAGCGACTTTACTACGTGGCCATAAACAACTGAATATTTAGCGATACAGCCGCTGAGGGCCTACAAATATGCAATTATCTTACGAATTGATACAAATATTAAACAACACAGTATAACAAATAGTTATTTATTTCACCAAAGAGGTACAAACACATAGCGTTGGACAAATTTAAAAGTACAAATAATGTGTTTCTTAATAGCTAAGTCTTCTACGACTTGACGTCCCCTTCGTCGTCAGTTTTTTCGGCATCGTACGCTTTGAAAGGAAACTTGTAATTCTAAAATAGTGACGACACCGAATCCCTGCTGGCGGCTTGTAAGGCCCTAACCCAACCGTGCTTGAAGCCACGGTTCTCGCATCGACATACGTCTTCTGCCAATTTTTCCTTTGTCTTTTCAATGCCGATTTTTCGATCGTCAAAAAAGCCTTCTTCATAAGCTCGAGTCCTTATAGCCTCTTTAGCAAACATGTTAGCCGTCTCTCTATTAGCCATAACATGATCCAGTAGGCACTGGTTGACTCTATCCGTCAAAACTGGGTTAGCGGCGCACGCCGATTACGTCTCAGCCGCTTTGGCCTTTCTTAGCTCATTCTCGGCTTTTTTCCGCACAGCGCTCCAAATCTCAAATGCACCCCTCCTTTGGCTCAAGCTGTCTTTTCGCCTCGCGCAAGCACATACTGATTTTATACGCATTGTAAAGTCCTTAGATCGACCCATGTATACCCTCCCTAAAAATTTCGTAATCGCTACGGCCAACGAGCGACTGTTGCACCTCCGATGGAAATATTTGCTGCGCAAACTCCACCGCCACGTTGGGATCATGGACTATTAAGTCCGCTTTAGTCATTGGCTTGTGCCCAATAAAGACCAAAAAGCTCAACGGGCGCGGAGGTCTACTCGGCTCACTCCGCGCAGCGCTATGACTAGCGGTATGACTCTTTGATCCCCCTCGTTGCTGCACCCCATCCTTGGGTGACTTTACTACATCACCTCTTCTTGGGGACCTGCTTCGACGCCTAGGAAACCGACATCTCTCTCTGCCCTCCGTTGTCACATCTCCCATTCTTTGAGCTTCGCCTCTAGCAACGCGACACATTTCAGCGTCTAATTCAGCCAAACTTCTTACTTCTCCTTTACTGTTGAAAACAGTCTCTAAGACATTTATGGCCCAACTCAAGTCTCTGCTCTTCCTCAAAATATCAATTATCGACTGTCGATTATCGTCATCTGTGCCAGATTTGTTCCACAATGCTTGGAACTTCTTAAATACTAGATACCTCGTTCATTAATTACGAATGCAGCATTTTCGATGCGCCTCGCACTTAACCCCGCGTCTATAGTAGGGTTTGAAACATGTCCAAACTGGCACAAACCATATGTTTTATTCGGCATTTGGAACGACATGCCTAAATGGGGCAAGAGCAAATACATCACTATATTCGGCATCTGATGATATAGGCGAATGACAATACATTACCCCATTTGGCCAGACGTTTAGTTTTGAGCCGAATATTTTATTCAGAGGATAAGGTTACATGTTGCAAGTGACACATGTTATTCGGCATTGGAACGACGTCCAAATTGGCACACGCCATATGTTTTATTCGGCATTTGGAACGACATGCCCAAATGGGGCAAGGACAAATAAATCACTATATTTGGCATTTGATGTTATAGCCAAATGACAATACAATACCCCATTTGACCAGACGTTTAGCTTTAAGCTGAATATTTTATTCAGCAGAAGGTTACGTTACAAGTGATATATGTTATTCGGCTTCGACTTGTCCAACTGAGCAAATATATGATTGAACACAGCATACGAGATTATTATCGGGCCGTATATTTAATCTGGCATACTATATAATAGCCAAATTGGGATACATTCTCTTGCATTATTTTGGCCTTTAATTCAAATTATTTATCGCCGAATGGCGTTGCACTATCCTACTTAGCATTATAGCCAAATTGGGATACATTGTCTTGCACTATTGTGGCCTTTAATTCAAATTATTTATCGCCAAATGGCATTGCATTGTCCTACTTAGCTGTTAATTAGCACACACAGAAAAGAGACAAAAAAGGTAATTTTCATTAATAAATTGAGTACAAACAATCATCATTTTACACATGAAAACTGCCTTACAAATAACTTTTTAAAAAAATAAGAAAAAATCTACAAAAAAAAAACTACATCCAAGAAAATACCAAACATAAAACAAAATTACATTAACACTGCTTATTCTTCAGGGTCAGACTCCAACGGCTCAACCTCTAGCTGCTTGTATGGAATTGGCTACTCCAATACCACATTAGCGGCCTCTAGGGCTTTAAGTCAGCCGTGATTGAATTTTCGATTTTCAAATTTGGCTACTTCCTCCACATATTTTTTCAAGGCCGCGTTCTCGCCGGCATCGAATGCTTTGGAAACCTCGGAGTCGGCAATTTCTTTCGCCTTCTTCAATTCTTCCAAATCAGCCTACAACTTCGCAATCGCCTCCTTGGCCAACTTGAGCGCTTCGTTGCTCGCATTCACTCTATCCTCGGCGGCTATCCTAAGAAGATCGGAGCATTTAGCCTCCAGCTTCGCAATCGCCTCCTCCTCCGCCTTCCTGGCTTTAGAGTCGGCCCTAAGAGATGCCACTGCCAATTCGGCCAATGCCTTTTTAGCCTTGCCTTTTTCGGTTTCAATCTTGGCTTTAAGTAAGCCAATCTGCTCGAGGGCATCATAGTGACAGCGGCTGATTTTTGTGAGTCTGCCCGCCGCTTGAAACAAACCATGCGTAAGTTAATCGGTATAAAAAGAAACGAAATAAAAAACGTCAATTACGTACTAATATCGCCGACTGAGCAGCTAATGCTATCGACACCATGTCCGGCTCTGCACGAAACGTAGCCCTGTCTATCAGCAAGGAAATTGATGAGGCCACACATAGGGCCACAATGGGTTCCTTCAAAACTGATGCATCAACCGAAACCAGCACGTTCTTTATTGTAGGTTGGATGATAAACGACGCCGTCAAATCCTGCGATTCTTCTATGCGTGGCCATTTATCGACTAAGTCTTCAAAAGAATCGGCCTTAATCTCAACGGGGTATTTTCCTTCCCTCTGTTCGGCCACCAGGTCGTCCGATTGTTCAATGACTGACTCGGCCACAACAACTTTCTCCATTTCCTGAACAGGAGCAGGTGAAGAAGATTCAGCCTCAACCGGAGCTGGTGGAGAAGATTTAGTCTCAACAGGAGATGGCAGGGGCTCAAATCTGGCAGCTTTGGTCCTTCTTCGAGCTGCCATCTTCTCGACATTTTTTCTTCTGGCCATTTGTGCAAGCGATTCCACGGCCATGTTTTAAGGATCCGTGCCAGGAAGGTCTCCTAAATCAGTGAAAATATCAACTTCTAACGATGTGTCAACTCAGCCTAAAGTGGATGGGAGGTTGATGCCGACTTCCTCAAAAACCAAATTGAGAGCCGCATTGACTTCCTCCAAGTTGGCTTGGTTTGGTTGTTCAGCGACCTGATCACCGACTTCACCATCTGGCTCAAAATCCGAACCTTCAAGACCAATGTCTCTAAGGCTCTTGTAGTTTTGGGAAAATGAGTGTCATGAGCTGCTGTTCGCCCCTCAAAATCATAATGTGGTCTGCAGCCAAAAAAGTAGCGTATGTTGGTTCATATCACAATAGTATATGGGCGGCCCGCCCTTGTTTTTGGAGGTTGGGACAGCCAAAGAATTGTAGTGTGGTTTTAACTTGTTGAAGCACAACGTCGTCAGCCGAAACAAGTACTTTCTTCAAATCGTTACATGCACAAGTGAAACGATTAGTACATGGAATCTAAGCCGAATAAATGTATGAGAAATGTGTAAAGAAATGGGACTGTACGGCCACCTGGTTCACTTTTTGTCTAGGCACGAGATCTAGACGATCTTTGCCTTCATCGAATTCCCAGTTGTCTTAGACAACGACCATGACGTCGTCAACATGCTTACCAAAGCTAGCAAGCATAGTCACCAAATGGTGGTTGATATCCATGGCCCTGAGAAAGTAGCATCCCTGCTAACCAGAAGATTTTGCTAAGGCATAACAATACCGAATAACAGGGATTCCTAGATTAATCCTAAGTCGGCGATTTAACTCTACTATTCCCATTATGATTTGGTAAAAGTTTACATTAGATTGTGAAGGAAGTAGACCCCAGTAGCGAAGGACGGCCCTAAAAAATGAGTGAAGGGGGAAACAGACTCTACCATCAGTGATTGACAAGAAAGGAAAGGTAATCGTACTTACATCAGTTCTCTCCATGTTAATGACGCTATCTGCCACAAGTGACTGATGGACGTCATTTGGAATGGAAAAATAATGTCAAAAAGAGGAAACACGGTCCGCAGAAAGAAGAGCTTTCAAATGTTTCGCCATCCGAATCAGAATAGAAAATATGCTAAACTAAAAACAAACAAGAAAATGGGAGTTGGAATGAAGAAGAAATGCAAAGAGGAGAAGAACTTATAGGGTAGAGAGAGAAGGACAATGGGAAGCAGATAGAAGTTACAGAAGTCGTGAAATGAAAGAGAGATGCTGAGAGGCAACCAAAGAGCCTTGCATATTCAAAAAAATTCGAAGGGACAATGCGATTTCATATCGCATTAAATGAACAACACGTAGGAAGGGGCAGAAAATTATAATGATTTTTAAACCATGGTCATTCTAACGCTTCGGTATTGGAAGGAGTGCAAGTGCTGTATTTTTGTCTTTCCATATATAAAACCAAATATGCCGACTAATTGGCGTTAGACAGATGTTTGGGAGGTAATTGTGGGGGCCGAATAAAATATTCCAAGGAAGGCCAAGGACTTTGAAGACATCAGGCCAAAGACAATTCGGCTCTGTCCAAGGGCTCTAGAAGCCAAATATACAAATCGGCCATGTAAGGAGCCGAGTAGGAACCAGCACACAACCGGAAGGCCGAGTAAGCAATCATGCGCGAGATTAAGAGTGGGCCTGACCCTTGGGCCCAGAAGGTAATATAAAAAGAGGAACATCAACCAAAGAGAGGTATGTGAGAATAGATAAAATAACTTGAGATAGAAGAAAACTGGAGAGAATACTAACTTGTCCATCAAAGTGCTAATTTCAGCACCCTCGACTGGAGTGTTCATCCCTTTTTCAGGTAGCAATCAGAGGATCAAGGTCACCTATCTAGATCCTGAAGTATTTCCAAACCACTTCTCCACAAATCGTGTCAGGGTGACATCTTTCACAACATAATTGATTAATAAAAACCAATCAATTAAAGTGGAGTTAAGAGTGATCAATGAGATTATCTAATAATGTTATTACTATTGCACCCAGTATCTCATTGACTGAATGGAGACACTGTTATTTTTTGCCACATCAGAATCCCTAACCTCAAGCGAGAGGAAGCTTTAGCTGAAGCATGAGGAGACCTCAACTGTTAAGTATCCACACCATGTGAAGTTGGCTTTGGAAGTTAAGAATTGAGGCTGCAAATTTGGGCTAGAGATCTAGAGTTTTTCAACCTAGTTATCCTATTGTAGGGTGGCTATGTTAATGGCTTGCTATTTATTTTAGTGGTTGGTTGTTGGTAGGCAAGTGTTAATCGTTAGCTCTCCCGTTTGTGTATAAATATGGAGAGCTGTGAGCTAAGTTGATAAATAGATAATGAAGAAAAGAGAGAGTTATGAAAAGCGTATGAGAGCTGTGAGTTGAGTTGAGAGAGTAAGAGACTCCTCTTGTGTTTTATATTTGTTTTTGTTCATAGTGAAACTTATCTCTTTCTCTCCCATAAACGTAGGCATTAGGGCAAACCATGTACATATTTGTGTCTCACTTAAATTTGAAAATGAATTCTAATTAGGATTATACTAAAAACTCACAGGTGCACAATCACATCTCACTTAGGGCTAGTTTGGCATATATTAAATAAGTCAAAAAGTCAAAAAGTCATTATCTTATTTAAGTCACATCATCTTATTTAAATCACATCACATCTCTAAAACATCACGTCAAACCCAACCCAAACCCACCAATAAGTCAAAAAGTGTACTTTTTTAGGACATCCCAAACCAACCCTTAATTTTGAAAATGTATTCTAATTATGTCTTAATATTAAATTAAAAGTATTAGATTTATTAATCAATAAAGGTCAAAAATAGTACTCATTTTGGATTGCATATTGCAATTTTTAAATTAATTCTTTTAGATTTAAAAAAATTATATAAGTTTTTCAGTGCCACAAGTTTTCCGGCTTTAAATTTTTATTTTTACTTTTACATAAATGTTCACTATTGCAAGGATGGGCAAGTTTAACATGTGAAAATCATGATAATAATAATTACCGAACAACCATTTATATTTCTGCACAAGAAGATTCTCACTCTGCGTTATAACGGTGACAGGTACATGTTTGACAAATAAATAAATAAAAATAAAATAAAATGACAAGGACAAAGAGGAGAGATAATGTTGGAAAATAATGAGTCATTACTATTTTACAATAAAACACCTGTACAAAGCCAATGCAAATCTTATTAGCACACACAGGTACACACTATATTTGAAAAATTGACCAAGTCAACTTCATACGAAAAGCCTTACAAAGATAAACTAAACAATAAGAAATCATAAGAATGGAGATGCTCCTTATTCTAATTAAGAACAACTTGGTTTGGCAACAGTGTTTTTTGGGATTTTTTTATGTATTCTATTTTGTTTTTTGTTTTCTTAATTTTTTGGAAATAACAAAAATATGTTCAAAATTGATGAAAAAGGAAAAAAATAAATCATGCAGAGAAACCTAAAAAACCAACTTAAGAGTTTTGCCAAACCAAGCCACTTTAACATCTGCATTGAGAGGGGAGATTTCCATCTCATTGTACGGCCGAGCAAAAGTAACGCCCAACGTTGCTGATTACGTGGCGCCGAGCAGATTGGGCGAGAGCGTCAACCGAGCTGTTTGTCTTGCTCGGTTGATAAGGTCAACCGGTGACCCCTGAGGGCCGAGATAAAGGCCGTTTGAGTAGGGCGAAATTCGCAGTGGAGATTGCAACTGAGCCGAAGGATTGACCGGGCTACGCCGAGGATGTGGCCTGGCCGGCATGCCACTAGCCGTCCAGCCAAGGCCAAGCGCTCGGGCGTGACCGAGATTGGAGATGAAACGGTTGGAGGCCGGCATGCCTCACAACCGGTCAATCGCGATGACCCGGTCGGGGGTAGCTCGGCGTTTGCTATTAAGGTCTCGCCTGGGTTCCAAGTCGCAAGCCGGCGATATGTAGCATGGTTGTGTGGTGGCAATTGTCTCCAAGTGTTTGGCCGGTCATGGTACCTCGGTCAAGGGTGCCACCTGGGCCAATGGTGTGAAGGGAAGGACATCCGCTCCACGAACGCCTCAATACCGTTAGGCAGTTCTGCATGTACTGGAAGGAGGACAGAACCTTTACACGTGTAAGGTGGTGAGAGGCGAGCACTGCCACCTGTCCAGGGAAGGACAGCAGAGGTAGTGCGCGCACAATCTCGGAGCCGCGTGGGCAACCTAGATATAGAGAGGAAAGGCGAACGTTTCTGGTATGCGAATTCTCTCTCACAAACTCTCTCTCTCTTTCCATCGTCTTCTTGCTCACTGAACTGACTTGAGCGTCGGAGGGTTTTTCCGGCACACCACCGCCGGGCAGCTCACCATTCTTGTGTTGCAGAGACAGACGCCGTTACCAGAAGCTCGACGTTCAAGGTGTACGGAGAGTCGTGGGTATCTCACCCCCGTACATGCATGCTAATGCATTTAACTATGAATCGTTGTGTTGTGTTTGTTCACAATACTAGTGCAACTATAAACAGGGCAAAATGATTGTAGAGCCATCAATAACATGACCAAAATGGTGGCTAGAAGTGTAAAAATCTTCTAAGAACCATACACGTACTTCTTGATCCATTTATATGCCTAAACCCTCCGTGAATTGTAGAAGAACCTGTTCACATCTTCAGTGGCCTTATCAACATATGGAACATGGGTTAGTCGAATAGATTTATTGATCCCATTGAAGAGTTGTAGAACTTCATCATCACTTTTCAATGTGTTTATAATGATTTTCTTTTCTCTAAGCAACTTTGCATCCTCTACGGTCTCCAGAATCCCATTTAATAATTCAGTATACCTTGCAAAAACAAGGGACTCGACATCGTTGATGCTTATGCCACCAAGTTTCTCATTATTACTTTGGAGTGGACATTCAAAGTGATGACAGGGAGGTAAAATCTCTTCTCTTCCTCTTCAAACCTAATTGTCGTGATGTCACCAGTAGTAGGGTAGAATTCAACCCCAGCAATGTTAGAAAGGTATGAAACTTGAAGGTATCATAATCTTTTCTACTTGATGAGCTTTTTGGCCCTCATTTGAGATTGGATTTTCAGGTTTTATTTTTTCTTTAGATTTTGATGCTAAGTTGGACATCCCTGGAAGACTAGTAATAATCTTCCCAACATGAGCTATTAAGTTTTTGATAGGTTTTGTAATTTGACTTGGCAACCTAACATTTAGACTTGATAACTTGTTCCAAAGTGTGGTGAAAATTTGACAAGGATTACCTGAATCAACATGTTGTTTTGCATTGAATTTGGTAGTACTCTTTTGGACATTCGTTGGGCTCGGTTTTTGGGGTTCCTCCAATTTGGGCACCATTAGATGGTACAAAAGGTCCAACAAATGTGCATACTCAAGAAATTGAGACAATGGAAAGTTCTCCATCAATTTCAGTGGAGAGATTGCTTTACAGAAAGTCGTTAACATCAATGGCAATGAGTTGTCATCCAGATCAGTTGATGCGCATTGGATGGACAAGATTTTGCTTAACAAAAAGAAAGGGATTTGATTTCCAAGCATCATTATATCACTGAGGATTGAAACATGAGATAATTTTCTTCTTGCAGAATCAACTAAGTGAGCTGTGTCATAAATATTAGTTTTGCTGACATAAATATGAAGAAACTCAAGCAAGAACAAACTATCAATGGCCATAATCCAGAGCAGGGTATCCCGATCGAGGTCCAAAAACTTGTGGTAACATGCTCAAACTTTGTACTCAAATTCCATAAGCTTGTCAACAAGTTGTTCAAATTCAAGGCTTTGGAACTGCTTTTGGAGCCGACTTGCTGCAGCAAGCTTGTACCTCTCCATCTCATAGAGCTCGGGTTGAAGATGATGGTAAGGCCCCAAGCCTATTAGTTGTGGCATATATGTTTCTAAGGTATGCTTTTTATGCTCTGTCTAGTGAGTTAAGCACTACTGGTTATCTTTGAGAGATATTTTACTGATTTTATCGTCAGAGTGCCCCCGGGTGGACGAACCACCACAGGATCCTTATCTTTCTGTGACAGGTTGTTTGGGCTTAATCTATTCTTCCGGTGCTCTCCAGCTAAGTACTAGTTTGGCAGCGTGGTTGGAAATCTACTCACACAATTTGGCGCCGTCTATGGAAAAGACAGGAGAATAGATGGCCAACAACAGACAAAAAGAGAAGGTTGGGGACGACACTCCTACTGGGAGTGGAAAACCTATTGACCTTGACGTCGAAGAAGATAACTGTAATGAAAAGACTCGTGATAAGAATTATGGAGAGAAGGACATCGGCCAGGAGGGCGACGTAACAAAGAAATTAGACTAAGGCGGGTATTATAACGAGGACGACCTCCAGGTGTGAAAAGAGAGATGCCTGCGGAGGGACGACCAGATGAAAGGAATGGTGGACAAATTGGCAAACCTGCAAACGGTCGTCAATTTCATGATGCAGAACAACGTCATGCAGCCACCATTCCCGTTACAAGATACGTCGATTCCAGTGACCAAGAAAGATGCCCAGAAAGGGGGGCAGAAAACTATTCCTGCAGTCCCTCAGCACGACAGGACTAAAGGACATTCTCACTGGCCTTCACGGGAGGTCAGGTGTGGAAAATCAATGAGAAGAGAATCCCAGAAGACACGTTGAACCCAAGAAGACTGCACCAGAGTACATCGCGATGTTCAGGGGAAGGAACTTTGTTTTGACACGACCAATGGAGGGAAGTCCAAAAGGACCCACAATGACACTGGAAGTAGTGCACCAAAAAGGCTGAAATCTGGAGATAACCGAACTCCTGGACAGACCAAGGAGGATATGAGGGATTACCTCCAAAGGAAGCGGCAAGAAGCTGAGGTAACTTCTCCGGTCAAGACAAGAACGCCGTTCTCGGTAGAACTAGACAAATTTGAAGCCCCAAAGAGGTTCCACATGCCGAGATTCCAGACATACGACGGTAAGTCGGACCCTAACTTTCACATCAGCTTGTACTTGAACTCGATGGCATTATACACTGGGAATGAGCCGTTGCTCTGCAAAGTGTTCCCCTCGTCCTTCGGGAAAATTGCATCGGACTGGTTTCACAAGTTGCCGAAAGGAACTATGAAAACCTAGGAGGGCTTGGCCGAAATGTTTGTGGCCAGGTTTGTGACGAACAAACTACAGCCGTTGAGGGTAGAGTCCCTGATGGCTCTGAGAATCAGTGAGGATGAAGGCATTAGAACCTATGCCAAAAGGTATTACGAGGTGTTCAACCAAATACCCGAGTGCAACCAAGAGGTGGCGGTCGTGTCTTTCAAGAATGGCTTGAAAGATGATTGTCCACTTCGAAAGTCATTGGCAAAGACATTACCAAAAAGCATGGAGGAGGTCATGGCCAGAATTGAGAAATATGCCAGAGCCGAGGAAGACACGTCGAGTACAAAGGCATCCAAACAAGAGAAGAGAAACGGCTCACCAAAACGAAACTAAGATAACACTGGATACAACAAACCAGAGCTCAGATCTCGGATTCTAGATCCTGGATCCCAGATCCTAGAAGACATGATCTCGGCCTAGATGATTAGGTCCAAGAAGACAAGGGCTCAACCTAAGTGAGCAGATCCCAGATTCCAGAAGACAAAATCTCGGCCTAGATGATTAAGTTCGAGAAGAGAAGAGCTCGGCCTAAGTTAAAGAATTTTTACATAAGGTCCACAAAGGAGTATATGGAAGCCATGCAAGGGGCAAATCCCTTGCCCATAAAGCAATATCGCAGGGATTCTTTTGGCCTTACATACAAAAGAAAGCTGAAAGCCTATGTAAAAAAGAGCGAAAATGTTGTTGAAATCCACCTGTGACGTGTGATAAAATAGCAATTCGGGTGGGGGCATACCAGTAACAACTTGCTAGGGCTTACAAACAAGAAGGTCAGCCCAAGAGAGTTCAAGGATAGGGGCCTCATCCTGAGGAAGGTTACCAGCAATGGGGCATATCGGCTAAAGCAATAAAGTGCTAGTTTGATTTTTGTGAATTTGAAATCTGTGCAATAAGACCGACCAGTCCCATGACGATGTTTCCAAATGACACATGACGAATAACTTGGACTTATTATATGGTAGAGTTTCTACTTGCATACAATAGAGTTGAACCAAGTTGGCGATGCTTCTGATTGAAACATGGCGAATAACTTGGACTTATTTTATGGCAGAGTTTCTACTTGCATATAATAGAGTTGAACCAAGTTGGCGATGTTTCTGATTGAAACATGATGAATAACTTGGACTTATTATATGGCAGAGTTTCTACTTGCATATAATAGAGTTGAACCAAGTTGGCGATGTTTCTGATTGAAACACGACGAATAACTTGGACTTATTATATGGCAGAATTTCTACTTGCATATAATAGAGTTGAACCAAGTTGGCGATGTTTCTGATTGAAACACGACGAATAACTTGGACTTATTATATGGCAGAATTTCTACTTGCATATAATAGAGTTGAACCAAGTTGGCGATGTTTCTGATTGAAACATGACGAATAACTTGGACTTATTATATGGTAGAGTTTCTACTTGCATATAATAGAGTTGAACCAAGTTGGCGATGTTTCTGATTGAAACATGACGAATAACTTAGACTTATTATATGGCAGAGTTTTTACTTGCATATAATAGAGTTGAACTAAGTTGGCGATATTTCTGATTGAAACATGACGAATAACTTAGACTTATTATATGACAGAGTTTTTACTTGCATATAATAGAGTTGGACTAAGTTGAGTTAACCCGGACTTGCCATATCGGCAAGAATAGAGCACATATTAGAACTAAGTACATGTCAGTCAGATTAACAAAGAAACCAAGGTTGGTAACCTCGGCCAGTCTTTGTTTGAATCTGACCTCAGCCACAAGATCAAAGCCACATACTTAATGAGAACCCAAGTGGAACTTAAGTTCACATTAGGGGGCAGAGGGCTGGAGAATAATGCTTGGGAGTTGAAAT
Organism: Camellia lanceoleosa; assembly: GCA_025200525.1. Lineage (NCBI taxonomy): Eukaryota > Viridiplantae > Streptophyta > Magnoliopsida > Ericales > Theaceae > Camellia > Camellia lanceoleosa. Next base: position 172,814,769 of record CM045759.1, on the reverse strand, counting down.
CTACAAACTGAGATTAGTTTAACACTTGTTGAAATTTTGAGAAAAATTTACAAGTTGAAGTTAAGCCAAGGTCATTTCGAAGGAAGATTGGTTTAACACTTGTTGAAATTTTTGAGAAAAATTTACAAGTTAAGCCAAGGTTATGCTAAAAGAAGTATCTACATATTTGCCGAGATTACTATGTTGCCAAAACTTGGAAGATATTTGAAGATAGAAGTTTTGCTAAGTAAAGGGTAAAGTATCGAGTTGTGAATAACACTTGTGAAAATATTGTAAAAAATATTTTCAAGTGTTAGGCCAAAGCCGAGATAAACTGTTAGTGGGTAAAACCAAAGTATTCCACACCAAGAAAATTACACAGTTAAGGTATACGTTGAAGACATGCAAAAAATTCTAGGTATGGAAAAACAGAGAAAGAAAAGCACCAAGTGTTAAGGGCTTACTTGTACAGAATGTTGCAGCATCAAAGAAAAGTTTTCATATTCGCTTGCCTCGACGTTGCGTTCGAGGTCTTTGGGCAGAAGCAAGGCAGTAGAGAGGGCGACGCCGACTTCAATGTCAGTCGTACTGTCACCAGCTCTGACTGGCTTATCCTCTATGGTAATTGGAAGGGCCCAAGGGGCATCAAAGTTCAGAGAGCCCGAGGTTGTTGCCAACAAAGACCTCGGCTTCTTTGATCTGGTTGATTCAGAGGGTTCGGCCTCGATGGGCCTCTTTTCGGCAGTAGAGGCACTTTTCTCTGCCTCGGCCATCTTTGAGATCAGTAAGGTGTCCTCAGAGTCGATCTGGGTTACCGTTGCCTTTATTTGGGCTTTCTTCAACCTTTTTGGTTTTGTCTTTGGCTGCGTTTGTGATGGTGAAGATCGTGCTGTGACAGTACAGGGGATGTCGGCTAGGAGGTCGTCTGCAACGGCTTTCTTACGACCCATCTCGGCGGCAATTGTAGTTCGACGTCAGTGTTTGCATTGAGATGGAGGGATTAGTTGTGGAGCCGAGGTTTATGGTTGTGTAGACGCGCCCTTGGGCCCCACTACTACAGTTTGGACTCGGTTTGTGTTACGGTTCTTAATCTGAACCAAAGAGTCCAAATCCGGCAAATCGTTTTCAAAAAACAAATTTTGAAAGAAGTGCCAAACATGGACTACTTTGCCAGATACAGAGTCGCCACCTAAATATTTTATTTTGGAAGAATTTAGGAAACCCTGACTCGGTGCCAAAGGCCACGTGTCCGTCATCACCAAAGTTGCCTCGGCTCAGGAACTTGGGTGCGATTGGGGAAGGTCAGCTATGAGCACCCCCTCTCGCCCGATCCGAAGATCGGCCTCTACTAACCGTGATATCTTGTTTTGAAAACATTACATGTTCTTATTCCGGTTATTAGCCTAGAATCACTATGTTATGCGCACAGCAAACAAGTACAGACTAGATTGCCTAATTTGGAACGAAACATTGCATATCCGTTTGTTTGGAAAACGCTTTGGAATTTGCTACTCGTAAGTAGGCTAAAATACGGATTTCAACGAGTTGTCTCAACTCAAACAATCCAACCTTCACCCACAGGCATTCAGGCAGTTAATCAAATAAGCATCTAGCCTCATGGTAATCATGCTATCATGTTAACATTCACACTCATGTGAGATGCTAAAGCATAAAAAGCTCACCTAGTACTCAAGTAAAACAAGAACATGTTAGCAATCATGCATGATCCAAGTCCATGTTTAAATGCCTAATGCAACGCATACGAAATGTCACTAGAGTAGGCTCGGCTAGTCTATAAATGACATGTGAAAATGCTCAGGTAGCATGTATTCAAGTTAGATTTGAAATACTTATGCAGTTAGTATGATGTGCCTAGCCCGGTGCATGCAATACTGATGAATGGATGCACGCATGCATAGCATAAAGTATGTTAAAGTAAACATGCCCTAAACTAACCATCGAAAGCAGGTAAGTAAAAGGGAGAAAGAAGTGGGGGTTGGAAGACATGCACGCACGCACCCACACTTATTACAAATTTTCCCTCGCTCGGAGGAGGGCCGAAAGAATAATACAATTTAACTAACCAACATGCTAATTAAATATTACAAATCAATTAATTAATTAACAAATTAACTAATCTAACGAAGGCAGTAAACAGCCTCGAGGAGAGGGCTCAATGCAATGCGCGCTCGGTTTTGCTCGGAAATCCGCCACCATGCTCAAGTTGCCTCTGTTTTCCCCACTCTGCTTCTCTGATGACTACCAAAGTCTCAGGGTTGCTTCTATGAGTCTCTTGAACACCACCGCCGAGGATTGGCCACCGCCATGGATGATAGTCACCGCCACAAAGTTGTTCTATCCAAAATGATGGCGGTTAGATCGAGGATGGCCGTAGGCCAAATATTCCTGCAAAGACTGGTTTGACAGCAGCAGAGGGCAAAACTTGGCATGGCAATGCATTTCAAGCAATGTATGCACCAATCACCCCCCTTATCATATTTATGACTCAAAGGGGCATGATCCTCGATTCTTGGACCACCAATCGCGCATTCCATGCGTGATGGCCCAAAGAATCAAGTGTGCATTTTGATATGAAATGCAATGCACATAATCAAACAAATTGAACTCAACCTCTATCACAAGCAATTCAAGAGGCCAAGTATAAATGCTAATGCAATGCAACTCTAAGCATGTTGGCTAGTATGCAACATAGATAATGCAAGCAAGCAATGCATGTTAGGCACACAACCTAAAGAAGCATGTAAGGCATGAAGCAATGCAACTTACAAGTATGCAAGGCATGCAATATCATACAAATGGGACCAAGCATGCGACAACACACAAGGTAAGCATGGAACACATGCTAAGGGAGGGACTTACACTAATTGGACAGCCCTAAACTAGGTCCAAAACAGTGGCCACAAGCTAGGGAATGAGAGGTAAAACACACACAAGCATACACATGTTAAGGCCTAAACACCTAAGCATCAAATAAGCAACTTCTAAGCACACTTAAAAGAGACTAAACATGGACAATTAGCATGCAATGTAGGCTCTGAAATCATGTTAAAATGGTGCCAAACCAAATAAACTAGATGATCATGGCATGTAACTAAGGTCCAAAACTCAAGGCTAACAAGCCAAAGTGTAAGGTATCTATACAAAGCATACCATGGTCAACCAAAGCAACCCAAAACAGACTTCAAGCATGCTAAAACAAACACAAAAGCTTCACAAAGCTTGGCCAAAATCATGCTAGAATAAGGGTCAAAACCTAAAGCATGTTAAGGCCTAAATATGGCATTACAAGGCATGTATGATAAGCAAGCATGTGTACCAAAACCAACTAAACACAATGCTATATTATGACATAATAAGCAAAAAAATCAGTCAAGGCATGGTCAACATGAACCTAAACATGGTGCTCCCTAAAGAGGCAAAAATGGCCCTTTTTAAGGACAACAAGGAGAGGGGGTGGCCCTCTCCTTCCTAGGACCTCAAGGCACCATCCTCACCTCTGAAATCCCTCAAGATTTCAGTGGTGAGGAGGCCCAAACACAATGGTCTCGGAACTCAAACAAAATGGCACAAAATGGAGCCTTTCAAGGCTTAAGAGGGGTCAAACAACCCCAAAGCTTAAAGCAACCTTAACAAACTATTTAGAGCAGATAAAAACACAACTTTTATATGTTATATACTAAGCTCAAAAATAGATGCGAGATAGGCTAAAAAGCTTTGCAAAAATGGGGAATAAAGGGACAAGTTTCTTACCCTTGTAGACCCTCTTCACCAATGGTGGACCAGCTAGTTCTTCAAGCTCAAACCAGCTCCAAAACTCCAAAAACAACCCTTAAGGGCCTCAGCTCCAAGAAAATGTGTGATAGTGGGTGTTTGTGTGCAAAACTAAGGCAAAAACACTCACAAAACAAAGAGAGAGAGATATAGAGATGGAGAACATATGAACCCTAACCCTAAAACTCAAAACCCTCAGAAAATTCTGTCTAAATTGTCCAACCTTCTAACAAGAGAGAAGAGCCCCTATTTTATAGACAATTTGTCTTGTAAAGCTTCCAAAGGAAGCTAACAAGAGGGCAATCCCTCCATACACGTGTATGGAAGGGGTGACAGTGTATGCCAGCTACCCAAAAATATCTGCAAAAGTAGATGCACAGTAGTCGGTCGGCCAAAGATGCAATTGACCAAAGAAAGATAGCCGGCCGGCCATCTATAGTGCCGGCCGGCCAAACATTTGGCCGGTGGCAACAAAACACAGCCGGTGACCTTAAGCCATGGCCGGTGGAGTGTGGGGATGGCCCACAAGCCATTCCCTGCCCCTCCAAGGCAAAACACAAGTGTTCGGTGCAAAACCAAACACAAAACAGTCGAGTTTAAGAGATCTTGAGGCAAGGCGCGTAGCCGAGACCTTCGAGAACTCAAAACGAATACAAGCACGGATGATCACCGATTGTTCAAACGGTGACATCCAAGCCTTGAGAACGGTCAAAAATGGGGTGTCTACAGGTTGTTCTGCTAGATCAAAAGTTGATCCTTGATCCGGCCGAGGTGATGAGGTTGTAGGACGAGATGAATGGAGAAGTTACAGAGCCTGAAAGCTTAGAACAATGGAGGATTTGAGAGAGAGAGTTGGCACGAAGTTGAGGATGCAAAAGTAAAAAGACGAAGAGAAAGAGAGATGATTTTGATCAAACACGCAGAATGGCGGCAAAATGGCAATTGGTGTACCTACGACGACGTGCTTGTCAGACGGCGTACGCAGATGCGAGGCGACTTAATAGCGCGTATCAAACACGGCTCAGTAGGGGAAAGACGTGTGGCAAAAACGGTTGAAATATTGTGCGTGGCAGCTCATACGCGTGATGAAACTCTTGGAGTTCTTGATTTAATGAAGCAAATACCTTGGCTAGAAGGATGGTTTTGGTTGAGAAACTTGAACGAACTTGGTTGTTGGTTCCAAAGTATTGATGAAAGCAGACTATAGGTCTTGGTCATATTGAGCCGACGAGTAATGACCTCGGTAATGAATAATGGACCTCGGTAATGAATAATGGAGTGAGCTTAGCCGATGTGCTAAATGGAGGAAATGATATAGGTTCCATCACCTCAGGATGCCGAGGTAATAAAACCTAGAGGGCAGTTGTAGGGACATAAATTTTGAATGACGCACACGTGGCCGAGATGGCATCGAAGTGCCAGCCGAGGTGCCACGTGTCCTGATCTTGGCGCTAAGATGATCTCGGCTAGACCGAGGTTATCTGCGAAGATACCAGAATTCGGGATAAGCGGATAAGGGACAAGAGTCCTAGAATGAAAGAAAACTTTAGTTTGGATAAAGATAAGACTCTTAGAGAGTTTATCCCAATCCTACTAGGAGTCCAAAATTAGCAGTAATCCTAAGTCCATTGAAGCTAGGCTTCTATTGGGACTAAGTTTGTGTTGGCTATAAAAGAGAGGCACCCTCATGGGTCTAAGGTATACTTTTTATGTTCTGTCTAGTGAGTTAAGCACTATTGGTTATCTTTGAGAGATATTTTACTGACTTGATCGTCGGAGTGCCCCCGGGTGGACGAACCACCGCGAGATCCTTATCTTTCTGTGACAGGTTGTTTGGGCTTAATCTATTCTGCCGGTACTCTCCAGCTAAGTACTAGTTTGACATTGTGGTCTGAAATCTACTCACACAATATGTTTCATGAAACTGAAGGGGTTTCAAAAGTTATATATTATATAGTATTTGAATTGAGATTAGTAATGCGTGTTTCAACCCATGTGCGGAGCAAGATCCATGGATACGTTTATTATGTTAATTGTTAAACTACTTGGCATTGACATTTTTCATGAGATGTTTGGAAGTTTTGTCTTATTTATTTTTTAGATATATATAATTTCTCGTATAAGATATATCACATAATTATTGAACCTTCCACTTTGAGGTAATGAAAAGTGAGTAACAAAATTTTAACCCTATTATTTCAAGTGCAATACTACACTCTCTCTCAAAAAATAATAAATAAAATAAATATTAAAAAAAAAAAAGGCCAAATGGAATTGACTAAAATTTTTGGCAAATAATGCTAAAAGTTGGTATATTCGACATCTTGAATAGTTGGGGCTTTGTAGTCTGATAAGTGGCAATACGGGGTGAATTTCCAATAATTATTTTGAATTGTTGATGGTCCAATGTTGATATGAGTAGTGACATAGAATATATATATAGGGTTTGGTTAACCTGAACTTGTGATTTTAATTTAAGAGAGTGTTTAGGTTGAGTAGGTCTATTTGGAGATCGATTTTGGTGATCCAAATCGTGTATCTTTAGGACTCATTGAATAAAATATTTATACAAAAAATAAAAAATGATTGAACAACAATAACAGTATGTTTGAATAATATTTATTTTAAAAAAATGGACAACAAATATAATTTTAAGAATAACCATCTACTGTTTGTAATACAAATTTGATTCAAACATAAAACTCTTAATATCCGATAATCTTGAAATTTCGCATTAATATTTTACTCCACGACTACTGAAAGTAAATAGTTCAAATAATCGAAATCAATAACAAAATGAGCTTACCAAGCCCAAATGCTTTCTCAAGTTGAGATAATCAACTTAAGAAAAGCTAAACCTATACATAAATATATATAATTTGTAATGTATAGAATAATGTTATCGTATTGAGATTTATTAAAATATCTATTTAAATGATATTTAATTGTAAAAATATTACAATTAGATTATTTTGATAAAAGATTTTTTATATAAATTTTGTATAAATAGTATTTTTTTTTTTTCTATTAATATATGGACTTGGCATTTTTGTCAAGTTTTTGATGTGAGAAAAAGACAATTTATATATGGACACTTGGTTCATAAATCTAAATTTTAATTTTATTTGGCCAAAGATTCAGATACTGAAATATTTTGTCCTAAATGACAAATTTAGACAACATAACCAAAATACCCCTTTATATATATATATATATCATATACACGTATTCAACATTAAAGATTGAGTAATATTAGGAATCATGAAGATAATCATAAAAGATTTTTCACTTTTGAATTACATATACAATAAAATATCATGTACTAATTAAAAGATGAAAAATCTTCATGATATTTTTTATTTATTTATGATTTTTAGTATTATTCTTAGAGATTTATAGATTCACATACACACACACATACACACACACACACACACACACACTCTCTCTCTCCTTAAACCCTAAAACCTAAAAAGCCAAAACGTCATTATCATATTTAAGTCACATCATCTTATTTAAATCACATCACCTCTCTATCACATTACTTCAAACCCAACATATACCCAACTCATATTTTATAAAAAGTCAAAAAGTACACTTATTTAGATCATTCCAAACAACCCCATATGTCTCTTATCGTCCCCTCTCTCTCCTTCCGTCAACGGTGAGCTCGATAGTGCACCACTGGATGGCGCCACCAGTCCATGGCGGTCAGAGAAGCCAACATATCTAGATTTGGAACCTCAACATGCCAGATCTCTACAACTAATATCTCAGCCCCTTTTCTCTCTCTCTCTCTCTCTATATATATATATATTATATGCATACATACATACACAGTCAGATTTAAAGTATCCTATGTATGCACATCTATGTATACCTAGGGCTTTTACACCTATACATATATGTGTCTTGAATTTGCTTTTGTATTATTGGCATTTCAAACCCTAGCAATACAAAATTATGTGTTTTGTTTGTGTGAATTGATTTGGAATGATGGAGATTTGGAATTTTTTTTTTTTTTTTAAAATCTCTGTTTGTTGTTGTCAATGGCATTTCTATTGTTTAGTCATTCATTCATCTATATAATTCTTTTTGTTGACTTTGATTTCTATAACATTGTAAATCTTTCTTTTTGGTTTGGGATGTACTTCACAGATCTGTTCATTTTCTCTTTAGTAATACTTGCTATGGTATTTTAACTGAAATTTCATATCCTAAGAAAATGAGGATAGAAAAAGTATATAAAAATAATAATAAATAAATAAATTGAATAGATAGTTTGGTTGAATAGATAATATTCACTCTTTCCTCTCTCTAATTTGCACAGATAAAAAAAATTAAAATAGTAAAATAATTGTAACATATAAAAAAAATGAGCAGATAATAAAATTTGGACATTTCTAATAATTTTTCTCTCTCTTGGATTGGATTAAAGCATTTTGATTGTGTTTTGTTGGATTGATTTGATTAAAAAGTGTTTTGGTTGCAACAATTTCTACCTGTTGCATCTTCCACGTCAATCACTATTTTGGATCAACAAATATATCTTATTCTATTTGGCTACTAGATGCTTGATGAGGCTTTCTAAAAAATAAAAAATAAAAAAAGATTTGAGCTTATATATGTGTTCAAGGCTTAGATATGAACAAATTCCTCTTTTTTTTTCTTTTTTTTTTTTTTTTGTTGTAGTTGTTGTTGAAAGAGATTGCCAAAAAAAAAAATGATAGATAAAATTCAGAGAAAAAATTGATCTAATAATAAAATTTGGACAAATAGACAAGAAATTTGATCAAATAATAAAATAAAAAATAAAAAAGATTTGAGCTTATATGTGTTCAAGGCTCAAATCTGAACAAATTCCTCCATTTTTTTTTGTTTTTTTCTTTTTTGTTGTAGTAGTTGTTGAAATAGATTGCAACAGATTATCAAAAAAAAAATGACAGATAAAATTTGGAGAAAAAATTGAACTAATAATAAAATTTGGACAAATATTTCAACAAATAGACAGCAAATTTGAACAGATAATAAAATTTGGACAGGTAGACAAAAAAATTGAATAGATGGACAAAAAAATCTGAACAGATAAACAAAATTTGAATAGATAAAAAATAATTTGAACAGATAGTTAACGAAAAATCAAATAGATAAAAAAAAAAGTCAAGAGATAAAATTGAAAATAAAATGTCTTCTAAGACTTTTTGCCAAACTATTTCACAAACTGTGATCAATCTTTCACAAATAAAATATATGTATATATATATATTAAACATAACGCCTTAGACAATTGTTAAAATGGATTTCTTACAAATTTTCTCTTTGTATAATTCGATAATTCAATATGACATGGGTGAGCCCATAAAGGTTGTAGCCCACCATTTAGGGCCCAATATATAATTCAACTACTAAAGCCAACGTTGTTGGAACTTAACATGGCATTAGGAACCAATGACATCTAAACACGTGGCAAGAGAAGGACAAGCCACGTAAGCAGACAAAGATCCTACAACGTTATTGCACTGCACATCAGCCATTAATGAGGCTCCTTACAGTATTTATGGCGATAACCCCTCCCCGTCGAGACAGAACGGCCTCACCATGAATAAGGCAAGCTAGAGCATAGACTTTCGACCAAGACGATAGGTTGGAAGGGACAATGAAATGATTACCAGAGGATATAAGCAGACGTCGAAGACAAGAAGAAAGTTAAGCTTTCTATCTCTAATCTATCTCTACATTCCACCTCTCTTTCTGACTTGCTCGTCGGAGAGTTCGCTGGGGGACTACCCGTTCCCCGTTGAACTCTTGTGCAGGTCTTTTGGTGGGCTTGGTACCTCGGGCACTGATTTGGGAAGCGTAGATCAGTCCGACCCGTTCTATCTGGAACCCACTGTATCATCAGTTGGCGCCGTCAGTGGGAATCTTTTATGTTCCGCGCGCCAGTTGTGTTCATTGCCACCGGAGACCCTTTCCCAATAACCTCTTCCTACCACCCACCAAGGTGGATGGTCACGACTAGATCCATGGCTTTTCACTACAACGTTGCCGACCACCAAGCCGACCCTCCCAATCCAAACAACCCCCAACAGTATTTCACCGAACTCACCAACAGCATCAACTGCCTGGCCGAGCAAAACCAAGCCCTGATTAATGCTCTACTCCAAAGAAACCTTCCTATGCCTCCTCCATCACCTCCAGATATTCCGCCCAACAAAGAACGAGCCCCGAGCCATACTATCTGGCAGCCCCATCCATTCAACTTGGAGGGCTTGCGACCCCTTCCCCCAAATATGAACCCTCAACCTCAGGTCTCACACCCATCGGCCTCGGCACCCACCCCCGAGGGCGAGGCCAGTAGTGTCCAGCCTCCGCTCCAGTCCGGCGGTGACAACGTCCCTTTCTGGGATGCAGAACTTCGAGCCATGAAGCTCCAGCTCCAAGGAGTCATGCATAACATACCGAATAAACCATCTACCACAGCCAACTCAATATTCGTTGCCTCCATCCGGGACAAACCTCCACCTCCTAAGTTTAAAATGCCCACGATTGACTCTTTCGACGGTATATCGAACCCAGTCGATCACTTAGAGACCTACAGAATCCTTATGATCCTCCATGCATTCCCTGATGAAATCATGTATCGGGCTTTCCCCGTAACACTCAAGGGGTCGGCTCGACTCTGGTTTAGTCAACTGCCAGCAGAGTCTGTTTCCACTTTCCAGCACCTCAGTGACTCCTTTCTCAACCATTTCATTGGAGCCCAACGCTAGCGGCGTCCGGCAACCCAACTCCTCAACATCCGTTAGAGCAAGGGAGAGTCACTACGCAGCTTTGTCACCCGCTTTAACACCAAAGCCCTACAGGTAGCGGAAAACGATGACAAGGTCATCCTCACAGCATTCATGGCCGGCCTACGATCATCTGATTTCATTTTCTCCCTCTCCAAAAACCCTCCGACCTCCATAGTAACCCTACTTTCCAAAGCCCAAAAATACATGAACGCCGAAGATTCCCTAGCCGCCCGCCAAGATCCTACAACCAAAAACCCATCCCCCAGAGAGAAGAGAAAGGACTTAGAAACCAGAAACACCCAATACAATAACCAAACACCTCAGTATACCAACCGACCATCCCGAGCCGACCGGTCGGCACCAACCTGACCGCCCGGCCGGTTCGAACGATACACACCCCTCAACTCCCCCATGGAACAAGTCTTGAACCAGATTCAATGAGATTACCCCCTAAAATGGCCCCAACCATCACAATCTCCTTCCAACCGGCGAGACCAGTTCAAATATTGCCACTTTCATCAGGACCATGGCCACAACACGGAGGAGCGTGTTAACCTCAAAGACCAGGTCGAGGGCTTGATATACCAGGGACGTCTCAGTTGATTCACAGAAGCTCGCCCTCAGCAGAGGCAAAGGACTAAACCAATTAGAAACAACCACCGGCGCACCCCTTCCCAGCAACCCGCACAACCTAATCAAGGTCATGATCGCCCTCCACAAAGAACCTCGCACAAGGAATCTCGCCCAAGTTGGAGAGATCAGAGTTATTGCAGGAAGGCTTGCTTGTGGAGGACCATTTCGCTCGACTCAGCAGGCAGAACTCGGAAAAATAAGGCAGGGCTTAGACAAAGAAGTTGCCACATTGAACTGACCCTCCAAACAGCCCAAGCAGTGGATGGAGCCTATCACCTTTACGGACACCGACTGCATAGGCATCCATTACCCCGATGACGACCCTCTTGTCATTTTTGCTCTCCTCTCCAATTACAAAGTCAGACGGGTTTTTGTCGACAATGGCAGTTCTTCAGACATCATCTTCCTAAATGCCTTCCGCCAGCTCAAGATCGGAGAAGAAAGTCTGTCCCCTCTTCAAACCCCATTGGTCGATTTTACTGGAGATCGGGTGACCTCCATCGGCTCTATCAATCTTCCCATCACAATTGGAGAATACCCACGGCAGACCACAAAATTGCTCACTTTCCTCGTCGTCGACTGTCCCTCTGCTTACAACATCATCCTCAGCCGCACCGCCCTAAATGCTTTCCAAGCTATCACATCCACTTTCTATCTTGCCATCAAATTCCCTACCAACCTTGGGGTTGGCACAGTGAGGGGCGAGCAGACCGTGGCCAGGGAATGTTACGTCGCTTCACTTAAAGAGGTCAAGCTCAAGGAGGCTATGATCATTAAAGGGCTCGACGTCAGGGACGAGGATGAGCTGGTCAGAGGAGAACCAATGGAAGAGCTTGTCGAGGTCCCCATCGATCCCACCAAGCCGACAAAATTTGCCAAGATCGGCAACCAATTATCCTCCCAGCCAAGGCCGACCTTACTGCCCTCCTGATTGAGCACAACAACGTATTTGCCTGGACCCACTCCGATATGCTAGGTATCGACCTTTCCTTCATCACCCATCATCTCAGCATTGAGCCCCATTTCCGACCCTTCTGCCAAAAGCAACGCATCTTTCACCCGGAGCGCAATACTCTTATCGCTTCTGAAGTAGATAAGCTTCTGGAGGCACAGTTTATCAAAAATGTGGACTACCCCAGGTGGCTGTCAAATGTGGTCCTGGTCCGTAAAAATAATGGTAAGTGGCGACTCTGTGTCGACTACTCCGATCTCAACCGAGCTTGCCCCAAAGATAGCTATCCCCTTCCTCGTATAGATCTACTTGTCGACGCGACGGCTGGACATCAAATGCTCAACTTCATGGATGCTTTCTCTAGGTACAACCAAATTCGGATGCACCCGTCTGACCAAGAACACACCTCCTTCATCACCAACTGGGGAACCTACCATTATCGTGTCATGCCATTTGAGTTGAAAAATGCCGGAGCCACTTACCAACGATTGGTCAACACCGTCTTTCATCATCAGATAGGCAAGAACATGGAAGTATATATTGATGACATGCTAGTCAAGAGCAAACTCTCCACTGATCATCTGGCCAACCTGCGAGAGACCTTCGGCACCCTACGAAAGTATCAAATGAAGCTCAATCTGGAGAAATGCGCCTTCAACGTAGGATCTGGGAAGTTCTTGGGTTTCATGGTCAGTCAGCGAGGCATCAAAGCTAACCTCGAAAAGATCAAGGCCTTGATAGAAATGCAGTAACCCAGAAAGGTTAAGGAAATTCAAAGACTTATTGGCAGAGTGGCCGCCCTCAACCGCTTCATTTCCCGTGCAACGGACAAGTGCCTCCCCTTCTTTAAAGTTCTTCAGCAAACTTTCGAGTGGACGACCAAATCCGAAGAGGCTTTCCAATAGCTAAAGCGGTGCATGGCCAACCCCCCCTTACTCTCCCAGGCACTCAGGAGTGAGCCTCTTTTTCTCTATCTAGTCGTCTCGAGCACCGTAGTCGGTCAGCATTCTTATCAGGAGGAGGATTTCAAGATAAATACCCGGTTTATTACATTAGCCGGGCACTTAGAGGCACAGAGCAAAACTACCCACTACTAGAAAAAAATGTCCTTGGCCTTGGTCACCATCTCAAGACGACTCTGTCCTTACTTCCAAGCCCATTCCATAGTGGTCGTCACTGACCAACCCTTGAAGAAGATAATGCAACAACCAGAGCTGTCCGGCAGACTCATGCAATGGTCAGTCGAGCTCAGCCAGTTTGACATCTCCTACAGACCTCAAATGGCGATCAAAGGGCAAGCTGTTGCCGATTTTATCCTGAAATTCACTAATCCCACTCCGACCACAGCCCCCACCAACCCCGAGACACCAGACTAAGGCAGAAGACCCCCACTGTTGGACCCTCAACGTCGACGGATCATCCCGCAAAGAAGGCAGCGGGGCTGGTCTCATCCTCACCGCCCCCGAGGGTGGTTATTTCAAGTGTGCTCTCCATTTCTTGTTCGACGCAAGCAATAATGAGGCCGAATATAAGGAATTGATAGCAGGTCTCCACCTAGCCAGAGACATTAGTGTTAGCCATATCCAAGTGTTCAGCGATCCCCAGCTCATTGTCGGACAAATTACGGGGGAATTCGATGCCAAGGAAGACACAATGCAGGCTTATAGAGATATTGCACTCCCCCTTGCTCGCCTCTTTAATACTTTCCACATCAAGCACATCTCTCAAGCGGAAAACTCCAAGGCAGATGAGATGGCTCAATTAGCTTCTGCAGACTAGTCATACCTTAGCTACGGTGTCCGCCTCGAGTACCTGGCCCACCCTGCCATTTCCCCAAACTAGCAGCAAGTCCACTTCCTCCAAAATGAACCTATTCCATGGGCGGCCAACATCTTTCTATTTCTGACAACGGGGGAACTGCCAGATGACAAACAGCAGGCCGCCAAAGTCAGGGCCCGGTCATCCAACTACATTCTCATCAGCAGCCTCTTGTACAAACGTGGTTTTTCATGCCCATACCTGCGATGCCTCAATCCAGCTCAAGTGACCTATGTGATGAGGAAAGTCCATGAGGATATATGTGGTAATCATTCGGGTGCCAGGTCACTAGCCCACAAAATACTTCGCACTGGTCATTTCTGACCTACTCTCAACCAAGATGCGGCTGACTTCGTGCTTAAATGTGATAAATGCCAACGTTTTGCCAACATCCCCCATGCTCCTCCTACAGAATTGATCACACTTTGCAGTCCTTACCCATTTGCCAAATGGGGGATCGATCTAGTTGGCCCATTGCCCACTGGCCGAGGCCAAACCAAATTCGCAATCGTCGCCATTGATTACTTCACTAAATGGGTGGAAGCGGAACCCCTTGCCACAATTACCAAGTGGAACACAACCAAATTCATCTAACAGTCGATCGTGTGCCGATTTGGCATCCCTCAAGCCATCGTCTCCGATAACGGCAAACAATTCGACAATGCCAAGTTCAGGAAATTCTATGCAGAGCTTCAAATCCAGCCATGTTTCTCTTCCCCAAGTCATCCCCAAGCCAATGGCCAAGTTGAGGTTACTAACTGTTCTCTTCTAAAGATCATCAAAACTAAGCTGGAAACTGCTAAGGGACTTTGGGCTGAGGAATTACCAAATGTACTTTGGGCCTACCGCACTACCACTCGAACCCCCACTCGGGAGACCCCCTTTCACTTAACATACGGCATTGAGGCGGTCATCCCAGTGGAAATCAGTCTGCCTACCCCGAGGGTTCTACACCATAATCCAGAACTAACTAAAGAGCTGCGTCGGGCAGACCTAGACCTAGTTGAAGAGCTCTGAGAGACCACTGTTGTCAGACGGGCTTCGTACTAACAGAAAATGAGAACACACTACAACCGCAAAGTTCGATTGAGAGAGTTCGTTGTGGGGGACCTAGTTTTGCGCAAAGCAACTCTTGCCACCAAAAATCCAGCTGAGGGCAAGCTAGCAGCCAAGTATGAGGGACCTTATGTTGTTAAGGCCAGACCTCGTCTGGGTACTTACCGACTTCAGGACATGGAAGGCCGAGATCTCCTCCATCCATGGAACGCCGAGCACTTGAAGCGTTATTTTCAATAAAAGCCCTATTTTTGTATCGAACCTTTGCTGTATTTTCTTTTTGACAATCTACACACTTGGATATTTTTGTCCTTTTCTTACATGGTGTAAATTTGTGATCAATGGGCTACGTTTTAAATGACAACACTCTTATATCTCAGTTATCTGCGTGGTACTTCAGTAACATCATGTTTACTGACCAGACTGAGTTACTTAAAGCCTCAACCCTACTGAGCACGAAGGGCTCAGCCAGATTGAGCACGAAGGGCTCAGCCAGAAGGAGTTACTTAAAGCCTCAGCCCGACTAAGCACGAAGGGCTCAGCAAGACTAAGTTACTTAAAAGCCTCAGCCCGACTGAGCACGAAGGGCTCGGTCAGATTGAGTTACTTAAAGCCTTAGCCAGCCTGAGCACAAAGGGCTCACCCAGATTGAGTTAATTATGGCTCAAGCATTCTCATAACTTTATGTTTGTAGCATAGTTGCCATACTTGATCAAATTCTAGGTCCATATTTTTACGCCTCTTAACATCCTTTACATTTTTTAACTTCATGTTTCCCAACCATATAACACTTCAAGACTGTCACATTTTGAGACCTTTTCACTCTCACATTTTCTCAACACTCTGACCGCATGATTTAACACTTCAAGACTCTCACATTTTAAGACCTTCACATTTCAACATTTTTATTGATTAACATTCTTTACGTCATAGTTTTTTCACAAGCTAGAAGAGCCCCTGCTAGGTCGTGATTTTAAACTTCACATTTTTTAACATTCTCACATCTTAAACTTCCCTTTGCGTTGTGGTTTTCTTACATTTTAAACTTCACTATGATTTATACACAAGACTTATTTGAGTGATCATTCTCATTCTTTTCCGATCTACAAGAAATAACGACAACAATATGAAAAAATACAACTCATAATTTTATTTATTCACAAACTTACACATAAATTCGCTACAAGCATTAAAAAAAAAAAAAAAAAAACAAAACAAAAAAAAACAACAACAACAACAACAACACAAATTTTCACACATTTTATGTGCACCCATCACTCATCCTCACTCGACACAAGGTCTTCTTCATCGACACCTTTATCTATGGGGGTCTAAGCTACGTCGTCCTCGTCTATACTCACACTGTTGAAGTCCAAGTCTGGGAACAGCTCTTCTGCTTTACGCTTGAAGGTCTTCCACCATTGCCCTGTAACTCACCATCTCATGCTCAGAGAAATTGATCACTGGAAGCTCTGGATCACTTCCTCTTCGCTCTTGCTTCCAGCGGTCGCTCCCGACGGGCCAGCCCCTCTATCTCTCTCTCTCGCCAAGTTGCTGGCAATCGCGGCATCGATAACCATCTGGAAGTCAGCGGATCCCTTGAACTGCTCTACTGCTGCGACACATAAGTCGAGGTATGCTGCCCTCTCAGAGGCTAACTTGGTATTTTCTTCCTCCAAAGCCTTCTCCAACCCCGCTTTCTCCTCCATTGACTTGGCCCGCTCGTCTGCCAACGTCCTCTCCAGCTCAGCGATCTTCAGATCCACTTCTTCTTTTTCTTTGATCGACTGAGCACAAAGATCTTCGTTGCAAGTCATGGCCTCATCCCACCGTTCGTTGGTGACAAGCAGCTTCGGGCCTCTTCCACTTTACGCCACCAACCAGTTGGAACTCGAGCGACACCACCTTGCGGTGTTCCATCTCCAACTCCAACTTGGTTGAGAGCAGCTCAGCATGGGCACGGTCGGCAACATTGCTCTACACCATCGCCAACACCTTCATTTTCTTCGCCTTCTGGGCCTCTTCCAGCCCCCTAACACACGCGCTCCGCGCGGTCTTCCTCTAGCCTGCGCTCTCCCTTCTCAAACTTTCAAGTTGGGCCTTTACCTCCCCCGGCTTGGCCTTCACCTCCTCTAGCTTGGCCTTCAATGGCTTAACTTCGCCTTTTGTGTACGCCGTTTTCTTCAGCAAGGCTCCTGCTAAGGTCGTCGCCTCCATCTGGGCTGAGCAGAGCCCCCTTAGCAGTTCAGCCTCTGTAAAACTCTCCATCGAGCGCACTGTCGCGTCCTCTACCACGTCCAAGAGTTGATCGGCAGCAGTCCTGGTTGGGCGTCCTTCTCCCTCCAGTCACCCAAACACTGCTGGAGCATGGTAGATGGCAGTCTTCAACTTGACCGTCTCTTCCTCTCCTTGGGGCGCGGGACCCCCCTTGGCCTGCTACTCTACCCACTCCTCATGGCCGGTCACCCCACCTTTCACTGGATTTTCAGAGCTAGTCGCCCCACTCTCCATCCCCTTCGCCATTGCCTCCACCCCACTTCGAGGGTCTTCTCCGCCACCACCTCCTTCATCTTCTTTAAGGCTGGCCCCTCCTCCCTCTCCCTTACTCTTTTCTTTTTCTTCACCACAGCCTCCATCTCCTTGTTGGCCCTTTCCTTCAACGGATCAATTGGGGGCGGTCGTGGCTCAAAATCACCCAAGTCCTTTTCCCCTAACGATTTGGGGTGCGGTCGGATTCTTTCTCTTGCGATCGCCTTCGGCGGACGGTCTACCTGTGACTCTTTGTATTTATTAGCCTTGGAAAAACTCACCCTATCCTCCGCCTCATGCGCCCTCCTCCTCGTCTCTAATTCTGCCAGCGCAAAATCTCCATCGGTCGGATGAGGGCCCAGCCTTGCGACAAACAAGGCTGAGGGCTGAACGAGGTCGTCCCACTTGGCACCCTCCTTCTCCCTCCATGCCTTCACCTTCTTCACCCTCTCTCCTGCCGCTACCCCCAGCCTTGGCTCCACCGACTTGGTTGGCACTCTCCACACGGTGCGCACTCCTACTCTCCCGTTGGCAGACACATAGAACCACCGCGACCTCCACCCTTTAATCGACGACGACAACCCCGCCACCTGACCCTTCCCTGCCGCCGCTTGTAAAGTGACCCAAGTTTCTTGCTGGCCCGAAGCCTTGTAGCATGCAAAAAACTCGTCCACCATCATTTTGATCGGGGCCTCGTCATCATGCCACCGCTTGCACTGCATCAAGAAGATCTTCTACGCATTGGGCATCAGTTGGCCCGGAGCCACCTCCAGCCGATCCACCACGTTCACTACTATCCGGGGGAGTGGCAACCTGAAACCCCCCTTTAATGCCTCATCGTACAGGGCGAATTCCCCTGGTCGAGCATCGGATGCCCTCTCCTTTGATGTTAGCAGTTTTAACTCTATTTCCGCGAGAATTTGATATTTCTCGCGCAGACCCTCCAACTCCTCTACAGTAAAGGTCGACTTGTCGGTCTTCGTGTGCCAGTGATCTGGCTCAACCTGACTGATTGGTTTCGCAGCCGCTATCAGCGTGGACGAGCGGGGTCGTCCTGTCGGTCCCCCCTTACTCCCTACTCGCTTCTCCATCCTGTATTGCTCCGCCAGGTCCACTGCGTTGTCATCCCCCAAGGCATCTAGTCTCACATTGGGCACTTCCTCTCTAGCCATCTCTCTGGTATGCTTGCGTATAGCTTCAGATGCTGGTGCAAGGTAGTTCACAAAATGTTGCAAATGTGTATCACTCGACACAAAAGAGTTTACTCTTGGAATGTTTTGGTTCTTTGCAAAAATGTAGGTAAAGCGGATTACACCAAAAGCCCAAGGCTTTCCTGTATTCCAAGGGTCACGATTAAATTTTTCCAGCTTGAAAATTTTCAAAAAAAATCTGCCAAAATCGCCTTTTCAACACCCTATGTTAACTTTCCCTTTCGTTTCGTACCCAACGCCTAATCTCCCCCATCGCGGGAATAGGCCACATGCGCGACCACAATCCACTGCCCCCTTTCCCTACCTTTCCTTTTCCACTTCAAATCACCATGTGCCCTGCCACTCCTCGAGCCCCGCGCATCGCCACTTGCCCCTCCACTCATGGTCGATCCCTCCACTCGGTCACCCTTCGTGGTCGGCCCTCCTCATGGTCGGTCACCCCACTCGGTCACCCTTCGGGATCGGCCCTCCTCATGGCCAGTCCCTCCTTTTGGTCACCTTTCGCGATCGGCCCTCCTCATGGTCGGTCCCTCCGCTCGGTTACCCTTCGCGGTCAGCCTTCCTCATGGTCGGCTCCTCCGCTCGGCCACCCATTGCCGTCGGCCCACCTCTCGGTCGGTCTTCGCCCCATCGGTCTTTTCCAACCATCATTTTCTTTATTATTCCCTTCGTTGGACTAAAGCTGCACTTGGGAATAGGGGACTACTGACATGGGTGAGCCCATAAAGGTTGTAACCCACCATTTAGGGCCTAATACATAATTCAACTACTAAAACCCAACGTTGTTAGAACTCAATATGGCATTAAGAACCAATGACATCTAAACACGTAGCAAGAGAAGGACAAGCCACATAAGCAGACCAAGATCTTACAAAGTTATTGCACTGCACATTAGCCATTAATGAGGCTCCTTACAGTATTTATGGTGATAACCCCTCCCCGTTGAGACAGAACGGCCTCACCATGAATAAGGCAAGCTAGAGCATAGACTTTCGACCAAGACGATAGGTTGGAAGGGACAATGAAATGATTACCAGAGGATATAAGCAGACGTCGAAGACAAGAAGAATGTTAAGCTTTCTATCTCTAATCTATCTCTACATTCCACCTCTCTTTCTGACTTGCTCGTCAGAGGGTTTGCTGGGGGACTACCCGTTCCCCGTTGAACTCTTGTGCAGGTCTTCTGATGGGCTTGGTACCTTGGGCACTGGTTTGGGAAGCGTGGATCAGTCCGACCCGTTCCATCTGGAACCCACTGTATCTTCACAATACATTCTTTTTTATATAATAAAGAAGGGAAACATTATGCTGCACATCATTTACACTATATACACATTATATTTAAAAGGAAAAATAGTATAATTTTATTTTTTTCGAGTCATAATTATAAATAAAAAAAAATGTTATAAGTAAACACAATGTAAAGTTTAACTAAAATAATATCATAATTAAATATAAAAATTAATTATTACTAAAGAAAAATATGACATAACAAAAAGTGCATATAATACATTATTTTTAAAGGGAGTGTGTATTAAAATTTTCCAATAAAAAAAAATAGCATTAGGTGGAATCTGCAGATCCTGTCCCATATTTGTACTCTTTCAACTGAAGAACCAGTGTGTGTGTGTGTGGATATGATGTTCACTTGAAGCCTGTCTGCACACAAAGACCATCAGAAAATTTCACTAATATAGATTAGAAAATATTTGCGGCACTTACAAATTTTTCATAATTTAATTCATAATAATGTGATTTGATAAATATTAATTTTCGATTAATTATACATTCAATGATATGAGATCTACCATTTTTGTCATATCATTATAAATAAATTTAGATTTTAAAATATTGGTCCCTAATATTGTTGGATACAAAAAGAGGGAATTTACAAATCAGTGTTAATTTTTAAAAATAATAATAGATTTATGAAAAAAAAAATTATTTTAATTATTAAAGTATATAAAATTTATCATGAATATATAATTATTTTTTAAAAAATGTCACTAACTTATTAATTTTTTCTATATAAAAAAAAAAAAAAAAACACAAAAGTATTTTGTAGTGAAATAATCATTGCCTTCGGAGAGAAATGCTTTGTGTAGCAACAAAATTATCAAACAAACTACACAAGCTTGGTCTACTAACAAAACTATGGTCAGGCTCCTCTCTGGTGCGACATTGGGTTGAAGCGTGATATTAGGTCTATGGAAGCTTAGCAAAGATTTTATTTTGATAATTTGAATCGTTTAATGTATAGAATTTATGTAGTATTTTATCTTTATAAAAAATCACATTGATCGAATATCGATATTTACTTGGTCGGATCAAATTTTTATCAATGGTAAATATAATTTTCAAAATAAATTATTAACAAAAATTTGATCCAATCAATATGATATTTTACAAAGATAAAGTACTCGACTAGTTCTACATATTAAACGGTTTAAATTATCGAAACGGAACCTATGAGGATTCCACAGGCTTAACAACACCATACTATTCACAAAATAGACTAGGGACAAATCTGACCTTTTGCTGGTATCTTAGCCCCCGTTTGAGAAGTGGGTTGACTTTTTGGCTTTTTGACTTTTTTGGCTATTTTAGCTTGGGTTAAAAAGCTTAGTTTGGAAAGAGTTTTTTGACTTTTTTAACCTTTTTTTGTGAGAGATGAGTGTAATGATTATGGGTTAGATGTGATACTTTATTTTTTGTGACTAAAATAATCTATTTTGTCTTTTATAACTAAAATAGCCAAAAAAAAAAAAAAAAAAAAAAACCTGAGCTTTTTCTTTCCAAATAAGCAATGCTCTTCCATCTGAGATGACTGCCATCGCAAATTATTGGTTTTTGTGATGGAAAGATCTCCACTAGATAATAATTGTTTTTCATGACCAAAAAAAGAAAAAAAAATGTCAAAGTATATATATATTTTTTTTGGGTGAAGGAAAGGCGTATTGGTCACAAATAATTTGTATTATGATGGATATTTTCGGTCACTAAAAATATTAAATAAAGTGACACAGTTTTATCTTATTTGTGAGGTTTTGTGAGGACGTTGTTTCCGTTGTAAACAGTGATGATTATAGGAATTTATAGGGTTGAGTTCATTCCAAAAACTTAAGTTTCATAAATTTTATGAGAAAAAAATTTAAACTAATTAATATTTAAACTTCTCCAACTTTAAGTAATAAACTTTTAATAAAATACTATTGCCTTAACCCAAAAAAAAAAAAATACATAACTTCTACAATTGTATTCGACGATGTGTCATTTTTTAGAATAAATTGCAAGTAGCAACTGATGTGCGTGCAACTTAAATATGTAAAAATAAAATAAGAAATTCACTTCATATTGTCCACCATTCAAGTAGTAAGTGCCTTCTTTACAGGATCTGTAACACTTGTTTTCTGTAAGTCAATGGGATATATTTAATTTCATTATTTTTGTTATTAAAATCCTTTGGTTAGTATATTGTTGTATCGGTTGAGTGAAATCCGATCTAGACTTAATAAGGATGTTCATTTGCGCTCAGATCTGTCAGAAAAGTACTTTAGAACCCTGGAATTCTAATCAGGGTGTTGACATCGAGCCTCTTGGGGTCAACACCTACATTCTTTTTATTTTCTTTCTTTTTTTTGTTTTCTAGTGTCGACACCATCTCTTGCTGGTGTCTACACCGCTAGACCTGAGTAATACAAATGTAACATTGCTTTCTGGTGTCGATACTTGTAGGATGCTTTTGGGGTTATCAATCGTGCCCTACATTTCAAACTTTCTATCTTTTGACCTACTCTCATTATTGTAATGTGAAATAGAAAATGAGAGTCCAAATCTGACAACCTTTATAGAAAATTCATTTATTGCAAAATATGTAAGAAATTGACTACATTACCAAATCTTAGAGTCGCCACTTAATTTTTTGAAAAAAAAAATTAGAAAACTTGTGATTCGTGCCAAAGACCACTGTCCATCATAATCATAAATGTCTCAATTCAAGACCTTAGGTATGAGAGGATAATGTCATGAATTGAGCATCCCACTCACCCGATCAAAAGATTGGCCTCTACTAAGCCATGATATGAGTTTTATAAACAATATATGCTCATGTTCCAGTTATTAATAGCGTTAACATTACTATGTGAAGCAAATAAATATAGATCATATTACTTATTTTGGTATTTGATTTTATGTATTTTGAAAGGTTTTTGAATAAATGTACAACTCACAAAAAAATTAAGCCCATATGCATATCAATCAACATCATTCAAACTCAAACAACACAACTTTCACCCATTAGCATTCATGGAGGTATATTAATTAAGCACGTAGTCGCATGTAAGATACCTAACTTGGTAAAATAACATACACAACTGGGATGCTAAAACTATAAATACTTACCTAGCATTCATTTATGGTAGGCCAAAAATTATACGTATGCATGATCATATATACAAATACCTAATGCAATACATATACAAAATGCAACTAAAGATCCGCCTACTAACATTTGATATATACATCAGCTCAAGGCATGAATTGGCACACAAAGGTACGTAAGAATTAATAAAAACCCACAAATGCAAATTGGCCGAATCCTAATGCATGAAAAATAAATACAGTACATAGGCATGATAAATAAGACATGATGCTATATAGACAGCATGTAAATAAAAGAGATAGAAAGACGTATCGTTGGAAGTTATTACAACAATTAGAATAAGAAAGGGGGAGAGGGGAAGAGATTATTACAACACTTAAATGAATAAATAAACAAATAAAGAAAAGATAGAAGAGGAGGAAATTATTACACTAATTGAATTGATTCAGCCAAATTACTGCTGAATTTAACAAATCATGCCAAATAAGTAAAAGGATTTGATTCGCAGCTCCAAAACCACCCGGGAGAGCACTCCCCATAAACTGTCTATTTTGTTCTTGGGCAAAACCATCCGGCCATACACATAATGGGCTAGCCAACTGCTAATATGACCAGCCAAACATAACCTCCAGTCAGAATTCATATTGGTGTAGAAAGTCCAAAACAGAGACAAAGAACACCTTCCAAGGGGTGCTCATCCCTTCTATCTCTCCCTCTCACGTAAACACTTGAGGAGGAAGTAGATGGGCCTCAACTCCCAACAATAGTATCTAACAGATATGTACAATAGATATTTTGCAACACTTTATCAAATTAAATAGATTAAAGCAAGAACAAATTCAAGCCTAAGAAATAGATGTGAACTTACATCATCTATTCGTGAATAAGGACAAGTTAATACCCAAATTCATGTTGTTAATTAGAGAGAGTAGATTTATGCACATCACTTCCTATTCATCAAAAACTATTAAGAACTCTTCTTCTATTCATGGAACAATTATGTTTCCACCCCTTTCCATGTTCACAAATAATTGAAAGAAAGATTTCAGCATTCTTGACATAAAATCTCTTATTTTGCTTCCAAGGAAAACCAATAAAAATGAAACCCAACCACTTTCTCAACATCAAATCTCAAAAATCATCCAATTAACCCCATGAAACAACCTCTACTCACTACTAAAAAAACACTTTTTGCGACCGCTATAAACTGTCGCAAATAATAAAAAAAACAGTCGCAAAAGACTTTTTGCGATGGCCCATGCGACGGCAAATGGGGGTCGCGAATATGGGGGTGGCAAATACTTTTTGCGACGGCAAAACAACGGTCGCAAATTATTTGCGACCACCTAAACTACTTATAGCGACCGCTATTTTGCCGTCGCAAAAAACAAAGAAAAACACTAATATGATCTTTTGCGACCATCTTGTTACCGTCGCAAAAAATAAAAATAAAAATAAAAACAAATAAATAAATAAAAGCATTGAGGCCAAAAGCATTGCACTAACAGATTATTCACATTGCACTAACAAATTACTCACAAACTGCCCTCAGCCAATCCATGGCAAAAAGCATTTTCTTCAACATTAAGCTAATTATTTCTGCCAAAAAATATAGTTTTGACCTATTGCACAAATCATATTAATTGTCTACACATGGATGCAATTTTTCCAAAATTTCAATGGAAAATGAAAATGAAATAGAGGGAGGGAAAAAAATCCACTTGGGCCATGGCCTACAGCCAAGGAAAGGTAACCCGTATGTGAAAAAAAAAAAAAAAAGAGCTCAACTTATAAATGTATTCTCATTTAGTCATTGTAATTCAAACTGTCATCGTCATCGAGCTCTACTTCAGCATCATCTGACCCACCAAGGAGTGACCGGAAAACTAAAACTGCTACTACTATGTTACCAAGAAAGCGCTACGGTACATGTTACCTAAAAGGATAAAAACTCAGTTACTCTTACAATTATGCATAAAGAAAGAAAAGGCAACAGAAAGACATATAGTTGGAACCATATCTCAATAGCCACAGATCAGTTCAAAGAAGAAAGAAATATTCGGATATAACACTTAAAAATCATCACTACAATCTTTGTAAAGAAACAATAATAAAAGGGCTGAACTCCCTTCTAATGCACTCCATACCAAAAACAAATCAGATGCAAGTGCAACAAGACTATTGGTATTTTAATGTCAGCATATGGGATTCTATATCTGTAACTGGATTGAAAAATAAGTTTAGCAAAGTCGAAGCTGCCCAAATTAAATAAAACTCTGCCATTGTCAATGAAACACTCATGATCAAGATAGCACCAATTATACATGCAAGACAAGTTCAAGGAAATAAACACACTTTCATTGAGGCAAACGAGGTCAATTAGCTTCAAGAGCTTGATCAATTTCTTTGCTCCACGAATATAGTTGCATATTTCCTTTGACAAGTTGGGGTCTCTATATAAGTAAGTGAAAGGTGGGAAATCAAGACAGATAAGGTAAAAAGGATATTGACAAGTAAATGAAATGAAGGAAAGAGCAAGAAAGAAAGAAACTAAACAGAGCTACTTCTTCCTACTTATGACCTCAAAAAAACTGCAGAGCATTAAATATGTGACTGCAAATACATTGTCTACCACAAGACATAGACAAGGACTATAAATTCTTATATCATCATTATGAACAGAAACTTATGATGTTGGCAGCTGCAGAAAGAAGCGCAAGAAAGAAACTACTTAAGTGTAATTGAAACTTATGCAACTAGCATAACAAATTTTCATGTTATTGCAGCAGAAAAATGAGGATAATCAAACTAACTTGCATAATGAAATTTCAAGAGTAAGAGAAGTTGTAGCAAAAAAGAAAAAAGATGCAGAAAAATACAACATCATTTTAAATTTTAGAACTTTACCATCTATCACTAATAACTCTAAGAATCTATCCAGAATAAGACAAAGGAACAAGCGGCTGACTTTGATATTTTTATATTAGGAAGAATCCAAAAATGACATGAGAAGATCAACCAGGGATAAATGGTCTAATAACCCACCATCACTGTCATCCAAGCATGAAACTAGTATACAAGAAAGGGAAGAATTAATTCTCCAAAAGTTAAAGCAATGCAATCAACACAAAGCTAGAAGGATTTATTTAAATTTAACGTTTCAAAGAAAAAAGGCTAAAAAACCCTTATTGCAATTTTGGTCTAGTGTTCTGGTCATATTTGATGATCAGGGGTTAAAGCCTTCTTTGTTCCTTCATGGTCTTGAGATAAAGCTTCAAACCTAGAATTTAACTCTTTTGTCATCGAACAATTGGTTAGAACATAATAGGATTTTTGGTTTTGATACCGAATCAAGATGACAAATTACGAAAATTATGATTAAAATTTGCCTATAATGAGAATTTATTTCATGCTTTTGATGCTTTGTTTGATTCCTTGTGCAAGCATAACATGGGTAATTTCAAGGATTTTAGGTTGAACACCCAAAATCCAACCCCAAAATCCTCCCATATTGAGACCTAATAAACCTGCACCTCTTTCCCTACCTTCGCCATCAATTTAACTACAAAACCAAAAGTTTGGCCATTGCTTTAAACTACAAGTACTGTAAAAATCTAGCAATCTGAAAGTTTGAAATTCAAGCCTAATTTGGTTCTTCTTTACCCACAACCAAACCCTACAAATTTCTTTGTATCATTTAAACCAATAAATCTACAAGCTTTTATTCATAATGTCATGCTTTCCATCATAAACTGTTCATGAGGCTGCTATATTTTGAGTATTCAAAGTCATCTGCATCACCAAGAGATCATAATTTCTATTCCCTTCACAGGAACCATGTTCCAGGGTGCATAAGGGCTTTTGTATAACCGTGTTTAATGAGTAGCTAACACTCAATAATCAAGTTATAGATATACTCTCACCTCTCCATAGTGTATAAACAAGTTCTAAACATCAGCAAAGCACTAGATGTAGCAATAGGATCATTATGCAATGTTATCCGAGAATCTCCCGGAAGTAAGGCAATTGTCCTCTATTTCAATATAGTGGTTGGTTGTCGTTTTTTTAACCTTTTCTTTTGGGGATAATTTTTTATAGGTCAATAAGATTCGGCCGACTCAGAGTCCCATACACAATTATAAGGTACATCCATTCCTTTTACTTTTATCTTCATCATAATCGATATTTATTTATCTATTTAATGTACAATAGAATCAATACTGAAATAGAGGATAAGTTGTTTTGTGGAATTCAGTTAACATTTTAAATGCACTTGTTAATCGAAGTTGGAGTATCCTACTTATTATAGTAACATGGTTTTGAACTATTTTACAATATTCACGCAAGTTAGTCTGATTGTTACATGAACTTTATGAAATCAAACCTATATAGCACTTTAGATCTTACATATATGCGTTTGTTTGTATATATATATATATATATGCATGCACAAAAATAAAATAAAATTAGATACATATAAAAACATACAAACAAAATCGGAGAGAGAGAGATTACGATCAATTGGATCATATGAGCTAAAATATTTGTTGAACCAAAAATGCCTCATTCAATCGACAAGGATACATGTGTTGTGAGATGTAATTTACACCTTTGTGAGAGGTGATACTGTTGTAATTTACACACTGTTGTAATTGAACAACACATATCGGTGATACATTACATGGATATATATATATATATAGAGAGAGAGAGAGAGAGAATACGAAGAGCACAGAGGAGAGCAAGATTACAGTTGAATCGATTATGAATCTCGATTATGGATCGATCGAAATCTCGATTAAACATTACAGAAAGAGACAAAGAGAAGTTTTTAGGCTTACCGATTATGAATCTCGATTATGGATCGATCGAAATCTTCATCAACAGCAGATAAAAATCTTCAACTCTTCATCAACAATCGATCAAACTTTTCAAATCTTCTTCAAAGTGAGAGTCTAGTGAGAGAGACTGAGATTCAAGCGAGAGTATACAATTTCGAAAGCAATGATTGAAGCTTTGATCGCTGATGAGAGAGACTGAGAACATATTTTGCGAATGTGATTTTTATGACTGAAGCTTCGAAAATCTCAGATTTGGGAAATAAGGGGAAAAAAGGGGGACGGGTCAGACTGAGAACATATCTCAGGGGCTTTTTATTTTTTTATTTTTAAGAGCGCGGATGGGTCCATTAAAAAGAGATTTTTTGCGACTGTAAAACAAACGGTCGCAAAAAAATAGACGCAGAAAGTCAAATTTCTAGTAGTGACTACTCATTAAGATTGAGCATGAGTTGAAGCATATGGGCTAATATGCTAAAATGATGAGATATATGAAGAAAAAGTGTATAAAACAAAAGAAACAACTCTACATAATCAAACTTCTAGATGGGTGGCTACTTTCTACACCATCTACATTCAGAAGGTTCCAATTAACACATCTATATACAACAACAATGAATTATAGCACTAGAAAGCAAGAAAAAAGTATACAAGTATAGAAAAGTAAATAAAACAATCAAATCAATGGATGGGTGGCTACATCCTAGTTCTCTCCACATCCATGAGGACCCATCACATGATTACATCATAACAAAAATGAGAAACAAAGCTTAAAGACGAAAAAAGAGAGAGATAAGATGAGAAAAAGGAAACAATGTACCTCTTGATGAGAGAGTGAGCTTCTTTATAGTCAAACTCTTTCCCAACACCCTCAAAGTTCTTGAGTAAGTCCAAGAATCTATAGCAAGGAGCTCCAAGTTAAGGTTTAATGGTGTTTAGCTTATAGGTGTATGAGAAATAGAGGTTGAAGATGAAGTGTAAGGGGTGGGCTTTCAAACAAAGCTTTTAGTATTTTGAAATATTTTGTAACCTCGTAGAAATATTTCTCAACCTTAATTTTAGCTTTAATGGAGTTTTAGGTGATGTATCAGTGAAGAGGCAGTGAAGAGAAGGGAGAAGAAGGTTAAAGATGAGGTATGGGTGTAAACAATTTTGTAAGCCTCTAAAATGAAATAGAGAGGTATGATATTTATAAACTTTTGAGGTAAAGAAAATATCTGATAAACTTGTAAAGGAAGCTCAAAATCAAAATATCTAAGATATTTGAATTCGGAGAAAATGCCAAATTTTTAGAAACTGCTCTGTTTCCTAGAAAAATCATTCGATTAGACAATAAGTCATCCACCGAGACAAAAAAGTGTCCAGCTAGACAAAAAAAGTTTGGCTAGACAACTTTTCAAAGGGACAAGTAGGTTTTCTTTTTTCTTTTTTTTTCCAGAATATTCTCATTCCTTTCACTCATTTTCACTGTGTCCTTGCTCAATATACTAAGAAAATATAACTCTCGAATTTTGCAAATATGATCCTCAAAACTTTGTAGAAATGTTTGAAAAGGGGTTTAAGAGGGCCTAAAATATTTTGAGATTAAAGTTTGAACCTAACTCTCCTGCTGAGGAATTCATAAGATAGCACATTCTAACTTTCGTCATCGGGTGTTGGAAGAAAGCGCTGAAGTCTTAAGGACGGTCAAACTAGGATGTCTACAATTGCCCATCTTTGACAGAGCTCGATACGTCATTTTGTTATGTGAGTGAATGTTAAAACCTGAAGACGACCCTTTTGACAATGTCATAAGACTTAGGCAAACAAACAAAATGCAAATGTAGTTGTTTGAACCCAAAGGTTGCCTACGTATCCTTTTGTAATGAATCAAACCAGTATAGTTCAAGAGCAAGATGTAAATGATATGTAGCATAACAAAAGATGTGAGGGTGAAGAACGCAACCCTTTTGTGTTTTCCACACATCACGGAGGTGAACAAAGTGATAAAGAAAGTGCATCACATACATATGTGCTTTCACACAAATGAAAAGGAGTGTGCATCACATACAAATGTGTTTTCACACAAATGAAAGAGTGTGTGTGCATCACATACAAATGTGGCACAGCACAAGTGAAAGAGAGTGTGTGCATCACATACAAATGTGGCACAACACAAGTGAAAGAGAGTGTGTGCATCACATATAAATATGGCATAGCACAAATGAAAGAGAATGCGTGCATCGCATACAAATGTACCGTAGCACAAATGAAAGGAAATATGTGCATCACATACAAATGTGTTTTCATACAAATAAAAGAAAACGTGCATCACATACAGATGTGCCTCAGTACAACTAAAAGAGAGGCATTGCATCGCATACAGATGTGTCATTACATATCTGAAAGAAGTGGGCGTGCATCGCATATAGATGTGTTGTCACACATCTGAAAGAGGGGAGTTGCATTGCACGTAGATATGTTTTTACATATCTGAAAGATGGGGGTTTCATCATATACAAATGTGTTGTCACACATCTGAAAGAGAGAGGTTACATCACATACGTATGTGTCATCGCACAACTAAAATAAGAGTGTATGTATTGTATACAGATGTGTTGTCACATATCTAAAAGGGGGGTAATGCATCGCATATAGATGTCTTATCGCACATTTGAAAGAGAAGTGGTGTGCATCGCATATAGATGTGTTGTTGCACATCTGAAAAAGGGGTGGTGCATCACATACAACTCTACCTTAGTACAAAATAAAATAGGGGAGGTGCATCGTATAGAGATGTGTTGTCACACATCTGAAAGATGAGTGGTGCATTGCATATAGCTATGCCTCAGTACAATTGAAAGAGTGAAAGTGCATCACATACAGATGCGTTGTAGCATATTTAGAAGATAAGAGGTCCATTGCATACAGATGTGTTATCGCACATCTGAAAAAGAAGGGTTGCATCGCATACAGATATGTTATCGCATATTGCAGACACCCCAATTTTGACTAACCTTGAGACTTGGGTGCTCCCTTAAGTTCTCGATGATGAAAATGACAGGGGTTAATCTTTACAAGTTCCACGATAGAAGTTTTAAGGATCGAGCTTTAAACCCTTCAAACAATCTATTTTGGACAAAATATTTTTGGACCAAAATAGAAATCTCTTTCAAAATGAGTTTTAGTGGTACAACTCCAAACATTACTGTGGGGATGTGGTTTGGACATACTCTTCAGATTCTGGGGGACGCTCATGTTCTTCAGCTAGTCACCTGAAAAGGAATAAACACTCCGGTCGGGGGTGCCGGAATTAGCACTCCGATGGATAAGTCAGTATATACTCTCTTGATTACTTGTATCTTAAGTTAAGTTTACTAGTTCTCACATACCTTTCTTTGACTGAAGATCCTGTATTTATAGTATTATCTTTGGGCCTTAGGGCCTGGCCCACCCCTGATCCTTTACATGTACTTCTACTCGACCTTTGTTCTACTGGTTGGAATGCCGGCCATTTTATTCGGCTCTTCAATTGACCAGGATCAATGCCGAATAGAGGTTATGTTTTGGATCAGACTGGTCCACTTATCTCTATTGATCCAAGTAAATTCGGCTCCCACAATTACCATAATGTTCCGCGGCTCACATTTTCAAAGTTAAAGCTTTGTATTCTTTCAAACAAACAGAGCGAAGAATATAGTGGAAGTGAGTAAGAATGATGAAATCCTCAGAAATGCCTATTTCTCCCTTCAAAACAGGCTAACCTGCTCTTGTTGATCTGATGATGTGTCCATTGGCTGGCTGGATACCAAAAGATGACCGACCACAAAAGCACTTGGCCGATTACCAAAAAGCTCGATCGACTGAATGTTCCGAGTACAAAGCATTTTTAAGAATTTCAGCTTGTTTTGCTTACCTACCACAAATATCTCAGATATTTATGACTTGGGCTCTATGTATAGAGCTTGTCAGCTCTTTAGAAGGGGTTAGGAAAAAAAAAAAAAAAAAAACCTTGCCTAGGGCATAGCAAGGCTTGAGACCTCTCTCTTCTCTTACATCTCACCTATCACCTTCAACTTTTAACACTAAATTACCTATTAAAGCTTGATCCTAAGCTTTGGACAAAGAGATTTGGACATTAAAGAATACCCCTAAAAGCTCTTGAGGGACCTTAAAAAGAGTTTTGTGAACAAAAAGGCTCATCCTCTTTAAGAGGTGAATCCTTGGTCCCTTGGATCATCTTCTCTTTACTTTTTCCTTAATTCTAACTTTGTTTTTTAATCATGTAGTTGTTGTAAGTCCTTATGGATGAGGATGGAGTAACCTTCACTACCTATCCATTGAGTTGATAGTCATTTTCTCTACTTTATTGCTTTTCTTAGCTTCAAATTCATAGTTGTCATATGATTTTGGACCCTTGTGGATGTGCTTGGAAGTAGTTTTAGCCATCCATTCACAAGTTCAATAAGTAGATTAACTATTTTCTCTCTTACACCACTTATCTTCATCATCTCTCTCAAATGGGCTAATCTATGTGTTCGGGGTTGTGTGACAACCCTACTTTGTGATATACTATTAATCGTTTATTATACTTGTGATTATGTGCTTGATATGAATTTGAATGCTAATCATGTGATTATATGTGAATTTGAAGTTATATTTGTTCACCGTAAAGAAATCTGTTTTATTTCCTGTTATAATTTGAAATTGAGGGTTGTAGAGGCAACAAAAACCAAAATTGACTGTATCATTGTGATTAGTATAATTTTTAGATCCTATGGTGAAATTTAATTAAAAATTGATTCGGATCAAAATAATTAAATTAATTTGATTTAATCAAGTTCATTTAGGCCTAAGCTTTGATTAGCTAATATGATTAGTGAGACCTATATATGTGCTAATTAGGGGCTTAGCTCATATCTTTGAGCTCAAAAATCTGTCAAGAGAGAGTTTTAGTAAGAGAACACTTGATTTAGAGAGAGAGGCTAAATTCTTGAAGATTTGGGAAGCTAGGCTCAAGAATTTGCTAGAGTTGGACGGATTGAAGGCTCCAAGTGAGTATTTGAACTTTAATTCATGACCTTAAGTCCATAATCATGTGTATTCAAGAAGAATTGGAGAATTAATGTAGGATACAAACTTAACATGAAGAATTGGGTGCCAAATCACACATGTATGCTTAATTTTGTTTAGCTTCATGATTTTGAGCATCATTTGTACAATTTGAAATGGAATTAGAGTCTAAATTTTACATGCATGCATAATCCATGAAGTTATGAAGCTTGGTTGCATGAGTTTTGAAATTGTCAAGAAGAATTTGAAATGATTTGTAACGCCCCCAAAATAATTACCATAAACTAACTCCAAACACTAGTACAATGTGATATAAACAAAATAAGAAGCTTTCATTAATCAGGGTTAATGTACAAAAGGTGACACATGCGATATACATTCATAAACCGTTCATCCTGAATCTACAACATGTGTTATAAGACATAATAAATGATAAAAGCTAAACAGGTATTCATATGCCCTAATGGCTTACATCTTTCCAAGACTATGCTTGGTTACAACAAAATGAGTCATGACCTCAATACAAATAAGGCCCTAGGCTTGTAAAAAGTAAATACAAAATAAGCAGGAATTGAGCCTTTAGCTCCACAATCCTTCCAAGCTAAGTCCTTGGCAGAGGCATATCACCAGCACTTGAAAATGGTTTTTCCCAAGTAGGGTCAGCCAAAGCCTAGTAGAAACAATCTAACACAATATATGAATCTTAAAAAAGATATAAGTATAACGTGCATATGCAATGCTTATCATAAAATCATTCATATTCTATAAGATTAGGACATGCCAAGTTTTATATCTCAATCCATTTTATCTCAATTCATTTCAAGTCAAATTCCTTGTTATCTAGACAACCCAACTAAGGTTACAACTCAGTGGTTCTCTAATCAATACAACTATTACATAAACACTTCAAGTTGCTATTTTATAGAAATTTCATTTGCGGGAATCAGCACCCATGTATATATACGATTTTCGAGACCTTCACCTTGGACACACAAGCCAACTTAATTCAATAGAATCCATCCCCTTTCTTTTTCCAAACATGGAGTACATCCCCTTTCTCATCTCAAATATCATACATATACAATGTATTAAAACACAGTCATATTCAATGACAACAGTTAAATGATTAGTTTCAATTTACCTAATCCTCATGCAATTTCTACAAAAATCATAGTTATCCTCCATCGATAGCCCAAAATAAATATTTCTAAACATATATGCCATCTCTAAGACAGATAAATTGTCCAAATTTCCATAGGTAAGAGATAATGTACATCTAACTTCACCATTTATACAAACATTCATTTAATTTCATATTTTTAATACCAATTTCATTATTTATACAAAAATGATTATTTAAAACATTTTAGGGTAAAACTTCATTTTCTTCTAAATCCAACCCATGTGTTAAAATTAACAAATTTAATACAACACATTCTCATCTCTATACTCATAATCATTTTCAATACCTTCATTTAAAAACTCCTCTTTTGATTTTAAACCAAAACCCTAGATTTGTCTAAAATTCTCCAAATCCCAACATTATTTACACAACAACAAATAACTAAGTTAAAAATCATAAGAGAGTGTAGAAAGTCCCTACCTCAAGCTTAGAAGACCAAAGTAACAATGAAGGAACCTCAAAGACGCTGAAACCAAATCTTGTTCGAGCCAAAATGGAGCTCTTAAGATGCTCTACCTTTGTAACAAAGGCACATGGGTAGAGAAACCAACGGATCTAGGTGAAAATATAAAGAGAAGGTAAATTTTAGAGAGAGAGGCTCTAGATCTAGGGTTTTTGAAAAGTAAAGAGAGAAAAAGTGATGTAAAATGTCACTTTATGGAATAAAATATGCAGTCCGCTCGAGCGCAAGAAGTGACACTCGAGCATCAAATACATTAAGTTGTTTTGCCCGAGTGCAATAAATGATGTTCGAGTGCAGAATGCACACTCCCAGTATTTTTACAGACAACAGACTAACGTTTGAGCGCAAGAAAGGCTGCTCGAGTGTAGAAAGATCTGCTCGAGCGTAGAATTCACTCTCCCAATAGTTTTGCAGACCTACAAAAATACTGAGAGTTCACAAAGCCTGCTTGAGCGCAGAAAGTGTCGCTCGAGCGCAGGAGCAAAATTTTGGGCAACAAGAGTTTGGAAACTAAGCAACTAACCTGTCCCAAACGCAACGACAACAATCTAATAGCCAAATTTTAAGGAGATACAAGGAAAGTAAGATGTGAACAACAATATAAAACCATGAAACTCAAGTCCGGAATACACCATGGGTCGTGTCAAAATCAGAATCACTATATGATTTGAGAGATGGACCATGATTTTGGACAATTGGTTTCAAATAACCTATGTTTTCGTATTATATAGTGTTTTTCCATGTTTTTAGTATCAACTTGCAAGCTTTGAACCTTTGGAAATGTGTTTTGAGCTTTAAACACAATTCTGAAAATTCCAAAATTTGACTTGTCCACTCGAGCGTAAAAATCAAGCTCCCAAAAGTTTTACAAAGAATTGCATAGTAGCTCGAGCGGCAAACCTTGCACTCGAACGAACCTTGTTTTGCAAGACTCATTGCTTGAGTGACAGAAATCTCGCTCGAGCGTAAAATCATGCAACCAGTACTTTTACACAGTTTTACAGACCGCTCGAGTGATCAAAGCTGGGCTCAAACAGAGTGCCCTGTTTCAGAAACTTTTGAAAAACTGTTTTATGTTTCAATTTCCATTCTCTTTTATCTCTGAGTATTCTTAGGCACACATTAAACATCCTAAATGAACTAAAGGGCACGAAAGAAGCCTGAGAAAGTTAAGTAAACCAAAGAACAAATTGAATTGTATTATGACCCAATATGTTATGAATTATGTAAGGTCAAGTGCAAGGACGAATCAAGCACTGAAACACTGTGAGTAATATCTTAGTAAAGATATTTTTGTGTATGCATTATTTTCTGAATGTTACCTATGTGGTAAGCTTCTAAACTTTTGAATTGGTACTGTGAATGAGTATTCTATCCGCTTGATTCAAAATGAAATATGTGAAGTGATTGACATATGAATATGAAATAGGCCCAAGGCCGTTCGATTTATTCAATGAGGATATAGACTGGGCCAAAGGCCATTTTGTATGATTGTTAAATGGACCTAAGGCCATTTTGTATGGCTATTAAATGGCCGAAGGCCGTTTTGAATAAGGAATTGATTGGACCTAAGGTCGTTTTAAATACGAAGGTAAATGTGAACATGATCATGGATCTAAAGTGTAGACAAATGTGAATATGAAGCGATTGGACCCAAGGTTGTCTTGTATACAATGGACCTAAGGTCGTTTTGTATATGAATTGGACCCAAGGTCATTTTGTATAAGAATTAGACCCAAGGTCATTTTGCATACAATGGACCCAAGGTTGTTTTGTATAAGAATTGGACCCAAGGTCGTTTTGTATAAGAATTGGATGCAAGGTCGTTTTGCATACAATGGATCCAAGGTTGTTTTGTATATAATGGACCGAAGGTCGTTTTGCCTATGAATTGGACCCAATGTCGTTTTGCATATACTGGACTGAAGGTCGTTTTGCCTATAAATTGGACCCAAGGTCATTTTATAAATACAAACTGGACCCAAGGTCGTTTTGTATATAGTTATGATATATGATATATTGGACCTAAGGTCGTTTTGTGTTGATATCAATCAACAAGTTTAGTTTACGAATTTTGATTAAATGAATCTCATTCATGAACTTTTTTACTTCGATACTATTCACTGGACGTTAGCTCGCTCTTTATTTATATGTATGTAGGTGAGCAGCGGGATGTCCAGCCCCATCCCCAGTGACGTGTGACAAAACCAAGTTTTGAGAAGTCAACCAAGGTCGCCTCACGCAAGAGGCTTTTGATTTTTTTTTTTTTTTTTTGTTTCTTTTGTGGTCACCTGTGACCAAGTTTGTGTATAACCTTGGTTTTTGTTAATACTGACTTTTGAATGATCTTGGACTTATATAATACATTCTATGGATGTCTGTATAGTGTGAGTTATTACATTTATGAGAAATTTTTTTGGTTAAGCCATGTATGCATAGCTCATTGGACAATCTTTGCAAGTTTTGCTTATGTATTTTGGCCTCCTATTATTAAAAATGATTTGATTTGACTGAGGCCGGAGGTAATCTTATGATTATTGGCCGGTTATGACTCTAATCCATATGGGCGGGTTTAGGTCATGACAGGTTGTTTCATGAGGTTGCTTGAGTGATCCATGAGATTTGGTGTTGATAAGTGTTGTTCTCCCTTTTTACTGAGTATTTTGGAAGTAAAACAAGAGATTTTGGGTCAAAGGAAGTTGAAACCTCCATTCTCAATCATTTATGAACATAGAAAGGGTGTTATCATCCTTGTTATATGACTAGATGAGGAGTTTTCAATGAGTTTGATGAATCCTTTATTTTAGTAAGCAAAGCTTCTGCCAAGAAATGGTTTGCATTAATCTACGCTTTCCACTTAATAGTATGGATTTAGGTATTCGCTTGCCCTTATTCACAAAGAGAAGATGTAAGTTCCTATCTATTTCTTGGGCTTGAATTTGTTCTTGAGTTCAATCCATTTAATTTGTTTCTTTGAACAAAATATCTGTTGTATATATCTGTTTATGTTGTTGAGGGCTATGTGTCACGACCCAAACCCGGCCCTATGGGTTTAGCACCGTAACTGGCCAGTAATTCGAGATTACCGAAGGCCTGCTGAACAGTAATACAATTAAGCAATCTGAGAACTGGCGGAAGCCAATCTGATAAATAACTAGTGTCCATTGGCCTGTGAAAATAAGTATGCCAAAACGTATTCATGCATTCATACTGATCTGATCTACATACAGTCTATACAATCATATACAACATTCAGTACGGGGACCTAATCCCTCGATAGCAGTACGGTAAAACAGTAGACAGTCTATACAGTAGTACAAAACAGTAAGGAGACCGATGGGGACACAAAAACACCCCAAGCCATAGCATGGCAACTCGAAACCTCGCAGTGAGGCACATAGGCTGGCTTGACAAAACTGGAGACCAACCCACGCTCCTAGCTCCAGTCTGGTTGCTGAGAACCTACATATATATATAAATAGTGAGCTAAAGCCCAGTGAATAACATAATGCGTAAAGAGGTTATGAATGAATGTCCTTACAGTAATGAAACCAGTTCATTAAACAGTATTTCAGTCTTTCAGTATTTCAGTCAATCAGTCATATGTGGTACACCCATTAGCCTATAAATGAGGGTCCAAAAGGACGGTCTTATGAGACCAACAAAGAATGATGGCCATCAATCAAGAATGATATGGTTCCACAAGGGTACCGACAGAGCTCTATGTGATAGCGATGAAGTGCTAAGGATGCTACTGATGCAGTTGAATACAGGACATACATTCATTCAGTAAACAATATTAGTTTAATAAACAGTTCAGTTCAGTATTCAAAAGATAACCATTTTGAACATATCTTTACACAATCGTTACTTACAGAGATTGAGCTAATAGCAGCTAGAGCGCGTCCCCGAGAGCCAATCCTAAACAGTTAACAAATAGAATACACACTAAGTTTTACAGTCGGGAAGGATGATAATTAAATCCCTAAATTTCCTCGGTGTGGTTCTATGTCTAAATCCTCATTAAGATGCCTTAAACTAGACCTAAGAATGCCTAGGATGGGATGAGGATGCAAAAATACAATTGGAAGGCATTTTTCAAAAGTTGCTGAAAACAGGGGTCTCGCTCGAGCGAGAATTCCTTCGCTCGAGCGAGGTTGCAAAATCAAAGGCTTCGCTCGAGCGAACAATCCTTCGCTCGAGCGGTCTGATGAAACAGTAAAAGTACTGGATGTTTGATTTTTACGCTCGAGCCACCAATCCTTCGCTCGAGCGTGTCTCAGAGGAAACGTTGGTCGCTCGAGCGAGGAATCTTTCGCTCGAGCGAAAAAGCCAAATCTGGAATTTCCAGATTTGTCTTCCAAGCTCAAACCAAGCATTCTCAACTCAATTCTCGACCTCTTGGGCCCAAATTCTGGAAAATACATCCCAAAACAATGTATAACAAGTTTCAAAAGCCAATTTATGAATTCAAGCCCCAAAGGTGAGTCAATTAAATCCAACATTCAAACCCATTTTCAAGAACAATTCCAAAACATGCAATGCATGAGTTTTTAACCAAATTCAAGGTTCAAATCTTGCTCTAATGAGCTCAATAGTTGGAAAACAAAATGAAAACATGGACTTTGATAGAAACATGAGCATGCATGTACAATCCATCATGAATTCAACTTCAAAATGCACCAATTCAAGCATGCATGCATGAATTATGCTCTAATTCAACATGTATGAACAAATTCAAGTCTTAACTCCACAATTCAACTTGACTCATGCAAGAACAACCTTAAATGCAACAATGAGTGGCTAATACACATACCTAAGTCTTCAATTGAGAGCCTAGGAGATCAATTTGACAATCTACACTTCAAATCTACCAAAATCCAAGCCAAAATCACCAAATCAACCTCTCCTCTCTCTCACTCTCTTGTTTGGTCGGTTGAGCTCACTAGAATGGCTGGGGAATAGTTTGATCAAGTGTATAACAAAGTGTAAAGGCTCAAGTAATAAGATTAAACAAATGCCCACTCCATGACAGTTTCGTAATTATTGCAACTCTATTAATTTGGCTCAAATTAATCTAGTTTAATCATACCTAATCACATTTTGGATAAATATACCATAAAATCACAAATATCCTACTGATTCCAAAACTCTAAACGGTTCCTAATTCGGCCGCCGATAAGGCCTTCAATTAGCAGTTTAAACATATGAATTCAAATAGATAATCAATCAATCAAACAGATGCAATATGCAATTCAATAGATAAACTTATTCAATTTCGGTTTCGATTTCAATCAGTCCATTCAGTACTTCAGTTAATTCAATTATCAGTCATTATCAGTTCAGTTTAGCGGTAACCAGTAGCTAATTCAGTAGTTTATCGATAATCAGTACGAGGGTTGTTACACTATGGGTTATTCATCTCCTCCCCAAGTGATACTTGTTAACAACAGAGGTAAAAGGTGTGAGAACCCCTCCAGGAAGCACCCCTTTGGCCCTTGTCTTGAGATACTACACTGACCTAATTCCCAACCAGAAGGAGAATTCAATCGGCCACTTTCAACTTCGGCTAGCTCGTCAGGTGTCTAGCCGGTCATTTCCTACAAGAATAGAACAGACACTTTCTAGGGAATCTGGATTGCTTTATTTGTTTATTTAGTATGATTTGTTAGATTCAGCAATAGCTAGGCTGAATCAATTCATTATTGTAATAATATCTCTCTATTCTCTCATTTTTTTATTCGAATTGTTGTAATAATCTTCCAACCCTACGTCTTTCTAACCTTTTTATTTACTTGCTTTCGATATTGCATCATGTTTTCTTTATCATGCCTATATATGGCATCCACTTTTTCATGCACTTGGATCCGGATCATCTGCATTCATATGATTTACTATCTTCAAAGATGAACACATACATAAATCCATGTATTTTGGTGATATACATGCTACGTCTTAGTAGCTGGACTCTTAGATACATGTTTCATGTGCATTGCATTAGAAACTTGTATGTAGGATCAAGTACATCTGTACATATCTGTATGTGTTACAACTTGCCTTAGAGTACTAGGTGAGTATTTTGAACTTCAGCATATAGCATGTGCATGTTCCTTATTATATCTGTTGTTACAACATGAGGCTAAGTGCTTGAGTGAGATATATGTTTGAATGCCAGTAGATAGAAATTGTGTTATTTATTTTGGAGTGTAGCTGATTCTTATAATACGGATTTTATCCAAGAAAATCTCTTTTAAAAAATGCATGACGTTAAGGCATAACCAAAATCTTCGACCCATTCTATATTTGAATGCCTCAGATAGTAAGTGAACCGAGACATTAAGTTGGAATGGTGTTGATTCTTATGCGTGTGAGCTCGATTTCGTTTGAGTTGTACATTTTTCAAAACTCCTTAAAAATACATGAGATCAAAGTGTCCCAAAATAAGTGATGTAGTCTATAATTGCTCACTTCACATAGTAATTTTAGCATTAAAAAATCAAAACCTGAGCATATATTGTCTATAAAACTCATATCATAGTTTAGTAGAGACAGATCTTTTGATTGGGTGCGCAGAGGTACTTAATTCATGACCTTTCCCCCTTCATATCTGAGGTCTTGAACTGAGACATCTTTGTTTGTGATAGATAGTGGCCTTTGACACGAGTCATAGTTTTCTTAGTTTTTTCAAAATATTAGGTATCGACTCTGAGATCTGGTGATGTAGTCAATTTTTGGCATATCTTGCAATTAGTAGATTTTCTATAGATTTGTCAGATTTGGACTCTCATTTATATTTCACATTGCACTCGTGAAACTAAATTGGAGATTGGGAATCTGAGCTGTCAGGCGAGTACCCCTAGGATTACCTACACTAACTTAGATATATATGGGTTTTGATGTTTCAAATACGGATTCTTTCCAAATCTTTAAGGTTTTTGAATGCTTAATGAAAATAGAGATGTTTGATAGAGATTATTTGGTTTTAAAATACAAGTGAGGGAAAAGTCCTAAAATTTTACAAAACCCTAATTTTGAATTTTACTCTAAAGGAGGATATTGGTTCAATTGGGCAATGTAATATGAAATTAAGTTGTTAATCTATACATGAATGAGGATCAAATTTGTGAACTTGTTGAGATTTGTTTACTCTATTGAGATGTGGGTGTTGTTGAACTTATGGAATTAAGATTCTTTTGGAATATGAAACATGTTGTTTTCTTCCGTAAATTGAATTGAAACCTTAGATACCTTGAAATGTCTGCAAAATTCATGTACATCATGATATCCATGATTTTATCTCATGATTGATATACTTTGTTGGAAGTTTGTAAATGTTGAAATAGGGTAAATAGAGTAGGAGTCCAGAGAATAGAATCGGGTTTTGGAAACGAGTTATGTATTGTACTAGTTCTCACACGAGGAGTTTAGGTTCCTAATTGCCCTGTCTTGTGCTTAGCGCCGGATGAATGCAGGAAGTGTTTTTGGATGTCCACTGGCCTTGTTGTATTGAGCTAGAAAATGTGGAAAAACAAGTGATTTTGGTTGTCTATTGGCCTTGCCGTATTATGAGCCGACAAATGTGGAATGAATGAGTGTGTTAGGTGCCCATCGCCCTGTCGTACTGTGAGCTAACAAATGTGAGAGTATTTTCATGATATATAAAATCTATATACGTATGATTTTGACTCTTACTTGGGATTTTATTGTTTATTTACTGCGCCCATTGTCGATGTTGAGGTTTTGGTATGACAACGATGCATTGAACATCATTTCTTTAAAAAAGAAAATAAAGATTTTATCATGGCATGTGCATAGCATAATCATATCCATTTCAAGTATTTATATACTCTATTAAGTGTATTCTTATTAGGAAATTTTACTCATTCCTATCATAGCCAATTTCAAGACTTGGTGATGTGCCCCCCACCCAAAGGAAGAGACGGTGGAGATTTGATTGGAGCACGAAAGCTCATTGATGATATTTATTCTAAAGCTCCAAGCTACTATGTTTTGCGATAGAGTGTCCACCATTTTTGTGTAACCAAGGCAATAGCCTTGAAAGTTGTAAACCACTAGGGCAACTTATTTTGAATTCTCTAACTTCTTGAACTATGAACATTGGATTATCTATATTCATGACTAGGAAATGGAATATTTTGTAAAAGTTCAATGAAAAAGAGATTTATTTTATGTAAAAGACTATGTTTTTTGTTTTAGAAATTCCTGAGAATTTATCTGTGTTGAAACTATTTGGAGAATAATTACATGTTGTAAATTATTAATTGGCTTATAAATTTAGGGTCATTACAAGACGGTAATGGCTTCGATGATAATGAACTGACAAATCGAAAGGTAATGAGTTTCCATTGCTGTGTAATTTTAGAGATGTTGATAGATGGGGCTTTAGAGAGAGAGAGAGAGCAGAGCGAGAGAATATATGTGTTTGGAGGATGGTAGAGAACTTGCCGGTGGACAGAGATGGTAGTGGCATGTTGGGAATGGAGGCGATGGTGGTGGGGAAATGAGAGGCAATTGTTGGGGCTTGCAATTGAAGTGGCGTGGTGGCCTAATTGCAATGAGCGAGCTCGCTGGGAAAGCTCAACTTTCTTCTCGCTCCCTTCGTTTGCAACACAATGTTGTAGTTTTTTTTTTTTTTGGTTTTTGATTTGTTTGTTATTTGGGTATACCTTGAAGGGTAATTTGGAAAAAAAACATAACGTGTATTGAAAGTAAATTATAATCCTAAATAAGTTAATAGATTATATTAAAAAATTGAATATACTTAATAATTTTTGGAAAAATTACCCGTAGGTCCTGTTTGAAATATGTGTACA
The DNA here is from genome assembly GCA_025200525.1 of Camellia lanceoleosa. NCBI lineage: Eukaryota > Viridiplantae > Streptophyta > Magnoliopsida > Ericales > Theaceae > Camellia > Camellia lanceoleosa. The sequence continues at coordinate 172,771,257 of CM045759.1, read as the reverse complement.
CTATTTAATCCAACAACTTTTTGAGTAGATCCAAAAGTCCTACATGTTTTCCTCTCTCTCTGTTTTTTTGTCTTATTTTTTACGTTCTCTCTCTCTGTCTCTCTGTCTCTCTGTCTCTGTTTTTTGTCTCATTCTTTACGTTTTCCTCTCTCTTTTTTTTTCTTCGTTTTCTTTTCCTTCTCTTTGTTATGTTCGATGACCGGTGATCACACGTTCTTTATTCTCTTTCTCTTTCTAATATATAGTTACTGGTGATCAACGACCACCATTGATTGGGGTTCACCGACAACCACCAACCACCGACATCAACTTGTGATTTCATCCTCATCGACGACGAAGAAGATGAGATCTAAATTAGATTTGAATAGATCTACATGAGATCCGACTAGATCTAAATAAAAAATAGTTGTCGGAGTACAATATTCTTTCCATATATATTATTTCCTTCGATTTCTCAAATTTTCTACATTTTCTCTGTTACACTCATTCATTTTTTTGTTTTAATGAAGAAAAATTTCAAATTTTGAATAAGTTGTTTTCAAGTTTTAGTTACAGGTGGTAAAAATCGTAAACATTACACTTTCAGCTTTTTGGGTGCTAAAATGAGTCATGCTTTAAAACTGTAAAATTTTACAGTTTCATAACATATTTTCAAGCTTAATAGAATAATGCTTTGAAATTGTAACATTTTACAGTTTCAAAGCTTACTTTTCAGTTTGATCAATATTTCAAATTATTTGCTTAAACTCTACAAAAATGAAAAAATAATATATACTTTTTGTCATTGTTGTTTGTTGTTGTTATGTTTTTTAACTATAATTTCTTCATTTATTCTTTTTTTTTTTTTTTTGTGGACAATATTCTAAATATTTCAGTAAGTCTCCGATGACGTTCTTGATATTTTCCAGTGACGTTTAGAGCACTCCGGCGAACTTTCGGCAATGTTCAAAACACTCCGGCGAACTTTCGGTGATGCTCTAGCGACTTCCCGGTGATGTTGAATGTTCTGGCGAGTCTTCGGTGAGTTTAACGGAAGTCGTTGGATGTAACAGCATTTTTAAAGTTATAAAATAAAATAAAATAAGAGTTTTTAATAACAATTAAAAATATGTAGAACTAATTGGTACAAGTATTTTTTTTTGAAATTAAATGAATTTTAAATTTTGTATAGGAAACTTATTGACAAGTGTTCCATAATTTTTTGGGTGGAATATAATCCCGTGATAGTGGCGTAGGAAGGCCCAAACCCATTATGAGCCCAGCTAACAGGGGTTTGAAACCCATAGCATGATTAACTATGGTAATGCTAGCCGAGTTTAGATTTTTTAAGTTAAAAATTTCAATTTCATGAGTAAAGTCGGCATATTATGAAACAAATTTACACTCATGCTAATAATATGTTCATTTTACACGATAAGTTTAGAAGAACATGTAAAATATTAGATTGATCAAACATGAATAATCATATTAGTAAATTACAATATATTATAAGACATGAATAATCTATTTTTAAAAACATATAATTCGTATAGATAAAAATTGTCTAATAATATGACCATTGATATTTGATCAATTTAATTTTTTTATATAAATAATTTTCTTAGCTAGTTTTATAAAATAAACGATTTAAATTAATGAAATAAATTTAATTTCGATAATAAAATAATTCATTAGAAAGTTAAAACTTTTAACTTTAACAAATCTTGACGTGAATCTCACCTCACTCAAAATCCAATCCATGAAACATTTCCTTACTCAAAAGAAAGTTTGAGTGAAATTTTAGTTGGAGAAATTATATGCTCGGGGAAGTTAGAAAAACAAAAATTATTAACATATGGAGGGGTGCGAGTAACATCTGCACCCCTACAACCTTTCATTTACACTTTACCACATATTTACACCCTTATATGCTATAATTTTTTCTTCCAACTTCCCTGCATGTAATTTGCCTTTTTTAGTTTCTTCCTATTTGGAAGAAAATTTGATTGTTGCATTTGAGAAGATTTTGGTCATCATACAACTATCGAACATGCTTAATTCCTAAGTTAATTATTTTAGTGATTTCTCATACTTATTTTTATTTTTATTTTTATTTATTTATTTTTTAATGGATAAATTACAAATATATCTCTTTAGATTTATTTAAAATACAGATTACTTCATGTAATTCGAAAAATTACAAATATTGCCTTGTTATAATTTTTTATTTAACAGAATTAACTAAAAAAAAATAAAACTCTTAATTGTTCTTCTATACAATAATAAAATTATCTAAATTATTAATTGAAACATATTTCTAATATCATTAAAAACTGTTAATTGAATTGATAATTTATTAATAAAAATGACGATTTGTTATGAAATTAGAAATCTCAGGAAATGAAATGTAATTTTTAAAATTATATAAAGCAATTCGTATTTTAATCAAATATCAAAAGGTGTAATTATAATTTATCTTAAATTTAATTATTAATATTTATAAAATATCCCATGAGGTAATATTTTCTCATTATTTTAAAAGATAATGATACAAAATTCTAAAAGTAGCACTCTAAGGGTTGGTTTGGAAAGTGGGTTGGCTTTTTGAATTTTTGGTATTTTTGACTATTTTAGTCTGGGCTAAAAAACTTGGTTTGGGAAGGCTTTTTGACTTTTTGACTTTTTTGACTTTTTTTTGGTGAGAAAATAGTGTAATCATTATGGATTGGATGTGATGTTTTGTATTTTGTAATTAAAATAACTTAGGATTATTTACCAATAAATCCTACTTTACAAACTATTGTACCAAATAGTCCCCTTTTTATTCTATTATACCAAATAGTCCTGTTGGTGGGTTGTTTTGATCCTTTTTGTTTTTTTGTTTTTTTTTTTTCATTTTTGTTTCACTGTGGACGAGAGTACCCTTTCATTGATTTACAAACTGTCATTTTTGTTTCACCGATTTGGTCACACTTTCATTCCGGTGTGGCACACCCTCACAGATTCGTGTGTGTGTGTGTGTGTGTGTGTGTGTGTGTGTGTGTGTGTGTGTGTTGAAGCATCTGAGTGTGTGTTGAAGCCATCTCTATGTTGTATGTGGGGGGGGTGTGTGTGTGTGTATCAGTGTGTGTGTGTGCACGTGAAGATAGATACATGAGGCGAGAGAGATAGAGATAGATGGGGGGAGGGTTTGTTGTTTGTTTTCTCTCTCTGAGTTTCTTCTTCCTCTTTTCGATTTATTAGCTTCAGTTCTTTGTAAAAATGGATTTTTAGATAATCAGATCTATGAATTTCAATTTGTTTCTCATGTTTATGTTTTCCCCTCTCAGTTTGTAATCAGATCTAGTCTCACTCATGGAAATTTGAAATCGGTGTGTTGCAGAATGGGTGTGTTGCAGAATGGGTCTCCATGACAGAGATGAGTGAGGCGGTGGGTCTCCATGAGAGAGATGTGTTGCAGAATGGGTTTCGCGAGTGTGTTCATGGAGGATCGGCCGGGTTGTGATGGGAGGAGAGAGAGGTCATAGAGCTTGGCAGAGCCATCGGCGACGGCGACGAGGAGGAGGGAGTCGTGGGATTCGGACTAGGCTAGGTCGTACACGCACGGATCAGAATTGCTCAACCCATGTTTCAGCACCATCGCCAGAAAAACAATGGAAACCCTAACTCTAGCCGGAAGCCGGCGGTTCGGCCGGAGCAGAAGAAGAACAAGCTGGCGTCGAGTAGATCGGCGAGTTTGGATGATCTGACAAAGAGACACAACCACAACAACTACTATCACAATAATCTCGTAATGTGTGTGTGTCTGCTTGTGTGAACCCCCAAACACATCAATCCAGTCCAAAACAAAAACCCGTTACAGTGTTTTGCCATTCTGTGACACCCTCTCAATGTATCACATGCCACACACCACACATCCATTCACTAATTATGTACGTGAGACACACATGCACCACACCTAATTTTTTCCTAACAGTCTTATTAATAAGGGTTAAATGAGGGTAATTATGTCCCTCACAATTAAATGGGACTAAACCGTTTAGTAAAATAAAAATGGGACCAACTGGTTCATAAGTTCAAATTTTGAGATTTATTAGTAAATCTCCCTTTTTTCTTTTGTGACTAAAAAAAAAAAAAAAAAAAAAACCCATAAACTGACAAGGGCTCGAAAAAAAAATAAAAATTATAATAATAATAACAGGAAGACACATATCACATAACAAATAAGCTCACTATATTAAACTCTGCTAAAACTTTAGAATTTCAAATTATTTTTATATTTTAAACGGTGTTGTGCTATTAAAGGTTATTTTAAAAAGATAGTTATAATTAATTTTTTAGTAAAGAATTGTTCATAAATAATTTTTTTTTGTGAGGAAAAAAGTTGGTAATAATATGAAAAATAGATTATTATCAACTTTTCAAAATAGGGCTAAGTTGGAGTAGATTTTGATTTTATATTACCACAAAAAAAAATAAATAAATAAATAAAATTCAGTGCTCCTCTGGAGGCTGGAGCTTCCTTAGGTGGTCCTGTCATCAGCCACTCATCTAATTCGGGAGCAGATTAAAACCCCTTTCATCAATAGCGAGAGCCTCCTTAGGCTCTGCAGCCCTTCTTGCCTCCTTCCTCCCCATCCGACGCCTCAACCCTGCCGCAGCCGCAATGCCGGACGACCGCCACCCCCACCCGTCTCTGGAAGTTGTCGGCGGCGGTGGTCGGGACTCCTTCCTACGCGCACTCAAAATTCTAAACCGTCCCTACGAGTACTGTTATTGGTTGGAATCACCATGTGGAGACCATCTTCGCCGCGTTCTTCCGATCTCTTCCTAACGTATGTTCCGCCGTGACTGTCTCAGGACCAAAGACAATGGTTCCGTAGCTCTCGATTGGGTCTCCGGCGACGATTTTCGCCTCCCACCTGACTCTCCTCTTCTCATTTTACTGGTCAGCGTTCCAGACTCCTCTCTTTTCACACACAAAAACAATTGGAGACACAGGACTCCGTTTGGATTTGGTGATTTAATAATGGAAAGGATAAGAAATGAGATTTATAAATTTGGTAAGGAAGTGTTTGGATTTTGGTGATTTAATGCGAAATGATAAGAAAGGGTTTGAAATAATAAGAAATGGTGAAAAAGAATAAAAAAATATTTAAGTGATGATATTTGGTAAAATTCAAGTTGATTGGTTAAAAAATATTTATTCCACTGACATTGTTCTTACTCACATCTCTCACTTTTCTTTCTTACGAATTCAGAAATGATAATGAGAAAACACAGTATTCTTTTCATTTTTCATCTAGATGTTAGATCGCAATATGTATAAGTATGTATATCAAAACCTAAGTTTGTTCGGCGGCATGACATGCATGCCTTGTAGAGTTGGAATTGAAACCATCTTGATTGTTAATTCAAAATTTAAACTGAAATATGTAGCCGTGGCTGTGGAGATAGCCCTGTCACCACTCCTCAGGTTCTTAACTGTTGAAAGTGATTCGCTTTGTTTTGGGAAATGTATACTTCTCTGAATAATGAAACATTGTTTTGGCCTAAAATACTTCTTGATGATGTATCTTTTTCCCAAAATACTTTTATTTACTTGGAAGCTCATTTTTTTTTTTTTTTTTAATCAAGTTATAGCTGATTGAATCCCCCTATCAGCTGGTATCTTACTGACTCTTTCATGGATTGTCATAGATGAATATAAGTGGGGTTATATCAAAGAGGGAAAACCCATAGTCCATGGAGCTGGCCTAGTAAAAAGAATTCAAGATAATTTCTATTTGTATTGCCCCATCACCTGACAGCTTAATGTCTTTCTCATGGATTGTCATATCATAGGTGGATATAAGTAGGGTTGTACAAAAGAGGAATGCCCATAGCCATTAATGGGGCTGGTGTAGTAAAACAAATTTAAGATAATGTCCATGGCCCTATAATGTCTAACAATTGTAAAATGTGAGGAAATACTCATGTCTCGTAAGAACATGTTAAATGATATTAAAATACTTATGTCTCGCAAGAACATGTTAAAAGACATTTTCCACAGATTATAACATGAACACCAATAATTTTAAGGGTACCAATAAAAAAAAATAATAATAATAATCTGCCACACAGTTCTCAAGGCTATAAGCCCCGTTGGATCCAATACCGAACTAAGAGTCATCCTCAGGGTGGCACCTGGGCCTTTTCTCAAAGACGATCCGATTGAAGGTCACCTAGTTATTTTTAAAGGTCTGTTCCTTACAATCGTTGAGCACTAGAGTCATCACGGCCTAAACCGGATCTGTTCCCTAGTGGCCAGAGTCACTGCACACAGTGGAATAATTTCCCTGGACTAAATACACACATGGTCCCAATATTCAATACACATCAGTTTCGCAAAACATGGTAGTTCATCATTATAAACATGAGACCAAAACAAATAGTTTACAGTATGCCAAGTTCACACATGTTTCAGAAATAATTTGATTCATTTGATAATATAATAATTATCAAAACAGTTTAATCATGAAACAACAATTAAATTTTCCAACAGTTCAGGGTAGGGGAATATTTATAAAAATACGTAGCATGAAACTACTCACCTGAAACAAAATAATATAATCCTCGAATCGAATAGAGTGTAAAAGTCCAACTAGTGTCCTGAACCAATATGAAAACTACACGTCACTACTAATTTAAAAAAAAATACTAAAGAATACGAACTAAGTAACCTCAAACTAAAGCGCACTAACACGGCTCAACCCAACTCACCGTTACTCTTAAATATTACCTAAGTTCATGTTCTTCAAGATCTAAAATCACCCAAGACATGGGTTCCAGTCAAAACTTAATTAATTGTGACTTTAAGATAAAATAGAGTTTCAAACAAGCCTTCCCAACCTATTCGCTAACTTTGAAAATTACAAAACCCACTCCACGCTATTCGAAAAGTTCCAATAACCTCCAGATATAATCTAATATATCCTAAGTTTCAAATCCAATTGGTTTCACTTGATTTGCTTATCAAAATAATTATCTACAATTTATTATATCCAAACAGGTTATTTTCTGCAGCACTTTAAAGAAATTGACGGTTCTCTTAATATACACGAGCAATCAATGCAAGGCCAAAAATGCAAGAAACTAGACTCGTAACCGGTTCTAATGACGCTGATTTGATAATTTTTGAATTTATACCCAAAGAGAACAACACTCCCGAATTTACTGTTTAGGACTGGTTTCCTGGACAGATTTAAACACCTCAGTTTATATGGATTTTGACTCCCAAAAATTATAAAAAAATTCAGATATTAAATTCAATATGTAATTGATCTACTGTAAAAATTTCAGATTAAAATTCGTTCGTTTGATATGGTTTCTTGATTTTTAAAGTTTGCAATTCTGTACAGAATTTTTGAAGAATTACACCCAATCTTTACACATAAATTTAGCTCCTCAAGTTTCTCAATAGGATATCTATATACAAAATACATAAACCTACAACCTCTCCATCAATGAACTAAATAATCATAGAGTAAGGATAAAGAACAAAACCTTAAGGAAGAAGAAAGATAATTACTTATTACACACTCAGAAATCCTTCCTTCTTTGCAATTCTTTTTTTTTTTTTCTTCTTCTTCTTCTTCTTCTTCTTCTTCTTCTTCTTCTTCTCTCAATTCCTTCCCCTGGCTGCCGCTATATTGTTTTGTAAGCTAATAAGGGAATTAGGGTTTTGTAGGTTTTGTATATATTTTATTTTATATTAGTTGTGGGTCAAATAAATGGATAAATATACAAAACATATATATAAGTTAGATGTAACTCAAATGGTAAGAGCCTTATTTATTCATTTTGTGGTCTAGAGTTCAAGTCACACCCTCTTCTCTTTTTTTTTTTTTTTTTTTTTTTTAATAATAAATTTTGCTTCCAAACTAAAGACTTTCACCATAATTTATTTTCGGATTTAAAATTAATTAAAAGACCTTCTAAATATGTAATTTGCACTTTAAGATTCACTATCAAAATATTTGAGATTTGTAAAATTATTATTATCTAATTATTGATTTAATTTTTATATTCGGGTTCTCACATTCTCCCCTCCTAAAAAAAAGTTTCGTCCTCGAAACTAACCTGAGTAAATCATGAGAATAGATGTGGGTACTTCTCGTGCATCTCGTCCTCGCATTCTCAAGTCGCTTCTTTAACTAGATGATTACGCCGCAGTACCTTAATCAATTTAATGACCTTTATACGCAACCTTTTCTCTTTCGAATCCAAAATCTGAACAGGTATCTCCTCATATAAAAAATCCTCTCTAATCTGAAGCGGCTCATAATCTATCACATGTGACGGACTGTGCACATATTTCCTCAGCATAGACACGTGAAACACATTATGCACTCCTACCAACCTAGGGGGTAGAGCAACACGGTACGCAACCTCACCAACCTTCTCCAATACCTCAAATGGACCAATGTATCTAGGACTCAACTTTCCTTTCTTTCCAAACCTGATCACTCCTTTCCATGGTGATACTTTCAAGAATACCATATCCCCCACATGAAACTCTAAGTCTCTCCTACGATGATCAGCATAACTTTTTTTTTTTTTTTTTTGTCTACTCTGAGCAGTCAATAATCTCTCTCTGATGGTGATAATTTTCCATGTATCATCCTCCACCAAATCAGGTCCCAACACTTGCCTCTCACCAACCTCATACCAACGTAAAGGAGACCTACACTTCCTCTCATACAAGGCCTCATAAGAAGCTACTCCAAAACTAAAATGATAACTATTATTATACGAATATTATGTAACAAATTTATGATAACCTCAAAACAAAATTTCTACACCCTAAGGCCACCCACGACTTTTAGATATGTTGTTCTATAAAAGCCACCCTCTAATTAAAACCACTCATACTCGAATTTCAACATACAATTCACAATGGGAGGGAAAAATGTAGATGATTCTTGCAACATATAATGGAATTAACTAAAATATTTCAAACTCACAATTAGAATATAACGTACCTACAATCTCACTACAATGCAACCAAACGCACCTACAATTTTGTTCGTTTAACCCAAGTGCCTCAAAAGGTCCCATCAACCAAACGAAACAAACTATCTCAAAAGCACTAAAAAAATATCTGAACACTACATACCAATAATGATAGCTCACCACAAAAAAAAAAAATAAAAAAAAAATCCTTTCCATCATCTAGTTTGACAATCTACTCAAAACAATCAAACATGATTATCCCAACACTCTAACCAATGACAACAATCTCTCTTCAAGGACACAATTCAATGATACATTTTGAGATCCCAACCATCACACAACAACAAACGCATCTCGATATTAAAACGAATCCACACTCGATTACTCAATTTGGAATTAAACCAAAGACAAATATTAACTTGAAATGTTTCATCTATAAAAACCTCAATTCATCACCTAGTACAATCATATTTTTCCCTGAATTATTCCACTCACAAAAAAATTTCACAAATCACCTTAGCTCCAACTGCTTCATCTAGAAAACAAGAAACATCGATCCATATAAAACATAATGCAATCACGCCAAACATACTACTGGAAAATTCTCAGCCATAACTTTAATTGTCCAACCAAGCAATTTTTGTATTATTTTTACCTATCTACTCTATTTCTTTTACTTGACAAACCGACTAACAGTTTACACAAACTTGTCTACATCCACCCACACAATCTCACTCCAACATAGATTTTATCCAAACACTCACACAATGCACTTAGAGTCCACATAGAATTCATCAAGATTGGGTACACATTCTAATTATACTAAGGTACTTCCAACAAAAGTTAAATTAAAGCAACTCTCATTCTTTAAAACCAAAGCCATGACACTAACTCCAAGGTTGCAATACGATTCCACATCACACTAATATTATGATAATCCACAAGATCAAATCCCAATTCAACAACTCTTACTACACCAATTCACTTATCGAAAATTAATAATATTAATCCTAAGGCACATTAATAAAATATTCTATCTTTCACCCTAGAAGTATATCGAACAAATCACAATAAGACACTTGTAAAAATTTACACCGAAACAATCCTAAAATTTTCAAATCGTTAATAAATAGATTACCCTCAAATGACAATAATATCTCTCCAAACAAAATTTAATGTACATCCCTCACCAAAAGAAATAATAGTACACATCTAATACAAAATTCTAACTAAAATAATCTTTTCAATATTTCAATCCAATCGCTACTAAATCTTCTCTCAAGCTGAAAAATAATTTAACTTGAAAGTAATCCACCTACTTACAAAAATGCAAAGAAAACAAAATCAAATCCTCATAACCGCTCATGTCACAAATAACAACACCAATTACCATACCAAACCCACCATGAAAAGTCTACACAACTCAAGGCGAAAGGTTACACCAACAATTGTTCGATCTTGTGGTTATTTCAAAATCTTATCCAATATCTCTAATCGAACTCACCCTTACACAACTCTAAAACAAAATGTACAACCACTTGCTATAATGCCACGTTTATTCTAAAAAAATTTCTACATCAACAATAGTCATCCCATAACAATTTCTAAGACTAACAAAATAACGAAAGTACTTCATACCAATTTATTCCCGGACGAGAGGTTTACTGAATAACTTCTTTAAAGGTAATATCACCACAAAACACGATGAAATAAAATTAAAATAAGGAATCATCCTCTATTAGGCAAAACTAAATACATTAAATTAAGGAAACACTTACCACTTACGGTCAAATACACTCAAATTGAACTCAATGGTAATATTAGTCCAACATAACAACAACACTTAATTCTCACCACACAAGTAGCAAAACGAAGGATCAATATAAGGGATTCACAACTCCTACACCAAGGATACAAAACAATCTTATAGCTAAAGGACAAGGGATACAAAATAATCTCCATTTCCATTACATGAACCACACTATCACGACACACCTCAAATTTAACCCAAAACAATCTCAGATACCTTCCATCTTCGCAATTTCTAACTCATACATAAAAGTAACTATAAGTATTAACATCAACCACTCTCGATGGGTCAAGCATAAATTCCATGGAAATACTCAAATTACCACCATACTAAGTATCCTAAAACATCTAGTTTATAATTATAATATCCTCACAAAGTAATCTTAAAAATTTCCTCTAAGAACATTGGTTGCTAACACAACCCCACAACATCTATCACAACATCTCCTCAACACTCATTTATTGCACTCGAGAACATCAACAACTAACTCGAGACAATGGATTGCACCAATCTCAAAGCACCAAACTAGCCTACAAATTCTAAAATATCGACTCACCAGCCAATGTTGTTACTACTAATAATCCCATCAAATGGCATAACCCAAATCAAATTTAATCTCAGTCCAATCTATCTCAAAATTATTTCTCTTATTTGTCCTCTTAGGATTTATAGCAAAATTATGAATAAAACAAACTCTCTAAGAAACACATCACTTACTACACGCTATAATTTCTATCATTGTAAGACTACGTTTATTCCCAAACACATTTAAAATAATTGGCCTAATGCCCATCACTAACCTCACAAGTAGTCCATCAAGCAAGTGAAACAACCCAACCATAACTAACTTCGTCTAGCAACTCTTGTAACTGAGTTTATAACTCCGTCAACTCCAATGGTGTCATTATATAGGGCACTTTAGAATTGAGTGTTGTGTTGGGGACCAAGTTAATGGAAAAATTCTACCTCACAATCTAGACAAAGTCTAGGTAGATCCTTTAGAAAAACATCAACACAATCACTCACTACAGGCAATTCCTCTAACTTCTATTCTGGAAGTTCAGTACTTACCACACAAGCTAAATAATCATGACCTCCTTTTCTCAACATTCGGTTAGCCTGAAGGGACGAAATAAAACAAATAGAAGACTCTTTTCCATCTCCCTGAAAGAAAACTCATGTTGCCCTGGCATAGCAAAAACTACCCTCTTTCTAAAACAATGAACAGAGGTATGATGCTTGGTCAACCAATCCATCCCCAAAATCACATAAAAATCCTTCATCTCTAAAGAAATCAACTCCACTGGAAAAATTCTACCATCCATCTCTTTCTCACAAGATCTACAATCATCCCCTAACACCACTGTTTCTCCCAATACTACTGATTCTCATAATGAAGTAGACAAGGTAATATATGCATCCAAAGGCACACAAGGAATAGACAATCTGTGTAGATATCTAGGTGTCAACTCTTCACCTTCAAACTGAAATCAAGAAAGATTCAACACAAGTTTAAATAAAACTAACTTAACCAAACACAACTAAGGACTATAAGGACTCGGACCTCGTCTAAATGATGAAATGCAAGATATGTAACTCAATAAACCTATTGCTCTGATACCACAATTGTCACACCCCAAATCCGGGCATGACCGGCCGTGGCCCACAGGGACTTAGCCCAAAGCACACGTAAGCCTAAACATGAACCCAAAACCATGAAGAATAATTGTGATGATAACCCAGGAATAAATAAATCAATACTCAATCCAGTGACATACCACAATGTATGCACAAAACTCGATAAGCAACCTAAAACAAATAAATGTATGCCCTAGAGGTCCATGCAATTGAGTCCCCGCTATGCCATAAATCCACTTTAAGTCCTTCTAATACCTGGAAGTGATATAAAAAACTAAGTCAGCTGATAGCTCAGTGAGTAGCAACATGGATAGTAAATACAGTTCTGAAAACAGGGTTCAATTCCAAAATAAAATATATATCACAGAAACTAGTTTGGCATACAGTTTGGTAAATACAATCTGTTTAAAAAAAAAAGGTTCCACAGTTCAACACTTAAAATACTCATGTCTCGCAAGAACATGTTAAATGACAAATACTATTTGTTTCAAAAAGAAATACTCATGTCTCGTAAGAACATGTTAAATGACATTAAAATACTCATGTCTCGCAAGAACATGTTAAAAGACATTTTCCACAGATTATAACATGAACACCAATAATTTTAAGGGTACCAATAAAAAAAAATAATAATAATAATCTGCCACACAGTTCTCAAGGCTATAAGCCCCGTTGGATCCAATACCGAACTAAGAGTCATCCTCAGGGTGGCACCTGGGCCTTTTCTCAAAGACGATCCGATTGAAGGTCACCTAGTTATTTTTAAAGGTCTGTTCCTTACAATCGTTGAGCACTAGAGTCATCACGGCCTAAACCGGATCTGTTCCCTAGTGGCCAGAGTCACTGCACACAGTGGAATAATTTCCCTGGACTAAATACACACATGGTCCCAATATTCAATACACATCGGCCATAAAACATGGTAGTTCATCATTATAAACATGAGACCAAAACAAATAGTTTACAGTATGCCAAGTTCACACATGTTTCAGAAATAATTTGATTCATTTGATAATATAATAATTATCAAAACAGTTTAATCATGAAACAACAATTAAATTTTCCAACAGTTCAGGGTAGGGGAACATTTATAAAAATATGTAGCATGAAACTACTCACCTGAAACGAAATAATATAATCCTCGAATCGAATAGAGTGTAAAAGTCCAACTAGTGTCCTGAACCAATATGAAAACTACACGTCACTACTAATTTAAAAAAAAATACTAAAGAATACGAACTAAGTAACCCCAAACTAAAGCGCACTAACACGGCTCAACCCAACTCACCGTTACTCTTAAATATTACCTAAGTTCATGTTCTTCAAGATCTAAAATCACCCAAGACATGGGTTCCAGTCAAAACTTAATTAATTGTGACTTTAAGATAAAATAGAGTTTCAAACAAGCCTTCCCAACCTATTCGCTAACTTTGAAAATTACAAAACCCACTCCACGCTATTCGAAAAGTTCCAATAACCTCCAGATATAATCTAATATATCCTAAGTTTCAAATCCAATTGGTTTCACTTGATTTGCTTATCAAAATAATTATCTACAATTTATTATATCCAAACAGGTTATTTTCTGCAGCACTTTAAAGAAATTGACGGTTCTCTTAATATACACGAGCAATCAATGCAAGGCCAAAAATGCAAGAAACTAGACTCGTAACCGATTCTAATGACGCTGATTTGATAATTTTTGGATTTATACCCAAAGAGAACAACACTCCCGAATTTACTGTTTAGGACTGGTTTCCTGGACAGATTTAAACACCTCAGTTTATATGGATTTTGACTCCCAAAAATTATAAAAAAATCCAGATATTAAATTCAATATGTAATTGATCTACTGTAAAAATTTCAGATTAAAATTCGTTCGTTTGATATGGTTTCTTAATTTTTAAAGTTTGCAATTCTGTACAGAATTTTTGAAGAATTACACCCAATCTTTACACATAAATTTAGCTCCTCAAGTTTCTCAATAGGATATCTATATACAAAATACATAAACCTACAACCTCTCCATCAATGAACTAAATAATCATAGAGTAAGGATAAAGAACAAAACCTTAAGGAAGAAGAAAGATAATTACTTATTACACACCCAGAAATCCTTCCTTCTTTGCAATTCTTTTTTTTTTTTTTCTTCTTCTTCTTCTTCTTCTTCTTCTTCTTCTTCTTCTCTCAATTCCTTCCCCTGGCTGCCGCTATATTGTTTTGTAAGCTAATAAGGGAATTAGGGTTTTGTAGGTTTTGTATATATTTTATTTTATATTAGTTGTGGGTCAAATAAATGGATAAATATACAAAATATATATATAAGTTAGATGTAACTCAAATGGTAAGAGCCTTATTTATTCATTTTGTGGTCTAGAGTTCAAGTCACACCCTCTTCTCCCTTTTTTTTCTTTTTTTTTTTAATAATAAATTTTTCTTCCAAACTAAAGACTTTCACCATAATTTATTTTCGGATTTAAAATTAATTAAAAGACCTTCTAAATATGTAATTTGCACTTTAAGATTCACTATCAAAATATTTGAGATTTGTAAAATTATTATTATCTAATTATTGATTTAATTTTTATATTCGGGTTCTCACAAAACTTTTTTTTTTTTTTTTTTTTTTTTTTTTTGAGTTTTCCAAAACAGTTTGAAGTTTTTTGTTCTTTGAATGTCATTAGTGAACTTTTTTTTTTCTTATTTTAGTCAATTTTTTAGATGCACCTAATCAAAAGGTACTTAAAAAGTTAAAAAGTAAAATATTTGTGATGAAATCTAAATGAATTCAATAAATATGAAAATATAATGAATTTTTGTACCTTTTTCTTTGCTATTTTTTTGTTATTTTTTTATTTACTGATTTTTATTTTTTTTTTCAATTTTTATTTTTTTTTTACAAATTTTGTACTTTTTAAGTGTATCTAAAAAATGAAATTTGATTAAAAGATTAAAACAAATTTTCAATCCGTATTTTTTGGTTTTGGAAACTCCAAAACCATATTTCATCAAATTATCATACTACACCCTGCCCATTTGAACCCCACTCAATTCATAAGCCTTAATTTTTAGTATATGAATGGCCAAATCTGTTTTACATTGGATATGGTTAAAACTGAAAGCTTTGCAACTAGTCTGTTGGGTAAAACCTTTTCATCGCATTGAGAGGTTAAGGGGTTGAATCTCCTTGCCTAGACGTGGGTGTTATTTCCCTTATATTTGTTTGGGGTTTCTCTCTGCTCCAGATTATGATATGATTGTAGTTTGATACATTTTAGTAAATAAAATAACATAAAATTGAAGGCTTTGCTAATAAGGGAAAAGTCATAAAACAAAAGGGCATATGGTGAAAGTGATAAGTGGGTTTGAGAGTTGATGGGATTTTTTATTTTCTGAGAATATGGATATGATTAAACCTTTTACACAAATTTTGTGTCTAAAAATGAAGACAAAATTGTAGCAAGAAAATTCAATTTATTAATCTTGAATAAAGCGAATACAGTTTTCATCAAACAAATTAATCATGTGATTCCTCTCTTCAATGTTAACTCAAAAGCTTGACAGCTTGTTCTCAAATCAAATAGCATAATCTTCTCCAAACTGCATGATGATGGCGACGAGACTTGAATGAGAAAGTTCTTTAGGGCTTTAGAAGCTTTATATGAAGAGCTCTCCCTTGCTTGATGTATGCAATTGTGCATATGAAAACCAATATTGTTGGAGGCCACCCTTATTTATAGTTGTGGGTAGAAGAGAGTTTTGATAGAACCCTAACTATTTGATAATTATCTTTATATTTATTTATCTTAAAGAGATTAAAATAAATATTTAATTGAAGACATGCAGGCAAATTCAATTGCAGGGAATTTTTCTTTTCCTCGTTTGTAAGCCCTGTATGACAAATGACTTATCTTTTTTTGATCAGCAAAAGAAAACTTTATTGATGAAGAAAGCACGAAACATGCGAAAAGCTTACATCAACAAAGAAGGGAAGGGGACGCGACGTTAGCGGTTAAGCCAAGATTGGTGAGGGACCAATCGGAAACGAAGAAGAGAGGAAGGAAAAAACAGAAGAAAGGAAAAGAACAAAAACAAGACTATGTGCCCTGTGTGAACAAGGCACAAGCTACTGATATGAGGCCTGACACACAATTCAGGGGAACCCATTGCCTCCCACTTGCAGCCAGTACTTAACACACTTCACAGATTCTCAGCAGCACACCGGTTACTGAAGCAGAACCAACTGAAGCACAAGGCAAACAGACTCAGCCCAAACTCAAGTCAAAGCAGGCCAACTGAAGCCTTCCAACCCTGTAGCACAACCAAAGAGCCGAGAGTGCAGACCTATCTCCCATGATACATCAGCAGCAGACACCCAAGCAAAGCTGAAGCAAAACAACACCCTCCTACTACCTGAGCAGACCTATCAGACATGCCACTCTATCCCCAACAACCACCCACAGACAATTCAAACCACAGAAGCAGCCAAGCAAGAGCCTTAGCAGACCATCTATCAAACCTGATCCTTCTCATATCTGCAGCAGCAGCAAGCAACTACACCCAGCTCCAAGACCAGCAGACAATGAGCAGAATGAGCAGACCCATTTCCCATGATACATCAACAGCAGACACAACCATCACAACTCAGCCAGCAAAAACAAAGCAGCACCCTTCTACTGCCTGAGCAGTCTCTAGCCCCATCACTCTTCACTGTAATGAATGCCTAACCTGCTGCAAGTTTTCCACCACGTCATGAACAGAGTATTGTAGCTCACTACTATGAGCTTTGATCCACAAAGCTACTCTAAGCTTAATCAGATCGCAGGCTTCCTCCAAAATATGTTGCTTACCATTAAAAACACATTCATTTCTCAGAGTCCAAATAGACCAGAGGACTGCAAAGGGAATGGCATTCCAGATTTAGTTGCTTACTTGCCCCATTTGATTCCTCTCCACCACTCCATCACCCCTTTAGCATCTTGAGGGAGCACCCAAAGCATACCCCACCAGCTCAAAATATTAGACCAAATCCTCCAAGCAAACTGGCAGTGCACCAAAACATGGTTATCTGTTTCCACATCCCAGCCACAGAAAACACACTCAATCCTAGCCTCCTGACTGAGGCATCCCACCCTTTGAAGGAAAGCCCTAGATTTAATTCTACCCTTCCAAGCGAGCCAACCAAAGAATTGCACTTTTGGTGGGGAGATATTGTTCCAGATCCACCTAGCTGACCCCGAACCTAGACCCACATCATTCCTGCTATACACTGAATTTACAGTGAACAGACCTGAAGATGAGGCAGTCCAAACCAAAGAATCATCTCGATCTGATAAGATAGGCCCCAGTGAAGTGAGATAGGATCTTAATCTTTCCATTTCATCCTCCTCCCAAGCCCTCAGACATCTCCTAAAATTGAAAGACCACCCAGCTGATCCACCTCTCCTGCCAATCATCTGGTTAAGATTAACTTCTTTGTCTGCTGATAGGTTGTAGAGTCTGGGAAACTCATCCTTTAAACATCTGTTTGAAGCCCACGGATCCTCCCAAAAACTAACCCTCAGACCATTCCCAACTTGATAGGCGGATTGAACCATGAAGAAGTTCCACAAATTGGGGCTGCTGTGTTCAAGACCAAGGATGTCCCCCCAGATTTTAGAGCACTGGGCACCATTAGCCAACAATGGTCTCCATCTCCCACCACAGCTACCATACTTACTAATCACAATATCTTTCCACAAAACCTTATCCTCAATTCCATATCTCCACCACCATTTAGCTAGAAGGCACTCATTAAGATCCTTCAACCTTTTAATACCCAACCCTCCCAGACTTGTAGACATGGTGACCTTCTCCCATTTTACCATGTGAAGCTTCTTTTTAATCTCTGACCCTCCCCACAAGAACCTAGCTTGAATTTTATCAAGTTGCTTAGCCACACAAGCAGGAACTTTAAACAAAGAGAGGTAATAAACGGGTAATGAGGATAACACCGCTTTGATAAGAGTTAACCTACGCCCAAAAGACAGCACCTTTCTCTTCCAAGACACAAGCTTAGATTTAAATTTGTTGATCACCGGCAGCCAGGTGCTCCTCTTCTTTGGGCTGGCACCAAGAGGCAAACCCAGATATGTAAAAGGCAGCTTTTGGCTCTGGCAGTTTAATTGCCCAGCAAACCCATCCAAAACCTCCTCCTGTACTCCAACCCCACATACATGGCTTTTATGAAAGTTAATCCTCAAGCCTGACATCACCTCAAAGCACCTCAAAATTCTTTTAACATTCAGGACTTCCTGCTCCTCAGCCTTACAAAACACCACTGTATCATCTGCAAATTGCAAATGAGTGACAATAATCTCTCTAAGGCCTATAACAGCGCCTTTGATCAGCCCCAATGCTTGAGCTCTTTGGAATAACACATTTAATCCTTCCACCACAATGTTAAAAAGAAACGGTGACAATGGATCCCCTTGTCTTAGACCTTTACCAGGAATAAACTCAGCAGTGGGAGAGCCATTAACAAGGATTGAAACTCTAGACGACTGCAGGCATTCCTTAATCCACCTGATCCATTTATTCTGAAAACCAAAGTTAGTCATCAAGGAGAAGAGACACTCCCAGTTTACGGTGTCGTAGGCTTTCTCAAAATCCAATTTTAGGATCAACCCCTTCTGCTTCTTCTTCCTCCACCAATCCACCACTTCATTAGAAATTAGCACTCCATCCAAAATGCTCCTACCACCAATAAAAGCAGATTGGGAGTCTCCTACAATTTTAGGCAACACCTTTTTGAGCCGAGATGCAAGAACCTTGGAGAGAATTTTATACATAGACCCAAGGAGGCTAATAGGTCTATAATCAGAAATACCATCGGGACAAGCTGACAAGTAATTATGTGGTATGTTTTTGTCTTTACTTTCTTAATATGTTGTAGTTCAAGTCTCTATTTGAAATTGTTTTACTAGAATTATTATTATTTTTTCTAGGCACTCTCTTCTATTTGAAGATATGAGGGGTGAATATAATATCAAATTGGCTGCCAATGCCAAGTCTGTCAAGGAATTTGATGAGGGATTAAGTCGAGGTATATTAGTCAAATTATTTGAAAACATTGTTTTTGTACATCATGATGACTACTCATTAGTTCTCTATAACATCTTGCAGTTCCATTTGGATTCAAATCGGCGGATGACTACTACTCTAACTCAAGCAATTCAGATTCCATTAAACATGTGTGCACGCCTTTGCTTTGCATACAGGCAATATTTCTTTATCATTTCTCATGTCACTATGTAGGAATGTGCGAATCCATAACTGACAAGCTTTAAAATTAAATCTTTCATTGGTATAGTATAGATATGTTGATTTATTGGTTAATTAGGTTTGATTAATTTACCACATAATTATAATTGCAATATTTTATCCCTATTGAGGCTTAAATTTAAAATGCTTAGGTAAGAAGTGTGTGTTCTGGTTAACACACTTCTTTTTCAAGATTTCAATGACAAGAAAAATGTCGGAGAAATAGAGAAAAAGTATTTTAGTACCTATATATAAAAGTGAAGGAGATCTAATTGGGTGTTGTTTTTTTATTTTATTTTATATATATATATAGAAGTGAAGGAGATCTAAAATTGCAACAACTATAGAGGCATTAAGTTACTGAGACATACAATGAAATTGTGAGAGTGATTGAACGTTGCATAAGAGTAATAACAACCGTGTCAGAGAATCAGTTTGGATTTATGTCCGATAGGTCAACTATGGAAGCAAATTATTTTCTAAGAAGATTAACAAAAAAGTATAGAGAGCAAACAATAGAACATAATGCCTGCAACTTAACAAGATATAGGGTAGCATACTCCTCTTTTTATTCATTTTGAGCAAAGGATGGATGTATGTATGGTTTTTATATATCTAGAACAATCTTGTGATAGGGTGTCAAGGTATATAATATATAGAGGGTGTTTGAGAAAAAAATAAAAATAAATACAACTAACGGGTATATTGATGTTATAAAAGACATGTATAAGCCGTAACTACAATTAGATAACCTGTAGGGGAAACTAATGAATTTTCAATCACCACAGGGTTGCACCAAGGGCCAGATTTAAGTCCTTATTTGCCTTAGTCGTGGATGAATTAACTAAACACATTTAGGATGACACCCTGGTGTATGTTGTTTGCTGATGATATTGTTCTAGCAAGATGAAATCATGAAACTATGAAAAGAAATTTGGAGAGGACCACTCGAGTTAAAAGGGTTTTAAATTAGTAGAAATAAAACTAAAATTTATGGAATGCAACTTTAACAATAGTAGAAGTCGAAATAATGGAGAAGTGAAGATTAAAAATCAAGAGATAACAAGTAGTAGATATTTTTGTTACTTGGGTTCCATTGTTAATAAGGATGGAGAGGTTGGAGATGATGTGATTCATAGAATCAAAATAGCTTAGCTTAAATAGAGGACTGTGTCAGGCCTATTATGTGATCAATGAATACCAACAAAATTGGAAGGAAATTTTTATGCAACAGTTATATAAGACCACTGATGCTTTGTGGGACAAAGTGTTAGGTAACTAAGAATAATGTGTATAAAATGAGTGTAGTTGACGTGAGAATGCTTAGATGGATGTGTGGTAACATTAGAAAAGATAGAATTAGAAATAACTATATTTGTAAAATGACATGATTGACACCTAATGATAGGGAAACAAAACCAGTGGAGGTATAGAGGAGAAACAAAGCTGAATCCTAGACACAAGGATGAAACTCAAGTGAAATGTAATACTGCAAAAGCGATCATACTAAGCATGAGAAGATTGCTTCAAATCATACGTAACACGAAAATAACAAACTGTCGGAGGAATGGAGAAGGCCAAGGGGAGGACCCATGTAAACTTTCTCAGTGAGATGGTTATTTAGAAAAGCATTCTTAAGATCCATTTGATTAGAGAGGCCAATGACGAATAACATGAACAGAAATTAAGGTACAGACAGTAGTTATCTTGTCTCTTCATAATCAATACCATACTTCTGTGAGAAACTTTTGGCAGCTAGGCGAGCTTCGTAGCACTCGAGAGAACCATCAGAATGAGTTTTGACTTTATAGACAACTAACAAAATTATTGCCAGCAGGCAATGAAACCAGTTCTCAAGTAGTAGTCTTCTGTAAAGCAGACAACTCATGCTCCATAGCTCAAATCCAATTAGAATCCTGACAGGTTTCCTTGTAAGACTGGGGTTTTGAAAAAGAGTGAATAGCAGACAAGAAGGTGCGGTATGGAGGAGAAAAACAAGTTTTAGCAAAACCAAGTTTGATTACCTATTTATGGTTTCGAAGGGGATATTGATGGTCATCAAGATTAGTGTCTTCAAAAGTAGGAGGATCAGCAGCAGGGGTGGAAACAACTGGTGGGGGAAGAGCCTTGCAATGAGAATAAACTAACTGTCGAGAAGGAGAAGGAGCATGAGGGGGAACAGGAGGAGAAAGGGGAATAGACTTATGGAGGACAGTAGAGAGGTATTCAGCAGGAGGGGGGTATGAGGAGAAAGAGGGAACAAACTCATGGGGAACAGTAGAGATGTACTCATTAGAAGGGACCTTAGAGGGAAACGGATCAATTTAAACCAAATCCTTTTTGGAAATTGGGGCAGTGATAGGAGGAAGCTAAAAGTAAGACAGACGTTTAAGAAATGCAACATGGTGAGAGACATAAAGACGATGAGAAATAGGGTCGTAATAGTGATAGTGTTTTTGAGTAAGATTGTAATTCAAAAAGACACATAAGACAAACCAAGCACTAAGTTTGGTCCTATCTTTACAGGAAGGAAGGACAAAACAAGCAGATTGAAAAATACGAAGGAGTGAGTAATTGGGAAGTTGAAAAAATAGAGTCTCATAAGGAGAATGACCAGTGAGAAGAGGAGTAGGCATACAGTTAAGAAAAAAAAAAAATGGCGATGAAGCTGTCTCACCCCAAAAGCAAGCGGAATAAAGGCGGAGAGAAGAGATCTAGTTGTCTCGAAGAGATGACGGTGCTTCTGCTTAGGTTGACCATTTTGGGCGGGTGTATTAGTATAGGAAGTTTGGTGAATGGTATCCAAATTGGCCAAATACTCATAGAACTCAGTTTTGAAATATTCTCTACCCAAGTCGGGTATTAACAATTTAATAGTAGACCCAACTATGTAGTGATCATAAATTCAAAAGTACGGTATATCTGGTAAAAGTCGAACTTATGAGTCATAAGATAAACCCGAGTATAACAGGTGTAGTCATCAACAAATGACACATAGTATGTAGAACCCGCTTTGGTGAGAACAGAGGACTCCAAACATCAGTATGAACTAAAGAAAATGGTGCATAAAAAATAGAAGTACTTTTACGAAAAGATAAGGTTGTCGTTTTGCAAGTTTACACCCCTGAAACTCAGTAAGTTGACTAGGAGAAACTTTATCCAATAAATGCGACTGAACTAAAGACTGTAAGTGGTCAGCTGACAAATGTCCTGATCTAGAATCCCATAAATAGAAACTCGACAGAGAATCTAATTGAAAAGAGAAAAAAGCAGTCGGAGAGATAGTCATAGGCAGATGCAAGCTCTCTACCACATAGCGGTCTCTAACTCTACGGTCGATCCGAATCTGTTGCTTAGAGATCTGATCCTGCATAAAATAGATAGAAGAAGAGAAGATAACATCAAAACTAGAGGCATTAAGCTGGCTGATAGATAATAAAATGATAGATAACTAAGGAACATAGAGGACAGAGGAATAGTGACGACGAACATAGTAGACGGTAGGACAAACCCAATAGATATAACAGACATATTAGATATGTTAGTAGCATTAACAATAATAGGGAAGGTAGGGGGAGTACAATTTTGAAGTAAGGAGAGATGATGAGTCATGATGAGAGACACCAGAGTCAAAAAGCTAGATGGACGAAGAGATATTTGAAGAAGACCCAAGCAAACTTGAATAAAGAGTGAAAATAGCAGTAGAGCGAGATAGTGGGAGGTAGACAGTATATTTTGAAGCTGATCAATTTGAGCTCTCAAGGAAACCAAGCCAAGATCAAAAGCTAGAGTAATTCAATGAGTGGCGAGAGGCTGAAAGTACTTGGAGGAGTGCAGAACTAGGTCTGAGACTGCTGAGAAGACGAGGTAGGCAGACGTCCCTTCTTAGGATGGTGATACTTCCAATGGCTCTTTTGATGACAGAAAGCACACTCATCTGTAGGTAGGGGCCTTTTTTTTTTTTTTTTTTAACCTAGCAATCTCATCATCCAACATTGTAATGAACCAAAAAAAAAAAAGAAAAAGAAAAATGATGAATCAAAGTGTGATAAACAGATAACAGATGGGTAACTCTAATAAACCAAAAAGCTAGATGGGTCAAATTGTAGTAATCCAAAACTAGTACCAGATGGGTTAAATACATGTGGGTGAAACATGATCAAAACAAAATCAAAGATTTCCTACAATCGATGCATAAGTCGCGAATTGTAGAGGGTCAGAAGTTAAGTGTAGAGGGTCAAAAGTTAAGGTCAAAATTAAGTATGGACCTAAGTGTGGAGGTCGCCCCTGTTAGCCGACTAAGAATATGATTAAGGGAGCATGGGCTAAAGCTTAAGGGAAGTGGGTCAACAGTGGGCCGGCGCAGGTCCGACCCGCCAAAGGTTCAAACAAACTCCATGAAGAAAAATGTCTAAGTTAAGATGTGGAGGCAACACTTGTAACGGTCAAGTTGTTGAGGCACTTTGTCTCAATGCCACCATTCCTAGTATTGCTGGCACAGCCATCTCAAGTATTGTCAGGGCCGCCATTTGAAGTTTCTGAGGGAAAGAGAAAACTGAAGCAACTAAGTTGCAGAGGTAGCACTTGTAACGGCCAAGTTGCGGAGGTACTTTGTCGGTGCCACTATCTCTAGTATTGTTGGCGTCGCCATTTGAACTTGCCACAGGAAATAGTCGCCGCAACAACTACAACCGCCACAACTAACTTGCAGAGAGAAGACCCTACCAAGGTGATAGCAGCCTTTGGGTGAAGCTTTCCCTCCACAAGCAGAGGCTAATGCTTGGCACTAATAGTAGGGCCTAAGGCATTACTAGCCTAGGGCTGATAGCAGCCCCCCAAAGTCATCATTAGCTCGGTGTTGATAACAGGCCCTGAAGCTTACTATCTTGGCGTTGATAGCAGGCCCCAAAGCTTACTGGTTGGAGCTGACAACAGGCTGAGAGATACTAGTGTACCGCGGTGACCCTGTAAAGATGGGAGCAGGGTAGCTCGAGCGCAAGGGACTCTCTTTCCAGTTACCCAGGTCATGAACCTGCCTTGGTTGCATAAGTAGGACCAAGGAAAGCCCCCTTGGGCTTGGTACTAAGGCACATCATGGCTGATAACAGGCTTAGCTGAGGCCTTCGCCTTGAGAAGTTGAGAAGTTTGTGGTTAGGTGGCTATAGGTGGAAGCATTCGCTAAGGTGAACACGAATATAGTTGATAGCAAGCTATGAAGTCTCGAGAATGCATGTCTTGGCTAAACTGAACTGAGAAGGCAAGTGCAACGACACACATTACAGCTGCAAGTGCACTTGTTGAGGTTCAAGTTGAGGAGGCAAGTTGTAGCTGCAAACACTCTCGAGACAAGTTGCAGCGGCAAACACTTCCGCCGCAAGTGCACTTGCTGAGGCATTTGTGCCAAATAGATAGTCCATAGTATATGTAGAGGGACACGTGGCACTTTCAACCTGGTGGTCAAAGGCAGAATATTCCATGTGATTCCTAGGGACACATGTTCTCACTTTATTTGGCCACTCGGTATCCTTTGGTGCCAAGAAAAAGCCTATAAATAGGACCCATTTTCCAAGGTCCAGGAGGAGGATTTTTGGGGACTTGGGGAAATACTACCCATTTTGTGCACCGTCATTCTCTTCTCCTTGAGTCACTTGCTCTACCCTCATCCAACTACTCATTCTCTAACCTTTCCAGATTTTTGTTGACTCATTTCTCCAGCCATTCCAACTTTGTTGGACCATTGATATAGTTTTGCCTCTCTAATCACTCTCTTAATCACTATTCACCTCGAACCCCCCCTTACACGAATCAAGTGAGAGATGAGTTGACCCAAAATTAGATGGGAGAGAAACTTCGCAAGGATTAGAGAGAGATTGCGAGATCGTATGGCCACGATCATATGGTCTTCTTGAATTAGATGGTCACGATCGATGGGTATGCAAGAGGAGAGAGAGGGAGAGAGAGAGAGAGATTGAAGCCGAGAGATGACTCATGCATGAGAATATAGATCGAAGCACATAGAGGCAAAGAGAACCAAAAGTCGATCTAGAGAGAGAGAGAGAGAGAGGAGACCACGATACCTAGTGAACCAATGAGAGCTTGCGAACAACTAGAGATTGCGAATCAGAGAGAGTTGATCGAGTGAATCAAATGATCTAGATGAACTAGACCCAATCACAAACTAGACGAACCACGAATCAAATGGGTCAACTTGAACCAGACGAACCACAGAAGATTTGACAATGGCTGCTAGGGTTTTGAAGCTAGCTCTGATACCATGTAAGATTTCTGAATAATCTGTATATTCAATTGTAAATCAATACAAAATGTACATATGATTTTGATGCAGTGGAATATATAGGAACTAGATATCGTTCTAGTAGACGAAAGTGGTTCTCAAATCCACGAGAAAAACAGAATATTGAATCCACATGGAAGAGAAAATATTTGAATATTATTGCATAAAAGTTATCTTTGACATGAAGCTTACGTAGCTATTTCTAATAATGTAAGCCTTGGAGACCAAGTATTCTTGGACATCAAGAAAACTCAAATAAGGAAACAATAAACTAATATAATTCTTGGAAAACAAGAAACCTATGAAATTAGGAAAGGGAAAGCAAAACAAATTAAGAAACTTAATTTTTATATATTTGTACTAAATTACAAGAATCTTAATCAAATAATATATCAAAAATATTAAAACTAAAAATATAAGAATTCTTAAAATCTTGTCGTACATCAAACTCTTCTTCTTTGAAAGAACTCGTCCTCTAGTTCATATTAGAGATTTGCCACTTTCCATGCGAAACAAAGAGATGTTGAATATCTCAATTTCTTCAGTTGTGGTCCCAAAGAAATCTTCATGAATCGAATGTGCAAAATTTTCTTCAAGTTGATCTTCAATTGATTGACAAGATCAATCAAACATGAGTTGAAAATCACATCAAAACTTGTGACACCAATAAAATCAATTCTTCCTTAACATCCATCGGTGAATGAATTGAATTGTACAATTTTCTTGGATCTTTAAAATATTCTTTTTTGATGAATCTTCACTTTCCGTGGCAAAATTTTCAATTTGAGCAATTCTCTTCTTTGAAGTAATTTCCAATTTGAAGACATAAGTTTCAATCCTTTCAACAATCTTTGATTTGTCTTGACTTTCCTCATGATATAGAGCTGAAATTTCTTCTTCAATTTTGTCAAGATCTCTTTGTTGAATTTCCTCTGGAGTATTTGAATCTTTTTCATTAGTTATACAAGTACACTTTACAAACAATTTTATGATGTGAAATATTTTCTCTTGCAACTACAATTTCATTGCAAACTTTTATCAATTTCATTGAAGTATCTTCATTTGTATATGACTATCTTCATGATCATGAAAGTAAAATTTGCGTGCTAAAAACTTTTTTCATTATTAACCATGTACGAATTTTGTCTTTACCTTTGCAAACTCGATAATCTTGTAATCCATTCTACTACTTCAATGCCAGTGTTATTAAAGGTGCCCCTAGGCATGCGCCTAGGCCCAAGATTTGTGCCTTGCAGTGTTCTAGGCCAGGCGACTTCGATAAGTCACGCTTAAGGCATGTGACTGGGCCAAGGCGAAGTAAAGCCCAAGGTTTGCGCTTTTTTTTTTTTAATTTTTTTTTAATTTTTTTATTGTTGCTTTGATTGGTTTTGCTTGAAATGTTACCATTGATTTAATATGGTGCAACTATAGAAGATCCCCACTCTTGAGTACACATGCCAATACATTAGGCATTAAGCCCCAAATCAATGATAGAAGAAACTTTAGCCCTAATTCTTAATCTCTGAAGAACTTTTTGCTGCTGAAAAATTATTGTTCATGTCGTTGTCTTCTTCTTCTCTTCTTTCATTTCTCTCTCATTCTCTTCCCTTCTTCTTCTCTACATTGTTGTCTTCTCCACATTGCTATCTTCTTCTTCACATAGTTGTGATCTTCTTCTTCTTCCATCTTCTTATGCTTGTTCTCTGGTCTCCTTCTATTTCTCATCCTTCTTTGGACTGATCAATTTTTTTCCCCCTCTTCTTGTTCTTCTCCCTTCTTCTTATTCATGTTTTATGTTAAACTTTGAAATAATGTTACATTTGTCTGTGTCAAAATAGTAGTGTTTGTTGGTATTTATATTTTTAAATGTCTAATATTTCATTTTACTTATGTTGGACCCTAAATTATTTACTTATATTAAATTATATATATATATTTTACATGAAGATGTGCCTCACTTAGTGTGCCTATCGCCTTTAATAACATTGTTCAATGCAATTCTATTAAGTTTGTAGGATGCAAATATGACTTTCTTTTCATAAGGAATCTTCATACGTTCAAAGAAATTTTCAAGATCAAGC
Source organism: Camellia lanceoleosa (assembly GCA_025200525.1). Taxonomy (NCBI): domain Eukaryota; kingdom Viridiplantae; phylum Streptophyta; class Magnoliopsida; order Ericales; family Theaceae; genus Camellia; species Camellia lanceoleosa. Next base: position 172,743,158 of record CM045759.1, on the reverse strand, counting down.
AATCAATCAAGAAAATATTCTTTTTATAACTTATATGAAATTTCTGCGAATAAACATAAATTAAGAGGTTGACCTCAGGAAAATTCTTCGGTGCAAACGCTATCAGTTGTTGGTTGCCATAGGTTGACAACTAGTCCGAATTTGGAAAGTAGATTACAAATCTCATTGTGAATTTCGTGTACCTCTAGTTGATGTTCCTCAATCGCATCACATATAGCTTCCACCCTATGAGCATTGTCAATAGGGTTTGTGCTTCCTACTCCAATGAATGCCATTGAGCTAGGCAAATCTTTGCTTTGATACCACTTTGGCCTTAGCGGAATACGGGGACTAGATATTGTTCTAGTAGACGAAAGGAGTTCTCAAATCCACGAAAAAAACAGAACCTTGAATCTACAAGGAATAGAAAATATCTGGATATTATTGCATAAAAGTTATCTTTGTCATGAGGCTTACATAACTATTTTTAATAATGTAAGCCTTGGAGACCAAGTATTCTTGGACACCAATAAAACTCAAATAAGGAAACAATAAACTAATCTAATTCTTGGAAAATAAGAAACCTATGAAATTAGGAAATGGAAATCAAAACAAATTAAGAAACCTAATTCTAAAATGTTGATATTAAATTATGAGAATCTTAATCAAATAATAGAGCAAAAATATTAACTAAAAATATAGGAATTCTTAAAATCTTGTCCTACATCAGATTTATATAGCAATTCTAAGCCTAAGACTAAATAGGAAACAAGAATAATCCTAAGAATCTAAAATATTCACACAATCTCTCAAATATATACAAATACAAACTAATACTCACTGAGAGAATGGGGAAATGGAGTTCTGGCAAAGTGGAAGCAAGACGATTAGCAGGGTTTTGGCCCCAACGTACCACTAAATGTGGAAAGTGGAAGTCATTAGTGCATAATAAATTTGTGGGAAAAGCCAAAATGTAGGACAAGTGGCAGGCCGCTAGCAAAGATAGTAGGATGAAACTACCACCACAAACAACCACTATAAATAATAGGGCATATGGTAGGCAAAGAGGTCCAACACTAAACAAAGAATCTGACATTCAACACTTCAATTTGGCTCAGCGCCATTGTCTTTACATTTCTTAGTTTTGCAAGTTGAGTGTCTTAGATTCCCTTAGCCACTTCAATCTGTAAGTCTTTTCGTTCATCAGTGAAATAATTTATCTTTTTCACCATTTATGTCTTGAGTTCAACACTCTCCAACATGTAGGAAATTGTGAAATTCCCTTCATTGAGGAAAAAAAAGAATCTTTGTGTGACACAAGTCTCGAAATGTGCTAAAACTTTTCATATTTTGAAATTTGAGTCGACAAGTTCCGCTACCTTACAATTAGTAGCATTATCGGTGATGAGTTGAATCACATTATTTGCCTCAACCTTGCTAATTACCTATTTCATCAAGTTTGCAATGAACTTTTAGTCCTTTGTTTCTCCTGACCAGTCAACTGACTCAAGGAACAATAAACATAGTAGAGCAGATTGTGTCAAAGTTGGATTGGATGCATGGGGGAGTGGATATCACTCCAAACATCACTACCAATGCTTTGCACATTTTCCCTCAATGTGTTCCTAATTTGTTACAACAATCCATCAATATTTGCCCTCTTCTTCTGAAGTAATGTGGTTCTTAATAAATTATAACCGAGAGGTAAATATCTGAAAATATAGTGATTTATGCTAAATGAGTAGGAGGTATAAAGTAAGGGTTCCTTGTGAGGTTAAATGGTTAATCTCACTGAATAGAACATCCCATCAATTTTACAATGCAATTTGATCCTTCTCCTTCATGTTGGATTCTTTCTCAGTCCCAGTCCTAGTTCCAGACTCATGTTCTTTCCTCTTATTTGTTTCAAGAGTATAACTACCACCCATTGGCACACTAGAAGGGGGAAAATGTACACGTTTTGGCTGAGCATTTTTAATTCTCAATTTAGCCTATTATTTTCATTTTGTAGTTGTGTAATATTCTTACTTGTAACGGACTTTCTTTGGGTTGGGTTGGATTGGGATGGGGTGCGGTGGGGTGGGTGAGGGTTTCAAGTATCATTTAGTGGATTGGAAGATGTTGTGCAGTCCAAGGATGAGGGAGGGTTGGGGATTTAGAGCTTAGTGATATTTAATAGGGCTTTGGTGGGGAAGTGGTTGTGGTGTTTTGTGGGAGAAGTGGATTGATTGTGGCGGAGGTTGGTGTGGCTAAATATGGTATTGGGTGGGGTGTTGAGGTTACGGGGAGTGAGGAGTACTCTATGGGAGGGGTATATGGAAGGTATTTGTCTTAGGAGAGGGGGAATTTTGGAGGTGGGCTAGTTTTAGTGTGGGATGTGGTGCTCAAGTGAATTTTTGGACAGATTGGTGGTGTGGCGAGCGGAGTTTGGCTTGTTGGTTTCATTTGGTGTTCTTGATTGCAGATTGTTAGGATGCAGCAGTTGCTTCCTACTTGTCTATAATGGATGGTAGGATGGTGTGGGATGTAAAGCTTTGTAGGGCAGTGTTTGGTTGGAAGGTTGATCAGTTGGTGGACCTTTTGTAGTGGAGGTGTAAGGGGGCTAAAGGAGTGTTCCGGCGCATGTGGGGGCTAGGGATGTTTCTTTTCCTTGGTAAGGGATTTGGGTTTGTAGGGTGCCATTTAATCTGGGATTTTTTGTTTGGTTGGCTGTGCATGGTCTGATTTTGACTTTGGATAATTTAATTCGGTGTCGGCATGTTTTGGTTAATTGGTGTTGTTTATGTTGTCATGATGCAGAATCTGTATTGCATCTTCTTCTTCATTGTCCAGTGAAGTTTCAACTTTGAGGGTTGATTTTTGGTGTGTTTAATTTGGTTTGGGTGAAGCAGGGGACGGTGAAGGAGGTGTTGGGTAGTTTGGAGAGGGGCAGGTTAGGGAAGAGGCGTAGCAGGCTTGGTTGTAGGCGCCTTTATGCCTTATGTGGCTGGAGTGAATTGTCGAACGTTCGAGGGGTTAGTGTCTTTGGTTCCTTGCTTGAAAAACAAGCTGATGCTTTTTTAATAGCATTTACTCTTTATTTATCAAAAAATAAATAAAAATTCATGTCACTTTTTTTGCAAGCACAATCCCTTTTCTTGGAAGTGTGCCTTCACTCTTGTGTATAAATCTTTCAAAGTTTCATTACAGAAATTATATTTAAATTGATAATTTCCTCCTTCCCAAGGTTTGGTTTCATGATTCCATAATGACTTTTCTCATCAAATTTGTCAGATATGTCACTACCCGTAGAAGCCAATGCCACATTCAAGAATAAAAATTGGTTCCTATTGAATAGTAATTACAATAAATTAATAAAAGCAAATTTAGGGATTATAACAAATTCAACAAATGCAACAAGTTGAGCACAACCAAATTTTTTTTTTTGTGTTGAAGTATGTTTTTTCCCATGCACGTCTAATTCAAGTTAAACAAAGAAGAATAAGAGAGAAATATAGAAAAGACAGGATTAGAGATGATTACAAAAATAAAGAGGGTTAACCTATGCATGCTCTTTTCTTTTTTTTTCATTTTTAAAACTAACTTAACCTAACCTAGCAGAGCAGAGAGAGAAAGAGATCTTCCTTTCACAAAATCCGTGATTGAAATAGCCTAATGGGGTGTTTGATAACATGATTCAGCACTTAAAATTAAATGTATTAACTGATAATCAATTAAACCCGTTTGATAACCACAATCGATATTACTTTAAAATTTAAGTATCTCTTAAAATGTAGGTTAAAATTTAAGAAAAATTTAAGTGATATGAAATAAGTATCGATATATACTATTATAACTCACCGCCGCCACCACCACCATCGCCATTATCTTTACCGTCACTGCCACTACCACTACCACCGCTACCGCTACTGCTACTACCATCACCACTACTACTGCATCCACCATTACCATCATGCCACAGCCACAACTACCACTAACATTACTACCGTTACCACTGCCACCAACATCATTACCATTACCACTACCACCATCGCCGCCACAGTCATGCTGTCACCACCACCATTACTACCACAACTTTCATCACAATTGTCATTGTTATAAATACAGCCATCATTTTACTACTACTACTATCTCTACCACTACTACATACACCATCGCCATCATACCATCACCACCACCGCTACCACCACAATCACAATATAAAAGTTAAAATATACAATTTGAAAATAATAAATTTTAAATTTGATCAAACAATTTATTTTAATTGATGCTTAAATTTTTATCAAGCGACTTTTGACCTAAAAATTATGCATTCAAATTTCAATACTTAGGTCTCGATTGGCAAGTGATGATTTTAGCCAAAAAACCAAAAAGTTAACAAGTCACTAAAAAAAACCAAAACGCCAACAACCTATACTAAAAAGTCAAAGATTCCTTTTCTTTCTACTTTTTGCACATCTTTTCGTAAAAAACTAAAAAGTCATCCCAAACATAGTAATTTCTTTTACATCATATTTTAGCTAAAAAGTCAAAAAGTTACTAAAAAGCACATTCCCAAATGAGGTCTTAGTTTGGGGTGTGCTATATAAGCACACTTTTTATCTTTTTAGCTTTTTTGCTTTTTTAGGTCACATCACTTCTTTATTTTTCTGTATATCTTTTCGTAAAATGTCAAAAAGTGCATTTATTTAGATCATCTCAAACAACCAGTTTTCAGTTTTTAAATTTATCAAACACCACCTAAATCTCCTCTTCATTCCATTAATTGTGTCTCTCGTGGATGAGTATCAAAGATTAAACTCTTGCCCGAACTGAGGTCATCATCAATGTTTATTAGGCATGTACTGCCACTACTCTGCTGGAGACTATGTACAAGTGTCCAACACGTGTCGGATACACTGAAGGTGTCAAATTTATTTACTTATTTAGTTATTTGGTTCAATTGGACACATTGAGACATGTTTGGGACACTGTGGGGCCAAAATAAGATTTTAAAAACTTTTAAATGGGGTTAAAAGTGTAAAAAGTAAAAAAATAAAAAAAGTGAAATTCACAAAAAATAAATCATCTGTAATCTAGCATCATGGGGTGAAGGAGAAGAAGTTGCTCACTACATCGCTTAGATCATATAGAAATTAGGCCGTATTGAAGCTTTTGAATGTATCAAAATGAAGAATAGAAATGGAGAGAGAGAAACGAAGAAAGAGAAATCGACCTTTGACAACTTCACTATGACCTTTGACAACTTCGTCGGGGCCTCAATATTGTTGAATGCTTCTCTAGGGACTTTTGACAACTTCACTAGGTATTCGATTCATTCAAAAGCTTCGCTATGGACTAATTTCTTTGCAATCTAAGTGATGTAGTGAGGAACTTCTTCTCCTCTCTACAACGGTTAGGGTTGATAGATATTTTATTTTCTTTGAAGGTTTTTATTTTTTTATTTAGTTCAGGTATCTCTTGAAGACCTTAACTAAATGCTGCTGCTCTTGCCAGTTGCCATAGAGGGTGTGTCAGTATAAAAACATGTCTGTTTAGTTATGACAACTCAGCTGGATAATAATATCGATGCTAGTGCCTTCAGTTCCTATTTAGTTGTATTGGTTATTAGATTCCTGTTCATTTTGAAATGTAAGGCTTCTCTATTTTAGCATGGTGAAAATACATTCTTTTGTAAGTGCAACATTTTTGCTTGCAAATGGTTTATGTCAGAGCCAATCACCAAATTGAGTATGGGGTCAGATGCAACCCATGAGAGTATGGGATCAATGGGTGGCTGCTTTACAGTTCAAGCCATGGAGGGACCACTTACAGTCAGGATTAAAATACTTGCCAAGATGTTGGAAATTGATAGGTGAGTGAAGCCTTTTGAAGGGAAATGGATACCATTGGGTTAGTCAATAGAAAGGGCTTCCATGGAAGGGCTTAGCTATGTGCATATAAGCTTCTTGAGCACCCTTCCTTTGCAAGCTAGTTTTCAAGGGTAAAATCAACCCAGGTGATTGTATCAGAGATGAAGAGTATAGGAAAAAAGAAGAAGAAATAAATGCACTGCACATGATTCAGCTCCAAGAATTCATTTTTATTTGAATTGAGAATTACAAGGTAAGACAACTCTCAAATCATTAGTAATTGAACTTTGTTTTGTGCCACTTAGCAAGTTCCATTGAAAGGAAAAAATGGAGCAGCAAAGAAAAATAATTATTTGTTTGATAATATGTTGCATTGAATGGTTCACAGGCTGCAAATGATCCTATATCTCCATCTAGGGGAATCCCTCGCAAAGATATTCAGGTATGCACCCATTCTCTCTCTCTCTCTCTCTCTCTCTCTCTCCATGCACAGGTCTAGCTTATATTATATGCTACCTTAGCACATTGTATGTCTCTTATGACCGGATCACATAAATTCTCTATGCAATTCTGTTTTTATATTATTGTCGCAGGTTGGTATTTCCTGTTGGTTCTTAGTTCCACAGTAAACAATGATTAGGAGAGAGGATTAATGGGTTTCAGAATGAGTTTCTCTTTTTGGTTTTGTCGTAGAGAATTTATGAAGTGAGGAAATAGTTAACAATTGGATTTCTTTAAAACTTTTCATTATATGGTTTCGTATTTAAGTAGAATGAGGGTGCCTATTGTTTGTTTATTTCTTTGTTTTCCCCAAAGAAAATAGAAAGACAAAATTGAAACAGGAGTCATGTTCTCTTTGTACTTGCCTCTTCTCATCTCAGTTCTGTCAAGATAATGATTTTGTATCATTTCGCTGTGTTTAGTTGATAGATTTGAGGAAGGATTTGGAAAGGGAAAGGAAAAGGAAGGTGAAATATAAATAAAATATATCTACATTTCACTTAATTTCACACATATTTTCCATTTCCCTTTTCAAACACAGCGTTAGAGAAACCCACCTATCTCAGCTTCTTGTGGTTGGCTATATGAACTCCCCTTGTGATTCATCTATCTCAACACTCAAATCTATTTTAAACGTTTGCCATCTGTCCTCTCTCTCTCCTTTTTTTATGCTATTTTGGCCTTTTCTCGTCTTTGGGTTTTCTTGTGAATCAAATTACTTCTTATTGGTGCAACTTTTTAGTCTTCACCGTAGGTGCAAGTTGAAATTATATATTTGTTACATGGAGGCCTAGGGTTTTTGTGAAACTTTTAATAAGTTTAGGTTGCTGGGAAATGCAATAATTGATCAGTCCTCTTTGCTCTCTGTATTTCTATAATGCCCAAGTAAAATTGGCTGAAAATTACTATATATATGGTGCTGGTCTCCAGCTACCCATGATAGTAGCAATTTTGTAATTACGTGAGAAGAGGGATTAAGTATTTGACTATTGCACTTGCCTTGTTGGTTAATTTGTTACAATATATGAAAAGAAGAACCTCATATTTGTTAGTAAAACAATATTTTTAGCCTACCAAATTAATTGAAAGAAATTTATATTTTCTTTAATCCATATTAATTTCTAGTAAATTTCTACATAATTTATATCTCATTCGAGAATATTATACAATACATAATATATATGTGTATATGATGCATTTGTACTTGTATCTAATTTTTTGACACGTATCCCAAGATCTTAAGATTAAAGTTTATGAAAATCTAATGTTTGGATACACATCCTACTTGCTACTTGTATACTTGAGTCCATATAACATAGCTTGTTGGTGTGACTCAAATTGGCTAAAATAAAACCTGACACTGTAATTTTCTTTAAGTTTGACAAGGAATAGGAAAGTGCAAAAACTAACACAGTGGTGGAAGTGTAACTTTTTTTCACTTGTGACTTTTGTTTTACGATTTCTAATAATCTTGCCCTTTTTCCCCCAAAGACTTAACGACACCATAATTGTCCTATGCGCTAAAAATAAAAGAAAGTGCCAAATAAAAAAGGGCTTTCTTGGCTATGAAATATATTAATGCAGTGCGAGTATGTCAATCACGGTAAAATGTGAAAAAAAAAAAAAAATCTGGGTATAGGTGAGCATGCTAGTAAAAAAAAAAAATACTTATTTTTAATTTGGATCTTGCAAAAATTACTTAAGTAGTTTATTGGTTGAGTTTAAACACGCAATTAACATTTAATACCAAAAGTAAGGTATAAATCAAAATTAAATGTTATTATGAAATAAGTTACAAACCAAAATTTAACTTTAAAACCATGCTACAAAAAATAAAATAAAATAATAATAATAATAAAGTGAAAAAAAAAATTCAATGAGACCAACTACACCTCTGTAGAAGAAAATATTAATACGGATTAGGTATATATATATATTAGGTGCCTTTACGGTACAACAAAATTAAGAAGAAAAATTTGAGTACATGTTAGCGTACTTACGTATGCTAAAATAGCCATGCAAAGTATCAATCTGATTGCAAGTATCGGTATAGATGCGTCATGTTTGTCAAAATACCTATGCTTGAGCATCTTGGTATGTAATAATTTTTCTAATGATAAATATCTTGCATGTCATTCATAAATCTGAGCAACCATATATTTATTTATTGTGTGCAAATAACAAACAGCATGGTTACTTTTTAGGGTATAAATAATTTTATTTGCATATTCATTAGATGTTATAAGAAATATGTATATGTATATTTTAAAATTTTGATTATCAATGCATATGCATATTTTTTCTTAATTATTGTTGGAATGACAAAATATGTATTTCAATTGCAATATATGTCTTTTGTTTCTTAATTCTTTAATAGCATTCGAACTTTACGGGCTATTTGTTTTTTATGCATCTATTGCCTCTGAAGCAAATCGTGGCTCCATCCTTGTTGATATAAAATACATAACCAAACTTATTTTCATAATATGATATGATGCAAGCCACATGTAATGATATCCGCTGTGGCTTTGTTCTGCTAATGCTTTCTTGTTTTCTTGCGTGCTATTGTAATTTTGCATAACCTCCATTTTACTATTCTTTTGCTCTCAATATTGTTAGATACACTATATATTTGGAAAGCACTCCCAAAAAATTTTGTAACCGTACAGACATGAGCACTGATATGATTGTCTGTCCTCAATAGAGCTTACACTGACAGGCATTGCGAAAGCTTTCACACGATGTTCCTGTATGTTTGATCTAAAGTATAGGTGTAAGAATCACAAAAGAAAGAGGATAAGAGGGAAAGTTGAAGAGATAGAAAGCTGGGCACGAGTAAAATGTTTATTTCTAATGTTGTGTATCATGTGCTATTGCAGGAAAACCCGAACTGTTTGTTGATAGTTACACCAAAAGGGGGCCATTTAGGGTGGGTTGCAGGTGCCGAATCTCCTCGTGGAGCTCCTTGGATTGATCCTGTGGTGATGGATTTCCTCGAACATTTGGAAAGAGGTAGAGAGGTAGAAAGAGAGATCTATAGCTAAATCTGGCAGTGCAAAGCAAAACGAAGAGGGCTTGCACCACATTGAGGTATAAGCCCGCAAGTTGATTCTTATATTTCCATTGTTGTATATGGTTAAATATATCAATCTACTCTTTCAACTGTCCAAGATAGTAATAATGTCATCTGATTTTATTCTTTTGACCCCAAAAGTGTCGGATGAGTTATTTTGTAATCCATCAAACTCATTAATGGAGATCATATGAATGGAATCGGTATATAACTAGGATTTGGAATGGGATATTCATCATTGAGAACCAATGGTGGTATTGATTTAAGCTAGGAAGCACGGATACGGATCACGGGATACGGATCGACGATACTCTGGATCTGGCGATCTGACAAAATTTGAAAAACTAGGATGCAGATGCAGGCGGGGATACGTTAAGTAAAAATATTATTTTAACAATTTTTAGTAATGCAATATGCATAAAATAAAACCTAAAGCAAAAGACAACTTGATAAAGAAGAAATATTCTTATAAAACTAAAGAGTCTTCAAGATCAATAGCTTCAACTTGTTCCCTTCATCGTGAATATCACAAGACCTTAGCTAAAGCCAAAAACCATTCTTAAATAAAATTTGATAAATATACTTTTTAAGTCATCAATGATAGCCTAGGAAGCACGGAGATAAATTAATACATAAAGAGAGGGATTCTATTAACCTAAAAGTGCTCAAACATTCATAAAACATCCAAAACTAAAAGCAAAAAAATGCAAATTAAACATCATCATATATGCCAACACCAAAAAAGAATGAGGCGAGAGAAGAAATGTGAGAGAGTGAGAAAGCGAGAGAGAAATGAGAGAGACAACAAGGATACATCAATTTGACTAATTCTATTACTTTAACTCTCACTATATTCCTCTTATCAAAGAACTAAACAAAATATTATAAGTAATATGTAACCAGTATCCGATGCTTCAAAACTAAGTATCCGATACTTCAAAATTAATAAAAATTAATTAAGAAGTATCCGATGCTTTTAAGAAATATCGATCGTATCATGATATCAGAAGTATCGGTATCGATCGATATCAAATCTGAATCGTCACCCTTTTGAAGTATCAGGTGCTTCATAGGATTTAAGTAATTTGTGCCTTTGCGAGTCGACCATTACATGGCGTGTAAATGCAAGAAATTTGACAAAAGGTCATATGCTTAAAAACTTGGGAGAAATTGTCAGAGTCGATGTATCAATTTAAAAAAAATAATAATAAAATTTGGGAAATTGTAGAAAACTGGTACGGACAACAACATATTTGCTAGTGGGACGTTTTCAAAAATTTCAAAAGAGACAAAATGTTCAAAATTAATTGCAAGAGCTGGTATCACAAGTTAACAAGACAAAAATACTCTTTCCCCATCTTCCATTCCTCTTGCAACTTTGGTGGCCAACACCACCTTTGGCCAGCCCTCTCCTTTCCCCACCATCACTTGCCATATGTAACCCTTCCTGGCCACCCCTACTACCCGAAACCCCTCATCAACACCCCTGGCCTCTCCTCAACTCTTCTCTAGCTACCAGTCTTTCATCAACTCCTTTCGCCACTTTTATCCCTATTTTTCATCCCTTCACCTCCTTTTCACACTGTTACTCATTCACCCTACCCAATTTTCAATGACACTCCTCTACCCTTCCTAGCATCTGCCATCCTACTCTAAAATCAAAACCCTAAGAAAAATCTCAAAATCAAAACCTGAAGAGAGAGAGAGAGAGAGAGAGAGAACAAACAACAACCAATGTATGATAATCAACAAAGTGAGAATTCAAGGGAAAAAATAACAAACCTATGTGGGGGGGGGGGGCGGGAGGGGGTACTCTTTATTGAATGGTCCACTTTGATGAACAAACAATAGCAGAAGCGGAAAATCGGGTGGTATGACCAACTTGCGCTTCGGTTTCTATTTTGAGTGAGTTCCTCAAAAAGTCGCTTACTTTTCGTTGCATGAGATATTTGTAAGAATGCATATAGTTAAGCAAATGTGGGGCAACTGATCTTCGTACCTCAGCGCGACTTTGATGTCCCTTGAATGCTCTTTCTTTGGCCTTCTTTGAACCTGTAAGTAAGAACAACACTGACAAAAATAAAAATAAAAATAAATTCATAAACAATAAGCGAATGGACGAAAAAAAATTAAAATGAAGAATGAACCTAGATGGCAGTTCACTTGCTGGACCCGCTTTGATCGGTCCACCACATCGGCAGTGAACTCCCAATTCCCCCTAACTCGAAGGAAATTAGAGCCATGTTTATTATTATCAGGAAGTTTAGTGACGAGTTGGAGGTCTAACGACCGAACCTTGACATAATAGGTCTTACCACCTTTGTTGTGCAACAATGAATAGCAATGAAGGATATCCCAAATGCCTAAGTCTAAGTTTAAGAGGTCATTCAAGATCGAGATGCCATTTACCACTCTAAATGTGTTCACTGATATTTGCATTAGTGTAAGTTTAAAATAAGAAAAGAATCGATGTAACAAGGGGTTCAATGGAAACATAACACCCCCTCTACAATGGAGGCAATTGGGAAGGGCATTGCGATGCTGCATACCACCGATCTGCGTCCCGCTACCAATGTCAACATGACATCGTTGGGAATGTGATATTTCTAGCGAAACTCATCCATTCCTATTGGAGTATTTACTAAGTTCTGAAACTTGCCCATATTTTTGAGCGACCAACCAAGCAAGCAGCGGATGGACAACTCATGGCCGGAAGCACAATGTCCTACCAAACAAATACACTAAGGGTGGCTTGCAAAGTAGAAGGTGGAGCGACCAACCAAGCGGCTACATGCTAGACAACCATCAATGTTAGAGGTGCAGCGTTCTGCCAAAAAATATATGTATATATCGAACAACTTACAATCTTTGAGCGCAATGGCGACGAATGATCAGCGATACTAAAGCCAATGTTTTTGAAATCAAAACCCTAGAAAATAGTAGCCCAAAACCCCCAAAAAATATATAAATATATAGTAGGCCTATCTAAAAACTCAAGAAAATAGTGGGCTTACCCAAAAATCCAAGAAAACAATGGTCTACAAATGGTAAAAGGAAAAACCACGATATCGTCGGATAACATGTAACTAATGGAAACAATGGTGTAACAACCAAAATCAACAATGACAAGCGACAACGAAAGTATGAAATACGAGATCGAAGACTTACAGTCTTGCGAGATTAAGTAGCAAATGGCAAAGAGCATCCCCAATGAAGCAACCAGCTAAAAAGGTGAATCTCGAGTAATAAGAAATCTTGAAAACAATGGTGATGAAACCTACCGCACTTTCAAATTTCAAGGCTGCAGCCGGAGTTGATGGTAGACGCTGCGGGTAGTAAGACGAATATGCCAAAGGTCCAACACTGTCAAAAGAAAGGGCACCGTCGATGAAGCTCACAATGTTAGAGAAATTTTGAATTTATAGAGAGAGTTGGAAGGCCACATTGATGCAAGCTTTCTAGAACCAAAGTTATTGAGTCCAGATCTTCTCCAACTTGCCTCTTCTGCCTTTCCTCTAGGTGACGGCCCAGATTGGGCCATGTCACCCCACTCAAAATCTATGGCTCAGATTAGCTTAAAAAAAATAAAAATCAAAATAAAAAACAGAGGCAAAACATGAAAAAGGAGAAAGGATCTAGAAACAAAAAAAGAGAGGGAGAGGAAGAGGGAGAGGAAGAGGGAGAGGAGAGGAGACGCATATTGGAATGATCCAACCGCCATCGTTGTTCTCCATCGGCGACCACCGTCCACCATTCTTCACCGGCGACCACCGTCCATATGCCATTGTTGTCTGCCGGAGCGAAGAAATCTTTTTGTTTAGATTGTCGGTCTTCATCTATTGTTGTCTCTCACGCCATAGATTGAACTAGGTTCCTCCTCTAAACTCTGAAAGATAGGTTCCTCATCTAAACTACGAAATCTAATTTTAATCTGGATTATAAAGTTGGGGTTTTGATTGAGAAAGTAAAGTAGATTTGAAATATAAAAATCGGGGCTTTGATTTGAGGCTTTAAAAATTAAAGTTATTCGTTGAATAAAAGAAAAATCCTCAACATGTCAAATTGAGAGGGCTTAATGGTCATTCATTGGAATCTCAAAGGAGATCATCGAAGAGGAACATAAAAAAAGGCGTTAGAAGATCAAAAATAGAGAACTCAATGCATATACATATGTATATATATACAAAATAGATCTGAGATGTATGTATATATTATATATATATCTTTAATTGCTTTCATTGTGCATGATAATGGTTATGCATTGAAAATATAAATGGTGTTTATAGTTTCACATTGTTCATGGATATTTAATTTCATGATAAATTTTTATTGTTGTTTTAGGGCATTTATTTTTATTTATTTATTTATTTATCTGATTCATTGGAGAGTATTTACATTTTTTTTAGTAGAATATTTATATTGTTGTTGTTAGTGTATTGTTGATGAATACAATAACTCATCCTTGTTAGTAATCTACTTAATTTGATTTTTTGTATGTGAAGTTCAACTCATATTGCAATAAAAAATGGGTAGGCAACAACACCACCCTGGTCTCTTAATGCATTGGATGAAGATGAATTGGAGATTGTGCTTGAAAATGGGTGGGCAAAAAATTGGAGATTGCTGAATGCTCTTTACTCTCTTAATCCATTGGATGAAGATAACCTGGAGATTGTGATTTACTAATTGACAAAAAAATAATAGAAAGACATAAGAATGAAATTTTTTCACAAACTAAATTAAGTTTACTCTTTGCTCTTTACTAAATGCTCTTGGCTTTTCTTTGCTCTTCGCTAAATGTGTTAGTTGATATTATAAATGATTTTTGCTAGTTGATATTTTTTCTAGGTCAATGTCAACGTCAAATGCAAGTATGGCTAGCATTCATGAAGTTAGATTCGACAACTGCAATTGTCAATGTGGCAACAAAGCTATGGTTAAGATTTCTTAGTCAACAGATAACCCAAATTGCTTATATTTTGTATGCTCCCATTCTGTGAATGGCTGTAAGTTCTTTGAGTGGTGGATCCCTCCACAGATGCAGCGTAATTTAAAGGTGGTTGAGAATGATATTCTTGAAGAACTCATGGATGTCTCGTCTACTCTTACAGAAGCAATTATCTTGAATAGGGAGCTCAAAGACATGACTATGAAGAGTAGAAAACAATGTAGAGACTTGGCAATGGTGATTGAAATAGTTAGTGATAAGTTGAATTATGCGTTTCCTTTTATTGTTCTGTTGTTGGTGGCAGTTGTCGTTCTAATGTATTTGAAATAATGTATGTAATGTAGGGTAGAATGAGTATGACTTCTATTGTAGGTTGAATGTTTATGTAATGTATGGTGGACCACTACAATTTTTTTGAAGTGATGATGAATGCAATGGTTTTATTTGTTTAATGAAATGGTAATGATTTTTTTGTTTAAGGGTTGAATGGATGTAATGGCTTGTTTCTTCTTATCAACTATGATTTTTTTGGAGATACTAGTAAATAGTCAGATTTAATCTCAAAAACTCGGACCTTTCTCATTGAATCTAACAAAAGAAATTAATGGAACTTTGATTGTTGGCATATCAAATTAAACTGTGGTGAGTAATTGATGATTACTCAAATGGAACAAATTTGAGTTTGCCTCAAATAAGAAGAATTGCCTCTTAATAGGCATGCATTGCACACACAAAACATTAGCACTTTTTCTTTTTTGTCGATTTGTTTAACAAACACATGTCATATGGAACAACGAATGAAATTTGAATCTATATATTCTTACTGAATTGCCTCTTAATATTTGCATACACAGCACAAGTACATATTCTCACTAAATCTACATATTATTCTTTTGTGTTATTCTCATGTTGACTCCAAAAGCCCCAAGTTTTACAACAAATGGATTAGACCATGAACTAGAAAAAAATAAAAATTAAAAATTCAGTAGATTGTGAGGCACAAACAACAGCAGCAAAAAACCATAGTAGCAGAGTATTTAAGCAGTTGGATGCAAAATTCAGCAGCAAGTTCAAATACAATTCATCTTCTATGCTTGAAATTTGAAGTGCCTTCTACCTCTTTGTGCCCATCTATACCTTGGAAAAAAAAAAAAGAAAAAAAAAAGAAGAGCAAAATAGCAGCACTTTGAGCACCAAAACAACAAAAAAAAAAAAAAAAATAAAGAAAAAAGAAAAAAACAAAAAGCAGCAGCACTTTGAGCACCAAAACACATGGAACAGCAACAACAAAACAGCAGGAAAAAAAAAAAAAAAAGCACCCTGAGCACCAAAACAGTAGCAAAACTTCTACAATTTCAGCTACAAAACAACAACAAGAATAGTAGCAAAACAACACCAAAACAGTAATTTTTTGGCAAAAACAAGACGAAAACAATAGCAACAGTACCTGACTACACATTAAAGTATTTGTTGGTCAACAATCCGTATTTGAGCCTTGAGAATCTTGAAAACCAATGTCATACCCACCTTGAAGTAGTGTCATAAATGTAGGTTGACCACAATATGGAAAATTGTTTGCTTACAATGAATTCATATTATATTAGTCTTCATGACAAGATTACATAATCATATTATACCCACCAAAAAAAAAAAAAAAACTAATTGATAAAATCTCACTCACATTATACGTGGGATAAATCAATGGAGGAGGAATTGAAGTGCCACCCATGGCAAAGGAATAAGGAGGAGGAGGAGGAGGATGAAGAGGAGGAACATTTTCATGAATGTAGACATCTCCTCCAATAGATAATGGAGAAGGTGTAACTGTTAGAGCTGCAACAAGTTGTGAAGAACTCAAAAATTTAGCACGGGATTTCTTTTTAAAGCTTGCTTCCAACGCCACCTCACATGGACCTTTTATCCTCCTTTTGCCCTTACTAGTTGGGTGTTTTTTTCTTCAATCCTGTTGGAATTTTCCTTACATGATTGTTGTATTCACAAGCCACTTCCAAGCTCTACGGTTGATCATTAGAACTTTATTTTCAGTACAAAAATGGCCATTTAACTTGCTTTCAACATTTGCACCTAATGCAGCGACTTGTGAAAATGAGAAATCATAAGTTTCCTTAGTTTTAGTAGCTCTAGATTATAAAGTTAGGGTTTTGATTTAGAAAGTAAAGTAGATTTGAAATACAAAAAATTAGGGCTTTGATTTGGGGCTTTAAAAAATTAAGATCATTCATTGAATAAAAAGAAAAAAAATCCTGAACATGTCAAATTGGTGGGGGGGGGGGGGTTTAATGGTCATTCATTGGAATCTTAAAGGAGATCGTCGAAGAGGAACATAAAAAAAGGCTGCAAAAGATCAGAAACAGAGAACTCCAATGCATATACATATATATATATATAAACAAAATAGATATAGATGTATATTATATATATATATATATCTTCTATTGTTTTCATTATGATAATGGTTCTGCATTGAAAATATAAACGGTGTTCACAGTTTCACGTTGTTCATGGATATATAATTTCATGATACATTTTTATTGTTGTTTTAGGAGAGTTTTTTTTTTTTAAAATTTTTTTTTTTTATTCATTGGAGAGTAATTACATTTTTTTTTTAGGAGAGTATTTGTTTTGTTGTTGTTGGTGTATTGTTGATGAATACAGTGACTCATACTTATTAGTAATCTACTTAATTTGATTTTCTGTATATGAAGTTCAACTCACATCGCATTAAAAAATGGGTAGGCAACAACACCACCCCTATCTCTTAATGCATTGGATGAAGAAGAATTGGATATTGTGCTTGAAAATGGGTAGGCAACAAGTTGGAGATTGCTGATTTTGTTTGTAGAATTGTTGCTGTTTGATTTCTTAAAGATTAAATTAATGTATGAAGAGTATAAGACATCCAATTAAAGGTTCTTGTTTGATTTTTTAAAGGTTAATGTAGAAGACATGAAATTGTTGTTGTTTATCTTGTTAAAGGTTCATATCTTCTTCTTCTTCTTCTTCTTCTTCTTCTTCTTTTCTTCTTCTTTTCTAAAGTTGTGGGTGAAGAAAGGTTTTTTTTATAGGAATGATTTTGTAGGAATAACTCTTTTGTAAAATTGTTCTTTGTTGATTTCTTAAAGATTAAATTAATGTATGAAGAGTATAAGACATCTAGGTAAAGGTTCTGTTTGATTTTTAAATGTTAATGCACAAGACATTAAATTGTTGACTTTATAGGAATAACTCTTTTGTAAAATTTTTGCTATTGATTTCTTAAAGATTAAATTAATGTATGAAGATTATAAGATATTAGGTTAAAGGTTTACTTTGATTTTTGAATGTTAATGTATAAGACATGAAATTGTTTGTTTGAGTTGTTAAAGGTTCAATTTTATTTTATTTTTATTTATTTATATTTTTCTAAAGTTGTGTGTGAAAGCTTTTCTAAAGCTTCTTCCATTTCATTATCTTTACTTTGCGATTGTGTTTTCATATGGATATGGAACGACAACAATTGTGGTGGAAGCTAAAGAAGGAATGACCTTTGATTTGGAAGAAGGTGTGTAAGATTTTTATAATGCATATGGAGGAAGAATGGGGATTAGCGTAAGGGAATACCGTAAGAAGAACAAGTTTACTAACCAAATTATTTCTAGAAATTTTGTTTGCAACAAGAAGGGATTTCGGAAGGTTGACAAGCGAGACCCATTAACAAAAAACCCTAGAGTTGAAACTAGGATTGGTTGTGAGGCCCGACTTTTTGTTAAATTGGATGTCACTGTTGGGAAATTTGTTGTGATTGATTTCAAAGAAAAACACAACCATGAACTTGTATCTTCTGATTGTGGCTATATGTTGCCATCGCAGAGAAAGATATCAACTACACAAGCAATTTAGTTAGACTTAGCCTCACAGTCTGGTCTTCGTTTGGGGCAATCTTTTGAACTCATGGGTAGGGAAGCTGGTGGGAGGCAGTCTCTTGGGTTTCTGAAATTAGATCAAAAAAATTATTTGAGAACCAAAAGACAAAAAAGTTTAGCGTATGGAGAAGTAAGTAATGTGTTGCAATACTTTCAACAAAAATCTTTGGAGAATCTATCTTTTTTTTATGCTTTCCAGTTAGATAATGAGGAGCAAATAATGAATATATTTTGGGTCGATGCACAAATGATCATGGATTATGCCCAATTTGGCGATGTAGTTACATTTGATACTACCTACAAGTTAAATAAAGAGCATAGGCCATTTGCATCTTTTGTGGGATTTAACCATCATAGAGAAACAGTTGTTTTTGCTACAACTTTGTTGTATGATGAGACTACCAAAACATTTATATGGTTACTTCAAACTTTTTTAGCGGCTATGTCCAAAAAGGCACCAAAAACTTTGTTTACCTATCAAGATGCTGCAATGGCTAGGCCATACCCATTGTGATGCTTGACACGAGTCACCGTTTGTGCACTTGGCATTTGATGCAATGCATTAAGGCATGTTAATTGTCTCTTTCAAGATAAGGGGGTGAAAGGTGTATTAAATAAATTAATGTTTGATATTGAGGATGAAAATGAATGGAAAATGAAGTGGGGGAAATGCTTGATGCATATGATGCTCATGATAATCATTAGTTGAAGTTGGCTTTTGGGGTGAAGGAAAAATGGGGTTGGCCATATATCAGATCAACATGGGTTGCGGGAATGAGTACAACACAACTCAGTGAATCTTTTAATGCATTTTTAAAGGATTACATTTGTTCCGATTTTAATTTAAATGAATTCTTCTTGCATTTTGAAAGGGTACTTTGTGAGAAGCGGTGCAAGGAGTTAGAAGCAGGATATGCTTTATACCAAATGTTGCCTAGGGTGCGAGTACCATTCAAAATGTTAAGTCAAATGGGTAATGTGTACACTAAAAATATTTTTGAGGAGTTTCAAGATGAGTATTTTCTTTCTATTGAATTAGACATACAAGCAATTGAATATGGTGGGGGTTGTATGGTATACACAATTGTTGATCCTATTGGGAAAAATGCAAGGAAAATGAAGATGGAGATGGATGGCTCTTTGGCTTGTAGTTGTACAAAGTTTGAAAGGAAAGGGATTTTCTGCATGTAGTCACTATTTGAAGGTTGTGAGAGAAATATTGAAACTGAAAGAGGTTCCTTTACAATAGATTATGAAGAGGTGGACCAAATAAGCAAGAATAGAAGCTGTGAAGGACAAGTTGATCCAGTTAAAGGTTCATGTTTGATTTTTTAAAGGTTAATGTAGAAGACATGAAATTGTTGTTGTTTATGTTGTTGAAGGTGCATTTTTTCCCCCCCTAAAGCTTTGGGTGAAGAAAGGTTTTTTTTATAGGAATAACTCTTTTGTAAAATTGTTGGTGTTGATTTCTTAAAGATTAAATTAATGTATGAAGAGCATAAGATTAAAAATTCACTAGTTTTACATATTACCTTAGGTTTCAATTTGGTGAAGAAAGAACATAAATGGGTTTTCTCGGGGTTCTGGTTCATTTGTCATTTGGAGCTACGGTTCATAGTGTAAATCATGAAGGAGATGATAGTGAGGAGGCGAGTGAGGAAGATGTGTTGAGGAGGAGACAAACAAAGGAGAAAAGGAGACGAGAAAGATTTCGGGCGTTGATGTTCACAGCTGTTAATGTTTGCTATTGATTTCACGATATGGAGTTGTTGTTGGTGAAGAACTCAAGAGGGAGGGAAAAGACACAAGGAAGATATGGGAGGGAAAATTTTAGCTCTGTGCCTCTATTTTTGAATTTTTTTTTTAAAGCTAATCTGAGTCGTAGATTTGAGTGGGGTGATGTGGCCCAATCTGGGCCGTCACCCAGAAGAAAGACAGGAGAGGATCTGGACTCAAAGTTATAGGGGTAGCTTAAAATAGGAATTAAATAAGCAATGTCCTAGGCCCTTAATCTTGAGACTGTAGCGTGTTGTAGAAGAAATGCAAACCTTATTATGTCAATCATTTCAAATGGTTGACCCAATGAACCATGGAGTGATGCATGGCAATTCTGCAGACGGAGGTACATCAAGGTCAGATCGAGCTATAATAACAAATTCAAATCAACGTAAGACAATCGGTCTACCAAGCTCAAACTAGTGATGGCCGGACAAGATTCGAGCTAAGCTCTGTGCAAACCTGGTCCAAGATCGGGGGTATATCTGTTTAGTGCGATGAGACTCAATTGATTTGTTAAAATATTTAATTTAATTTAGTGTTGATTATAATATTTTTTTCATATTTTATATCTCACTTTTGAAGGCGAATAGATATTTAAAATCAATTTAAATGCGTAGTTAGGATTTTGAATAAAAAAACTCAAGAATTAATAATATATATATATATATGTTTTTGTATTGTTTATTTTTCCTAAAGTGCGGCAACTAAGATTATTGATTCATCTTTAGTGACTCGATGCTAAGTATAATTCAATTGGTGACTAAGATTGTGATATGAGTTGAAATGTTACACTTTGACACTCCTATCTTATATTTTTAGTCTTTTAGTTTATGATATTTGATACAATAAAGTGTTTTTTTTTTTTTTTTTTTCATGTTAATATCACTCTGGAGACAAAGGATCACAAAAAAGCGAAAAATCCATGGTGAGTGAATCCGCATGAGCGAGTTCACTAATCTGCATGGCGGATTTCCACCAAAATTAGCCTCATTTGAATTCACATGAGCGAATTCCCAATTTGCATGAGCAAAATTTTCTTGATATTTGTGCTCATGTTTTCTCTGAATTATTTGGAGGCTATAAAAAAAAGATTTTGGGGACTGTTTTGGTATATGAAACCCTAGAAAATTGTTAGAAGCTAGAGAAGAAACCAAATCGTCAATTCATAGCTTCCTTTTCAACATTGAAGTGTTCAACCTCTTCATAAGCGGCTAAGCTTTCTTCTTAAGATTGAGATAAAACTCTAATCAAGTATCATGTAGTTTTGTATTTTAATTTTAGTTTGAATTTGGAATTGGATAATCATTGTATGATTGTTTTAGATCTTTATTCAAATAATCTTTTCGTTTGATTTATTTATTAGATTTTTTGTGATTAAGAATGCATGATCATACAACTGTTTTACTTTCTTTTATATACAAATCGTGAGACAAAGTCATGCTTAGGGAGACTAATCATCTTTGCAACCTTAGTTTAATGTAGGCGATTAGTGCCAACTAAAGATGAGTCGTGCCTCGTTTGAATATACTCATCTTCTTAACGATGATATTGGGGCTTGTAGCCACGATACATCATTATTATCGACCATTGATTTACTAGAATTGAATATTTTAATTACATTATATGAGATTAGTAGTGGATTTGAAATCCTAAGTCTCTCTCCATATTCAGATTACTCTCTATATTTGCGCAATTGTTTTAGTTTTAATTTAAATTCTCATTAGTAAAAATCAAATCATCCCCTCTTCCTCAAATTAAATTAAAAAGTACCACTTGAATTAATATAACTTAGCCGAAAGTCCTCATGGTATGATACCTAGACAATTCATTGTTCTACTAAATTAGTGCTTTGTTTAGGTATTTATTCTTGATTGAAAAACGATCGATCAATTTTTGGCGCGTTCTTTGGAGACTATTAGCATGGTTGTTTAATTCAATAGTGATTTTATGTTAATTTACAATGTAAGATTTGATTTTATTTTTATTCTTACTCTATTACTGTCTTATCTTTGTGTACCTACTTGTGTAGGGTTTTCGCGTATCTACACAGCAAGTGAACAGCCCACAAGTGCTTAAAACCATATATATATATATATATTTTCTTGAAGATGACTTTATTTGGAAGTAATTTTTCTGGTCATGAGTTTGCAATTAATGAGGATTATTGGGTAAATATGTCGGCTTATTTTCAATGGAAAGAATCACAACCTCCATCTGAACTCACTCTTCTCAAAAGAAAAATATTAAATTTTACTCAGGAAGCAGATGAGTTATTTTGTCATTGTTGGGAACGATACAAGAGCTATGTAGATGCTTGTCCACAACATGGCTATGAAATGACTCAACTCTTTACTTTCAAAAAAGAGTTGTAAATTGAACCTAGTGAAGCCAAAACTCATCTATCCAGTGATCTAACAACTGATATGGAGTTAGTATTTTTGTCATTTGAGCCTACTGTTGCACCCATAGATATGATAGAAACTCCCTCCATAGTTATGGTCTTTCATCGGGAAAAAATTGAAAGGGATTTAACTGTAGAAAGATGTAGTGATAAAGCAAATCAGCATGGGTGAGATTTTATTTTTGATTTTGATCTTATTATTTCAACTTGTGAGATTTCTTTACTCACTATACTTTTGACACACATATTTCTCCACTTCATTAATCATCTTCCTACAAGTCATTTACAACCTATTCCCACACTGTTGGTCGGGTTTATTTATTTTCGTTATAGGGACCCATATCTCATAAATTGGAAGAAAAGACGAAAATAAGTTTGTGTTGATATCTGGCTGAAGATAATAAATTTAGCTTTTATCGGGAGGAAACCTAAGAATTTTAGCATTATTTTTTTTTTTTATTATTTTGTGTGTTTTTAGTGTGGTGTATCAGGGAAAAATAGACTAGTACCCCTTTGAAGGGAACTGCTGAGAAGGACCTAACAAATTTGGTTTTAGATGGATTACTTAAAAGAAGATCAATATGAAGCCTTGGATCTAGAAAATAAATAATAATAATAAACAAAATTTTCTATGCTGTGTTTATTTTCTAACCCTTTTGCAGGTATAGTTTCCTTCCAGTTGGGAGGCATCTTTCTCTACAATTCAGGGATGTATATTTTATTGTGTTTTAATTCCCTTTCTTTTTACTAATCTTGCCGGTCCTTTTTGGTATATGTCATTTAGGTCATTGTCATTTAAGTTGAGTCCGGATCCTCTCCTTGAACCCCCTCCTTGAGTCCCTCCTTGAGGGGCCTTCGGGTCCACTTTGAGACCCAATTTTGATAATCTGAACCGTTCACATTTTAATATTTATTCAGTATAACATACCTATAAAAAATCAAGTTGATCGGATATCAGAAAGTATGTGTTCAGAAAATTAGGACTACAAACTATTTTTTAATAAACAGTTTTCGAACACATACTGAATAAATATCTGAACTTCAAATTATCAAAATTGAACCTCAAAGTGGACACTTTCAAGGAGGGACTCAAGAGGATCCCAATTCATTAAGTTGGGAAAATCTTTTCTTTTTGGTTTAACAAAAAACACAAATATATATATATATATATATAATTGTTTTTCTTTGCATGCTATTGTTTTTGTCTTAAAAAAACAAAACAAAACAAAAAACAAAAAAAATATAATAAAATAAAAAAACAAAAACAAAAAATAAAAATAGTGTTTTGTGTATTGTGCTTGATTACATTTCATGTCTAGGAGACTTTAAATCCTCTAAAGGTACAAGTCCTTTCATGTTAGCCGTGCAGCGACCTTTGTGATGCAGTATAGCCACCTACTATGTTTGTGATGAGTTCCTAGGAGACCAACTGAGACGGTAGAAACTAGAGTTTGAATGGCAAAGCCTATAACACAAAAGTTTGGAATTTTTGAGACTAAAAGTCTGGTTTAAATACCCAGGGGTGTGGAGATTGCTTCAAAACCACATCGGCTTGAAATCTGTAAGGTAGCCCCATAGGTTGAGGTAGCTTTAGGCGCCTTAATTCTGGATATCAAGTCAACCTAGTCTATCACCCTGTTGGAGAATAGGAAAGTTGCAAACATCGTTGGGGAGAAAAGTAGTACCTGTGGTATACGCTTGAAGAGGCCATTGTCATTTAAGTTGGGGGGAAAGGCTTTTGTTTTTGGTTTAACAAAACAAGTATATATATAATTGTTTTTCTTTGTGTGCTATTGTTTTTGTCTTAAAATAAAAAATAAAGAAAAAACAAACAAAAATAGTATTTTGTGTAGTTTGCGTGATTGCATTTCATGTCTAGGAGACTTTAAAAGTCCTTTGGTGTTCGCCGTGCCCGAACGACCTCTGACTGTCTAGTATAGTCACCTACTACGTTTGTGATAAGTTCCTAGGGGACCAACTGAGATGGTGGAAACTAAAGTTTGAATGGCAATGCCTAGAACACAAAGGTTTGGAATTTTTGAGACTAAAGTATAGTTTAAATACCCAGGAGTGTGGAGATTACTTCAAAACCACCTCGGCTTGAAATCTTTATGGTAGCCCCATAGGTAGAGATAGCTTTAGGTGCCTCAATTCTAGATACCAAGTCAACCTAGTCTGTCACCCTATTGGAGAATAGGAAAGTTGTAAACATCATTAAGGAAAAAAGTAGTACTCGTGGTTTTTGTGTGAAGAGTATACCTCTTTATTGAGTGTTACGTGATTAGTTAGCAGCGTATTTGTATGTCAAATGCCTGAAAAGATAAATTTGGGTGAATATGTTTACGAGTTGTGCTTTTATAAAAAAAAAAAAAAAAAAAAGCGCACGGCGGAATTTTTGGTCATGCTTATAGCATCAATGACACCATGCTATTCTTGGTTCTCTTCTTTTCAAGCTCTATTGTTATCACTATTCTCCACACTTTGGAGTTTTTCCTTTTTGTTTTATTTTATTTATTTATTTTTTGTGTCGGACCTATATATACATATATATGTGCCTAGCTCTCCTAACTATGGACCTCCTATATTCTTGTATATATCTCTTCTTTTATTTATTTATTTTTATTTAATATATATATATATTTTATGAATTTGGCTACTTTCATTCTTTGTCTTTGCCAGTGAGGGCACTGTAACATTTAGTTAGGGGAAGGTTGTATTGTTGCCATTTTTTTTTTGCACTCAGGCTTGAATAATGGGATTTATGCTTGGTATAGAGTTTATATGTGAATATGGTTATGCTACACTCTTTATCATGTTGACCATCCTAGTTTGCTTATGTCTTGAGTTGAGAGTGTGTGGGGTAGATATTTTTGGATTATTCATGACTTATGAAATACAAATTCATTTCGGTATTATTGCATGAGGATTGCTCGTATCACTTGTCACTTTGTGCACTTATATGGTCACATTTGGTTGTGGTAGTTAAAGTTGATTGTTCTGATCATGTGTTGCTTCCAACTGCTTAAGATGAACTGGTGTTTGAGATATGAGCATGGTTCTTCTATAAAATAAAATAAAATAAAAAGAAAAAAAGTAAAAAGTAAAAAGTAAAAAGTAAAAGTAAAAAGTAAAAAGAAAAAAAAAAAAAAAGGGACTAGTTTGAGTTAAGTAGCCATTTTAACTTGAGTTATTAAGCCCGTTGGGTGTCTCTACACCTAGTGCCCTAAATAAAATGCGGATTGGGAGTTGTTGGCCTAACACTTGCTACATGAGTTAATTAGAAAACTAAAGGGACTTAAACATTGCATAGTCACAAAAAAAATAAAAAATAAATAAAATAAATAAATAAATAAATAAATAAAATGTTTAGTCTGTAGCCTTGTTAACTCGAGTTATTAAGCTTGTTGAGGTGTCTCTACACCTAGTACCCTAAGTCTGTCTGTTTTGGCAATCACTAGCCTAACACTTGTTACATGAGTTAATTAGAAAGCTTAAAAGATCCATTCACCAATATATATATATATAAACATAAAAAAAAAATTTATAAAAAAGAAAGAAAAGTTTGGACCCATGTTTGATTTCAAAGATTCAAGGCGCTTAGTTGTTGGAAGTTAATACATGAGTAAGAGATGTTGTCTTTCCTGCTCTGATAAATCTCACTTTACACTAATGAAGCGTGACAACTTCCATCCAATTGTGATTTGATCTTGTTTATTTGCATATTTATGGGCTCATGGATTGTTTGAAGATTTGTCGACTTGCATACTCAAAATTTTTCATAAGTGAGAGAGGTTGGTTTTGATGAAAAAGGGGGTGGTGCAGTATTTGTACATAAATTTGTCCCAAGTTTCAATTCCTTTGATCAAGTTGATGTTTGTGGGTATCATCTCTAGAAACCATCACGAGACTTCATTAATCGGTTAGGTAACCTTGTGGTTTAAAAGGCTTGTTGCATATGCTAACGTGTCGTGATCTCTATGAAAGTGGCTTAGATAGATTTTTCTTTATTTGGCTTTACTCAAGGACTAGTAAAGTGTAAGTTGGAGGGTGTGATTTGGTGAAATGTTACACTTTGAGGCTCCTTATCTTATGTTTTTAGTCTTTTTGTTTATGATATTTAATACAATAAAGTGTTTTTCTTCATTTTTAGGTTAATATCCTTGAAGATAAAGGATGCAAAAAGAGGCAAAAAAAGCGAAAAATTGTGACTAGGTGAATTCGCATGGCGAAATTCCCAATCCGCACAAGCAAATTTGCCTCAATATTTGTGCGTGTGTTTTACTACTGAATTATTGTAGGCTATAAAAAAGATTTTGGGGACCTATTTTGGTATCTGAAACCCTAGAAAGCGACTAGAAGCTTGAGAATAAGAGCAAATCATCAATCCATGGCTTCCTCTTCAACATTCGAAGTATTCAACCTCTCCATAAGTGGCTAAGCCTTCTTCTTAGGATTGCGATGAAACTCTAATAAAGTATCATGTAATTTTGTATTTTAATTCTTGTTTGTCATTGTAATTGGATAATCATTGTATAATTATTTTTAGATCTTTTATTCAAATAATCTTTTATTAGATTTATGTATTCGATTTCTGTGATTTAGAATGCATGATCATACAACGGTTTTGCTTTCTTGTATATATAAATTGTGAGATGAGTCATGCTTAGGGGAGATGAATCGTGTTGCAACTTTAGTTTAGTGCAAACGATTTGTGCCTACGTTTTGAATATACTCATCTTCTTGACAATGATATTGGGGCTTGTAGCCATAATACATCATTATTATCCGGACCATTGATTTACTAGAATTGGATATTTTAATTACATGATATGAGATTAGTAGTGGATTTGAAATCCTAAGTGTCTCTCCATATTGATTGCTCTCTTTATTTATGCAATTGTTTTAATTTTAATTTAAGTTCTCATTAGCAAAAATCAAATCATCCTTTCTTCCTCAAATTAAATTAAAATTACCACTCGAATTAATATAACTCAACCCAAAGTCGATCACGATCTTGGGACAATCCTTCATTCTCTTGAATTAGTGCATTGTTTAGTTCTTTATTTTCATTTGAAAAATGACCGATTAGATTGGTCAAGACTTTGTACTTGATTTGTTGATGATCTTCTTGTCTCTTCTTTGAAGTTGTGTTTGATTATGCTTGAAGCATTGTTTTTCGTCTATTTTGGAAGCTGTTTGACCACTTTTATTCATATATTTGGTGAGATTTTTCCTCTTGATTATTTGTGATAATATTATATGGAATTCACCTATGGGTGGTTTGTGAGATCATTCATGTCTCGTTTGTGTCGTTTGAAAACTCTTGGTCGATAGTGGAATCGATTTTAGTCTGTGGACATACCTCTCATTGAGGAACCACGTAAAAATTCTTTTATCGTTGTTGATTTAATTTTTCCGCATTATTTTTATTTTCATCGATTGATTTTCTTATGGAAATCATCTATTTTTCTAACAAGCGGTATCAAATCTTATGGTTTATTTGGGTTTATTTATTTGTGTAAATCGATGGAGAGGAATGTGGGTCGTATGTCTAGCTTCAATGGAAGCAATTGGATAACGGAAAGCTAAATTGGGAAACCTATTATTTTGGAAAGATTTGTATAGGCCTATTGAGGGTGATAGTGGCAAACCCAAGAGTATGAAAGATGATGAATGGAAGAGGCTTAATCAAAATGCCGTTGGTGTTATTTATCAATGGATTGATGATAGTGTGTTTTATCATATTGCTGAAACTTCGGCACATGATATATGGAAAAAATTAGAAGGTCTTTATGGCAAAAATTAGCCACAAATAAAATTTTTCTATTTAAAAGTTAGTTAATTTAAAATATAAAGATGGTAGCCCCATCTCTAAACATTTAAATGAAATAAAGTATTGTTAACCAACTTACTTCTATGAAATTTGTTTTTGATGATGAGTTGCGGCTTTGATGCTACTTAGTTCTTTGCGAAAATTAGGAGACTTTGGTTGTGATGGTTAGTAATTGATTGCCCGATGGAGTTGTCACGAGCCAAGTCACTAGTAGCTTGTTGAATGAAGAAACTAGAAGAAAATCAGTGGTTTCTTCTCATTCGGAGGCATTTGTTATGAGAGCGAAGAAAAACAAGGGGGATGAGTAAGACTCCTTATGGTCGTGATCAAAGCCGTGACAAATCAAGAGATGGTTCTTTTTCAAAGAAAGACATTGAGTGTGTGATGATCGGCTTCGTTGTATGTCATTTCACTCATTGTTTTCATTGGATTTGTTGTGTTCAGAAGTTTTTTCTCAAATTCCTGTCCTTGGTTATTTTGGGTTTGTGTGTCACTTGTTTCGGAGGGTGCATGATCAAGTTCGGAGTGTCTGGAATCGAACTAGAAAAATTCTGGTTTGGAGGACTAGGGCTGCACGTGCGGGAGATGAAGCCGCACGTGCGGAGAAGGGAAGGTTTTTCATCTTGCACTGCATTATCTGCAGGTGCGGGGAGGGACCACCGTACGTGCGGGGGTGAAGGCCACATGTGCGGGAGAGGGCGTCGCACGTGCGAGCCTCTGGGCAGTCCGAAAATCTATTTTTTCTTCTTCTTTGGGCTGTTTGTATATCACTTTTGTTGCATCTCTCTCTCTCTCTCTCTCTCTCTCTCTCTCTCTAAAAACGCTTTTCTCTCGCTTCTCTCTACATTTTCTACATCAAAACAAGATCAAATCCATGATCTTTTTACATCCATTAAAAATTTGCCCATAGCTTCTTTATCAAAGTGGAAGAGTTCCTTAAGAACTACATTGTGTCCAATGGAGATTGGGCTTTGGCACCATTGATTTTAAGGGTTTCATCTCTTTTTCTTCTTCAAAACTTAAGGTAGGGACTTCTTTGAGTTATATATATGTTTTTGCTAGAAAATGTTAAATTTTGAAGCCTTTTGATGATAATAAGAAAGTTTTGATTTTGGTTCAAGAATGTTATGATTTTAAGATGTGGGTTTAACCTTGTTTCTTTCAAATAATCTTTTGAGGGTTTATACCACCTTGGGTAAGGGATGATGTTCTTTTTTGCAGCTTCTTTCAAATATTGGGGTGTGTGTGTGTTATTGTGGTGGGAATCAAACCTAGAAATTGGGGGTTTTTAAAACAAGTGTTGAGAACACATGGTTGACTTTATTAATGTATTGTTTTGTGCATCAAAATGAGTAAATGGTGGAAAAAATTCTTATTTATGGTTATAAATGATGAGTTTAATAAAAACATGGGGATTTTTGTTATTGAAAAATTATTGTTCAAATGTTGTTATTGTCTTGAAAGACTACGTTGTTGGAATTGCACGAGATATGGGAATGTGGTTGTTGTTGATGGATCTACTTGAAACATGGCTCTCTTGTGAAGCGATATGGAACGGATGAATGAAACTTTGATTATTTCAGAATTATTGGCACTGACAATTGTTGCATTGCATATCCATTCAATTGTTATTGCACATTTTGAATTGAGTTGGGAACTTTTACATTGAGAAAGAAAGGTTGTGAAATGAAATTGTTGAAAAGTTTTGGGGGAAATACGTTGGTAAGTCTGGATATGAGGTGTAGATGAAATTTATTAAGTTGGCCTGAGTGTTTGGGGTGAAAGACCAAAAACAAGCGCGGAGGAGGTACCACTTCCCTTCCGGTTAGCAACCGGTAAAGTGGGGTTTTGGTAGTGCTAGTTATGCCTACTTGCAGATACCAACCCAGGGATTACCTGAGTCGTATTTACCGCCCCAATGAATTAAATTATAAATTTCTAAATTTTAGAGAATTTCAAGTTATGATTGTGCATGGTGGTTTTTAAAGAGATATAAACGAAATCTTTTTCTAAGGCATAGCATGGTATGTGCATTTCATATTGGGAATGCTTGCATAAATGTATACACTTTGTGAAGATTTCTCTACTGGGCTTTATGCTCACCCCTATGAGATTTTGGTGCAGGAAAAGATGTGGTAAACCCATCAAACTAGGGCGTGGAAGTTTGTATTGAGAGCACAAGGCTCTTTTTGTTGTGATTATATTTTTACTAGCTAAGGGCTCTAACTGTTTGGGTCTGAGAGGTCATTTTTGTGTAACCGGGCTTAAGCCTTGGAAATTGTAAGCCCTTGATGGTATTTTATTTACTTTTGAATTTGATGTTCTACATGCTGTAGATTCATGTATTTGATATCGTTGAATGTATAATTGCATGTAGAACTATTTTGTACAAACCTTAATGATTCAATGAATGTAAGGGTTGCGAATTCCAGTTTTCTTATAATGGATGCTAGTCGTTATACTTATGTAATGTTATAAATTTTTGGGGCGTTACAGAGTGCCATTATTTTCATGAGAAAGTGCACATTAAGCGGAAATGCTGAAAACTCAAGAACAAGGAGAAAAGGCATGACAAATGTGTGGATAAGAAACAAGAAGACACAACGGTGGTTACTACCGATAATGATCTCATGGTTGTTTGTGAAGATTGTGTCAATTTTGTAGGCCAATAGAGCAATTGGGTGATTGATTCTGGTGCTTCCCTTTACATGACTTCTTGAGTTGATTTCTTCACTTCCTACACCAAAGACTCTTGATTGTATTTGAATGGGTAATGAAGGTTTGTCCAAGATTGTTGGCATGGGTGATATTTGCTTAGAAACAAATTTGGGCAGTAAATTGTTGCTTAAAGATGTGAGGCAAGTTCCCAACATTCGCCTCAATTTGATCTCTATCGGGAAGCTAGATGATGAAGGCTACAACAACAAATTTGATGACGAAAAATGGAAGATCACAAAAGGTTCTTTGGTGGCGACTAAGTGCAAAAAGACTCGCATACTATATTCAATGCAAAGAAAAATTTGCAAAGGTGCATTCAATGCACTTAAGAATGATACTTCTACCGAATTGTGGCACAAGCGGTTGGGCACATGAGTTAAAAGGGGATGCAAGTTTTGTTCAAGAAAGAGCTTCTTTCGGTTAAAAGAAACACATCTTAAAACTTGTGTTCATTGCTTAGTGGGTAATGAACATAGAGTTTCTTTTCATAAAAATGTTGTTTCTAGAAAAGAAAATGTTTTGGAGTTGATTTATTCGGATGTTTGTAGTCCTTTAAAATTTAGAACACATAGCAGTGCACTTTACTTTGTTACTTTCGCCGATGATTGTTCAAGGAAAGTTTGGGCTTTTATATTAAAACTAAAGATCAAGTTCTAGATGTTTTTAAGCATTTTCAGGCCATGGTTGAAAGAGAAACGAGGCAGAAATTGAAGTGCATCCGAACAAACAATGGTGATGAATACATTGGGCCATTTGATGAGTATTGTTGCAGCTAAGGTATTCGGCACCAAAAGACAGTTAAGAAGACTCCTCAACAAAATGGCATTCCTAAGAGTGCGACGCCCCAAAATTTGAGGACATCATAATAAGGTTTAAAACTAGAAATCAATTTTTCTTAATTAAGAACTTCTAATCATTGTTGCTACCAAGTTTGCCATCATCCATTAATTAACAAAACAAAAATTAAAAGTTCTTAAATTACAACTCCAAATCAAACTTAAAGCTTGGTCTTAGTACATTCATGACAGAAAAACACCAATAATAATAATAAAAAAACTAGAAAACTAGATAACTCATGAAAGGGGTTCATGGAACTTGGGCACACTTCAAGCTAACCAAAGTGACGTCACCTTCAAGACCTCGGTGTTTCCTTTAGTTTCTTTGGTACTTGGCATATAATAGCAAGGTAACAATGCCAATGATCGACAAGCTCAATAAGATACTACAACCCAAAAATATCCACTCCAATAATAATACTCACAAATAATGAATATTGCATAGCAACGAGTAACAAGCAATGTTTAATAAAATAAGCATAACAAGAATGCTAGTAGTTAAAATAATAATAATAGATAATGAGAACATTGGCAAGCAGAAGCAGTAATTCCTCTTAAGGAATATACCAAACTTTTCATTTGAATTCGCATAGGTTCAGTTTATCAGGTAAGTCTAAGGCTATGTTTGGGATTCTACTTTGGGCTAAAATAGCCATATAGGACAAAATTGGCTATTTTAGCCAAATAGGGCAAATGTCACATCTAATGCATAATCATTTCATTTTTTCTCTTACAAAAGTCAAAAAAGCCTAAAAGTCTATCCCAAACGAGCCAAAAAGCTAAAAGCCCAACCCACATCCCAAACGAAGGCTAAGTAACTCTTTGTGGAGCACCATTTCTACTCAACTGCTAAGCAATGGTCACAGGCAATTTTGACTCCCCCTTGGTCAAATATTCAAATGTTACTTGCTGTAACTACCAATGATGCCCACGCACTAGGGTTCGTGTCAAGTCGTGACATCATGAACGCCCCAAAGGAGCGGTCTATGTTGTGACACTGCACCACCAACCTTATATTACTTATCTTGATAAGAGGCAAAATATCTTCCCGTGCCATGTTAGGGTTAAGTAACTCACTCCATAAGACTCTAAACCGACTCACCCATCACTTCTAACCTTTAATACATTGGTTCAAGTTCGTATTTCTTTACTTTGTCATATTCACATTTTGATACATGTGCGAGTTTTAGTTTGAAAACCACAGTGACATAAGGTTTATATAACAGGACACAGCCATGTACAGATACCAAAATGAATATTACAGAAATGTCTTAGGAGTCATCCCAAAATTTCTTAGAATTTCCCAAACTTCATTACAAGAAATTACACTTTTGGTGACCAAATTTGGTGACTAAAAAAAATTTAGTCGCCAAAAGTTGTGGAATTGACGACCAAACATTATATTAGTTGGCAAAAGTACAAGATTTAGCTACTAATTTTGTTTTAGTCAGGGTATATTGATTATTGGTGATTAAAAAAAAATGTAGTCGCTAAAAATATCACAATTGGCGAGAAAAACAATTTTTAGTTGCTAAATATGCCACAATTGGCAACAAAACAAAAATTAAGTCACTGTATAGTTACTTTTGGGTACTAAAATTATTTAGTCGCCGAATGAAAAACCAAAATTTATTTTTTATCTTTGGCGACCAAAGGTTTGGTAGCCAAAAATTTATTTTCAGCGACCAACTAATATTTTAATCACTGTATAGTTAGCTTTGGCTACTAAAATTATTTAGTCGCCAAATAAAAAAAAAAAAATCTTTGGCGACCAACAATTTGGTCCCCAAAAATGTATTTTCAGCGACTAAAAAATATTTGAGTCACTATATAGTTAGTTTTGGTTACTAAAATTATTTAGTTGCCGAATGGAAACAAAAAATTTATTTTTATTTTTGGCGACCAAAAGTTTGGTCGCCAAAAATGTATTTTCAGCGACTAAAAAATTTTTTAGCCGTTGTATAGTTAGTTTTGGCTACTAAAATTATTTAGTCGCCGAATGAAAAACAAAAAATTAATTTTTATCTTTGGTGATCAACAAGGTTGGTCCCCAAACATTTTTAGCTCAATGACTAAAAATATTTTTAGTCGCCAAAGAACTAAAACATTTGGGGGACACATTTTAAATTTTAAATGGATTTATAAAATTAATTAGAGACTAAAATGTTTAGTCGTGAATTGGAGGGATTTATATATTTTGTTTCTAAACCAAACCCTAAACAAACCAGTGCCTTTCTCTGTCATAAGCGTCTCTCTCCCTCTCCCTTTCCCTTTCCCTTTCCCTCTCCCTCTCCCTCTCCCTCTCTGTCTTCGCTGTTCCTTTCCCCTCCCTCTCTTACCGCCACTCCACCTGCCATGGAACAACTCTCCTCCACCGAATTACTACCATAATTTTACTAAAAATCCTTGGTGACTACCTAATTTAGTAGCCAAATGTTGATCTTCAGTGACCAGAAAAGATTTAGTCGTTGTATACTAATTTTTACTGACTAAAGAAATTTAGTTGCCAAAAACCTAACATAAATATTACAAATTAATCTTTCGCGACCAAAAAATTAGTCACTGAAGATATATTTTCAGTGACTAAAAGTATTTACTCACCAAAGATACATAGTTTAGCTACTAAGAAAAATCTAGTCGCCAAAGATAGCCACTTTAGCTACGAAAGAAAAATGGGTCGGCAAAGGTACAATCATCAGCTACCAAATATAGTTTAGTCTGTATTTCTCTTAACTCACAAGTCTTGTGGGAGCTCCAATATCTTAATCCTAATTTCTTAATTTTTGACTAAAAAAACCCTAAGCACTTATTGACTTCTCCCAAGCCTTTTTGACTTCTCCTATACACACCCTTTTCAACTTCTCTCAGACCTATTTAATTATTTTGGAAATAATAATTATCCACCCTTTTCAACATCTCCCATACCTATTTAATTATTTTGGAAATAATAATTATTCCCCCGTTTCAACTTCTTCCATGCCTATTTAATTATTTTAGAAACAATAATTATCCCTTAATTTGTGGATTTCAAATGGAAAGATAAATATCTCATAATCTCTCCATTCTAATTTCTCTCATCAATTTCCAAAAGAAAATATTAAAACTTGCCTTCCTTTTCTCTTCCACAAAAAATTAGAGAATATTTTTCATGAGAATTGTGGGTATCTATCTATATCTTATATATTATATTATAACATAACGAAAATAAATAAACAAATAAATTAAGATATACCAACAGATAAAATTAATAAATATGATTTTTATTTCTTCAGTTAAAATCTTTCTTTTGCTTTTCAATATCTAATTTTAAATTTTAAAAATCTTTAAAGTCTATCTAAACAAATCTAATTTGAAAAATATCTCACACCATTATACTTTAAATTAATAAAATTCACATGTCTATCACATATCTAACTCATATCATAACTTACCTAAATAATAATAATTAAAAGCAAATATAAACCATAGATAAATTAAATTAAAAAAATAGAAATCCACAACTCCATTTTAAATAAATTGAAAAAAAGGGATAGAAACCACACAAAAATAAAGAAGATAAGAATTTAGATATAGATCTCTAAAAGATGTGACAATATCAAAATTTGAATTATGATTTAATAATATAATTATCTATTTTTTTGATATATATCTATCAAAATTTTAAATCACTTAATAGGACAAATTAATCAATTTTCAAGTCTTATTTAAAGAGTAATTTGATTAGACATCTTGATTCCTAACCCAGCGACCTTGGCGAAGGTTAATGATAGGTGGGGCAGGTCTAAGTTGTTGGGGGTAATATCCTACCACTCCATAAATTTATTTATTTTTTCCTGATAATGATTCTCTTTCTTTGTTGTTAGTTTGGTTTTGGTTTTAGTGAAATTTATGTGTTCGTTTACAAGTTTACATGGTGGAGAAGAATTATTGGTGATGATGGTTGTAATTGAAGTATCTATGCCCATTACAGTATAATGATTTTGATCGGATTTTGTTTTTTAATGAAAATAGTAAAATTATGCTTAAAAAATGAATATTGAATTTTTTTTATTGTCATTTTATTTTATAGAAAATGTGAAAATTTATCAGAATTCAAGATTGTAGCCAATTATTGATTTTAGTGATCCAAAAAACATTTAGTTGTTGTATACTAATTTTTCAATTAAAGAAATTTAGTTGCCAAAAAACTAACATAAATATTACTTTTAATCTTTGGTGACCAAAAATTAGTAAGCTAAAGATATTATTTGATGACTAAAAATATTTAATACGCCAAAAGATACATAGTTTAGCTACTAAAAAATCTAATAAGCCAAAGATAGCCACTTTAGCTCTGAAGAAAAATGGGTCGACAAAGGTGCAATCATCGACTACCAAATATAGTTTAGTCGGTATTTCTCTTACTTTTGGCAACAACTTTGAGTTTAATAGATTGAAACTACAATTTTGGGTGACTAACTTTTTTGGTCCCCAAATATACAATTATTAGCTACTAATAATAATTGGTCAGTATTTTTTATTTTATACGGTGTCTAATTGAATTTTAATCGTCAAAACTACGATTTTGGGTGACTAAAATTAAATTTAATCCCTAAAATTATTAATCTACGGCTACTAAAAAGTAATTTAGTGGGTATTTCTCTTACTTTTAGCTACTAAAATTTAGACAACAATTGTATGGAATTTTTGGAGGTAAGATTTTAAAATTTGGAGGATTCTAAATGAATTAGTGACTAAATTTTGAGTTGGTCAAGAATAGAAGCATAATCCATTGATTAAACAAACCCACTATATATACAGTCTCTTCTCTCTCACATCACTCCTTACCTCCTCATGTCTCACGCCTCTGCCCTCCTCTCTTCTTTGGCTTACCACATTTGGGTTATCGTTCACATTGCAAGGGTTACGAGCACTGCTGTGAGGTTAGCACCACCAGTCGCTTTGTCTGGTAGGTCTCTCTCTCTCTCTCTCTCTCTCTCTCTCTCTCCTCTCTATGTCTTTTCCATTTGCATATACCTTCACACCCAACCTCAAATTAGGCCAACCCCAAATCGATGGTGCCCATCTTGCTAGAGTGGTGATTTGTTGCTCTTTAGGATTTCACAGCTTCTACTAGCGATGCTTCTAGCACGTGCTTGTTCTGCTCTCTGGACTTTCACCCTTGAACCTTTGTTAGTCTAAGTAAAAGCAATACACTAGCCCAGTATATGATGTTTATGATGCCAACATTCCAATCCCTTAAATCAAATAAATGTGCTTCAATGCTGAATGTTCCAAATCATTGTCCTAAGCCCAGTCAACTAACTCATCATATATTCTCGGAGAATTTTTTGTGAAATCCAGGAAAGTATATATCTTCTATGATATTCAAAGGCCAATTGTTTCCAAATCCTGTTTCTAAAAATCTTTGATAGAAGGATAGGTGAAATTATCAATATTTGAGTCGAAATAGTTGAAATGGCACTTGAACAATTTTATTTTTATTTTTTTTTATGCTGTTTATCAAATTAGTCGATTATAAACAAAATACTCAAAAGTAGCGAACAATGGAAAGAAAAAGGAAGTGGAGCGAAATCTCAATCTTTGACAAAATTCACATATGTATTTAAATGCTTTATTGCTATTTTTTAATAATTTTTTGTGGTATTAATAATATACTAATTGGAAACTTGAAATTAGGGAGCTATGAATTATCACAAAAGATTAATTAAACAAATGGGATGTAAACAATTTTGTGCGCCTTGACTTGGAATTTCTTCCCTAGGTTGGCATAGCTAAGTTTATATTTAAAGAAATTTGCCCATGTGTTTTCTCTATTTTCATTCTCTTCTCATTCTTATTTTATTATTATTTTTTATAACTTTTGTTGTATGCGTCGTGGGGAGTTATCTTTGTTTCTTTGCGGCAGTGTCATCTAATAGATTTTACTTGAACCATCAGGGGAGTTAACTTTGTTTGGGGTCATGTAATAGATTTTTACTTGAAAAGAGTGATTATGTTTGTCATGTTCAAAAACCGACCCTCAATAGGAAAATTTGAAAAAGTGATTGTGATTAATTGCCATTTATTATTTTGTTGTTTGGATAATAGGAAAATTTGGAAAATTTGAGATAGTTGAGATAATTGAAAATCCTAAGTGATTAGTGATTGAAGTGATTAGATAAAGATTTAATTCCACCAATTCCCAATTATTCAAAACACACAATCTAATCAACAAGCTTTTATGAAAGTTAGTTTTAGATTGTTGTTTTAAAAACAATAATCGACACTATAAAAACAATTTTTCTTAGAAGAAACCACAATTGAAGCTTGCCTCAATTGTGATAAAAAACCACACAAGCTGAGAAATGCCACTAATCAATTTTACTATTGAAGAAAGAAAGATTACAAAAGATAACCAACAAATTACCAAATGCATCATATTTGTCTTCCAACCTTATACCGTAACTCTTTCGCCGCCAGCGATAACCGTCTCGGAATTGAGTCGGTATGAAGTTGAATCCCAACCTCTAATGTCGAATCGCGACCATGCTGCGATATCAAACTCCTTTGATCACTCCATGCTTGAATCTCACGAGTCCACGAAGAAAGAATACTCTTAATTATGAAGAAACAAACTCCTTGATGTATGTATCTCGGATCATAGGTTTAAAACCTGCTCAACAATATCAAGGAAAACTAGAAAACTTCACTCTCAAGAAAATCTTAGAAAACCTTAAGGAGATCTCAAAAGCTAATCCTAGTTTAGGAATAAAAGCGAGATGCTTATAGAAATGCAGAATTTGCATGAAGCTCTCTTGGCGAAAGACTCTCTACGCTCAAGCGAGGAGCTCATCTCACGTGTTTTGCATAAGTAGCTTCCACCGAGCCACTTTTAACTGCCGGCTTTATTTCGGCGTACATTCATCACTCTTTTAGGTTTTTCTGCAGACGCACTCTTCGCTCGGCGAGGAACATAACAGCAGAATGAAAATTACAGCACTCAACAACTCCAAGTTTGTTTGCGGGATTATTAAGACTTCAGGGACCCAACAATAATGATAATAAATCGAACAACTTCACATTTTATTTGATTTAGTCCTATAGCGCGGTACAATAGTGACTAATTTTGTCCCTTACATGTATCTATAGTTTGACTTGATTTGTTGGTCTAAGTAGGAATTATTCTGCTAGAAAATATTTACTCACCAAAATTGCCTTCTTGATAGTCTTGAATTGATTAGCTTCCGGTTGTCATGGAAATTTTCTAATACCACATAAAAGGGTGAAATTTAATAAGATATAAACTATATAAGTTTTGAAAAATCAACTCATCTTCAATCAACTCAACTTTTCAAATGAACAACCATTCAAAATGATAATTTTGTTCAATCCATTTTTTATAATAGGTATTTCACTCTCTTAATAGTTCTTTTTAAAGCCAATGGATACTAATCACAAATGGGTTATGTTCTTTATTATTTTAAATATATCTATACAAGTAAAATATTAGACAAAATTACTTCCACGACATTTGTATAGTCTTCTTTGTTAGCATAGAGTGTTCTAGGAACACTTCATGATATTGATGTCTTAGCACCGTTAATCAACTATAGGGAGAGAGAGAACACTAGGAAGTTCATGAAAACCCGGATAGCGCCATAAATTTTTGTAGCCTTACGGATACAAGATTGAAAAAGCTATTATTGAAT